>CM047814.1:22354189-22611957 GCA_026214975.1 Gentiana macrophylla
ATCAGCCCAATGAATGTGAAAAGGACAGGTAGGAATTTATCGAAAACCCCACTTTGTACCGGTTAATCTTCAAATATCAACAACAAATCTCAAGAACCACTTAAACTACGAACAAAATGAGTAATAAAACAAAATTACAAACAAAACAAAAGGATTGGAACACTAATGCTTGGCAATGACAAAACTTTGTTTTCTAAGTAAAAGAACAATTTTATCTTAACAAAAACAGCAACCCTGATGTGATGGATTGTAAGAAGCAGCCTCATACATTCATACTATTTTTCCACCACATTTGGCCTGAAATATAGAAATCTTTATGATGCCCTTTCTTCACAATTTCAAATACACAAACATCACCACCTGCAGAACCTTTGGCCTTGACAAATTGTGACCATCCTTTGCCCAAACACCACCTGTCATCAGGTTCCAGCACTTCGCATGGTATATCGTATCATCTGAATCATGTATTTCAATGTCCTCTGCATATAATCCTCTTGTGCTCTCTACAAAAATGGGTAGGCAATTTCTGCATATTCAAGAAACATCAGAACAGTGTGTGTACACAAAGACATATAGAGTAATCATTTAACGACAAGGTTTATTGGCACGGAACTAAGTTGTGTCTGCTGATGTTATATTCTTGCAGTTGGACAACACAGGAAGGATTGTCTGTCCTATACATCTCCGCTTTATCAAGTGCACTCTCTGTTTCTACCACTTTCTTCCCATCAGTTTCTTTTTCTCCAATTTGCCTTTCAAGAACGTTTCAACTTCTTATCTGTCACAAGAAAATGCAATCATCAACTCAACATGCTTATCTATTCGCTGTAAGCTAAATACAAACATTCTAGTAAACAAATGACACAAAGGCCAGGGGCGCCCATCATCGAGGCCAATGCCATCGAGCCCTCTAAAAATCAATGAATTTAAGGGCCCTGAAATTTTGAATCTAATATTATATATATACCAGATTTATATAAACAAGCGAATGATTACCTTAATTGCTAAAGACTCAAGATACTAAAGATGACGCTTTTTTCGAATCTCGTGTTTATAATAATTTTTTTTTTTTAAACTGGTGACTGTGAGCTTCAAATAAAGAGTGCTTTTTTTCCTTCCAAACCCACTTAATTATCAGCACGCAGCTTTTTTTTTTTTTTATTTTATATATATACATTTCGTTAGCATCGCTTTTTTTTTCAAGCAACTAGTGGCTCAAATTTTTTTTTTTCAAGTCTGTGGTTTAAATTCGGACTCCGACGCCCTAACAAAGACATATATATAGAGACACAAAGAACATACAGGACTGAGCCAACATTGGACACACATGTACACAATCAAAAAAAATGAAGCACATCAGGACATGAACAAATAGGGAAAGGAGACAATGTTAGCAGACATGTTTGAACTAAGGACATAGATGGGGTAATTAAGCTCTTTTCAAATGGAAAAACAGAGAAATACATACTTGAAGACTTCTTTTCCTCCTTGTTTGAAGGAGCTGATCCCAACTGTGTTTTGCTGGCTCTCGCCTGATAAAGTATCAAATCAGTACAAGTAGGAGTCGTCTTTTTGCTTTCTTTCTCGGAGTGAGATTCGTCCTTCTTTTCTTCCATAATTTTTACATCAGTTGAAAAGCCTTTCCATGAGCTTTTAGGTTTAAGAAATCCAAGTCGATAATCTATCTCAGTGGCAGTAAGGTCAAATATGTGAAGATGAAATAACCTGTTCCCTTTGTATTTGAACAACAGAAAGTAAACCAAACCAACAGAATAATTCTTCATAAACTTATCCAACCCATCCTGAAGACAAACCAAAGTACCAGACTTTACTACTTTCACATGCCAAAGATCACCAACAGGAAGCTCTAGTCTTATTGTCCTAGAAAGTTCTTCACCATATTCTTCCACAAATCTTTTGGGCAATACCTACACAAAAGTAAAAGGGGTGACAAGTAAAATACATTGTACTTTGTAATACTACATATCAAGCAAAGCAACTATAATGTTTAGTGCTAGCTGACTTGGACAAATTCACTTCTGACCTAAAGTGTTAAACAAGGGGTGATAATACAAAGCTAAGAACATTCTGATCAAATATCAGTATATATAATATATATATATATATATATATATATATATATATATATATATATATAAGATTTTGACAATGTCATTGTAGAAAGACACGAAATTTTCCAATAAAAGAAATTATGACCTTCAGGGATCAAAACGGAATGCAATAATCAAGAATAAGCTCAGAAAGCATAAATCACACAAGAAACAATAACACGGGATTTAACAAGAAACAATAGCACATGGTTTCCGGCAATTTGCCGACTAGTTCAAGAGAGGAATACCGGGGTTCGAATCCTCTCTCCATCCGCGAGGCTGCTAAGGGTTCTCTTGCCTTATCTATACATAAGAACGAATCGGATCGACTGAATCGATATGATAGATGGAATGGTAGTTTGTGTTATGATTGAGTTAGACCTTGTCTCCCTTTCGTTATCTTCCGCCTCCTTGTATAGGTTGGGAAAGGGCCGGGTGGATTACCTTTGGGAGCTAAGTCAAGATCTCAAAGGGTCTTGTGAGTGGTTGATATTCTCGCGATTGCAGTTTCGAGATCTTCTAATGAGTTTCGATAACTTTAGTGAAAGTGGGACTAGACCTTTATCGCTCTTCTTAGAGCTAGTTCGTGAGCTCACGGGCAGAAAGGAGGAGATTATATTATCATTTGAGATTTTGCTGCACTGCAATTGTTCTAGGTTGCAACAGATGCGATTATAGCCACAAAACCCTAACCCTAGCCGCCATAATGACACACTAGCAGCTGAGTCACAAGTCGTAACCAGGAACTCAGCACAAACTCAACTGACTCCACTTAGGTGACAAATGAAAAACTCAGCAAAACACTACTTCAGCTGACTTTCCCATACTAGAACACTGGCCCTTCAGCTTTGATAGAAGAGACGTAGAGATCAAGTTACATCTACCAACAATGGCATATCGAAAAATTATTATCAAGGCAAAAGTGACCAGTAAATAATCATTGAAACAATAAATAAGGCACTTGGTACGCAATCGCCATGGAAACAATCACAAAGGCCACGTACCGCCGGATTCACCCATCGGCAATGAATAAAAAGAAAGAAAGAAAGAACGATAAAAACAAAAGGTGATATTGCTTCATAGAAGAAGAAGAAGAGACTCAAGAGAGGGTTAGTATTCACCAGTCGCCGTTCACGAACAACAGAAGGCATAATAATTCTGTAGAAACTAGTTAAATACTGGGATTCTTCACTATTTCTTAGTTCTTCCATGGTAGATAATACCCTACTACCAATTTAGAGAAATATTCACGGTAGGCAATGGAGATTACAATCCTAATAAGACTAATCGAATCAGTAGGGCTTTTCCAGGCTCCGTGACAAGGAGTATTATTTCTCGCTTTGGCCGCCTTATTACCGGGAAAAGAAAAGGAGCCTAATTTTATGGGAAATTTTTAGGTACAGAGATACGTGAGATATACAATCTGCCCACAATCGAAATGCCACAAGATCAGAACTACACAACAAGATCAGAACTACATACCACACAAACAATTTTTGTAATCTTGATTCACGTCAGAAGATGCACTCACGCAGAGACACACTACCTAAAAATTTCCCTAATTTTACGTATCCGAGGTCTTGTGGATTGGTGAGGTCACCCAACCAAACCAGATCGTGTCACCGGTCGGTTTAGCCCAGCAGCTTTTATCGAGAAAATATAAATTTAGATCATCAGAATACTTTTTATTTCATTTCAGATCAGTGTCAGATTCGACATTTTTTTAAGTCGCCGTGGAAATTTATTTTCCTCGCCTCGCGTGAAATTTTCTCTTCACTCGCGGAAATTTTCTCCGATCCGTTGAATTTTCCTCCAAAGATGTGGAAATTTACGGGTGGGAAATTTCCACGGGCGATGGGGAAAATTTCCACCGGCAACTTAAAAAACGCCAGTGCCTGATCCGACTGAAAATGAATAGCCGCACATGATGTCGACCTAAATTTATATCGAGTATGTCACCGGAAGTAAGCCGCGGGCAATCGTGTATGGTGTCATACCTAGAGAGCCAAGATTTGTTGGAGTATGTCACCGGAAATCGGATGGAGGAAATTTCCACAGTATGAGGGAAAATAAATTTCCACGAGCAACTTAAAAAACGCTGCGTCCGATCCGACCGAAATGAAATAGCAGTACATAAATGACCTAAATTTATATTTTTCGCTTTTATCTACATCATGTTATAACTATTCAGCCAAATAAAATTTGTCGAAGAGTAAATACGTATATGTATGTGTAGATGTAAAGTAGTTTTTATTCGCTTAAATTTGTGAAATAAAGCAATCACATAGGAGGAAGAGATGATCATTATTCTACTCACCCAATCAAAAAATTCAAGCGTATGAGGGAGATGAATCTTGCTCTTCTCGGAAAGTTAGCTTGACAATTGATAGAAATGTAATAACACTTTTTGGGTACAAGTCTTGTCTCATAAATATAAAGAATCGACGAGAAGGTTAACAAGGGTGTTCACAAGTGTGGAGGGCCATTTTTGCAAGGCATACACAGTCCTTGGGGTGGGTCTGATGAGAGTAACCAGAATATTTTTGGGGAGATGATGCGAAAAGGAAATACACGGTTTCCTCAGTTACAATTTTCTTCGACCAACCGAGGAACCGACTTAAAATAACAAGTTGTGGGGGAAAATTTGGGAGTTAAAGGGGCCGACCCCAGGCAACTATTTACTATGGAGCATTTTGCATAATGCCCTACCACTTGGTGAAAACCTTCATAAGTCACGATTGTCCCCTCAAATGACGTGCTTTTTGTGTGACGACTAACGAAGATGAGTCTATTTTACATACATTACGGGACTATGATTGGGCAAATATGGTGTGGTGCATTGCTATTCCGTGAGAGGAGTGGAGCAGATTTTTTGGGGCCCCAAATGTGAATGACTGGGTGACGTTAACTCTAACGGCAAAGCCAGGAAGCATATTTGGATCAACTAAGTGGAAGTATTTGTGGCAAGAGATTATTTACGGCATATGGCTACGGCGCAATGATAGCTACATGGTTATGACAAAGAGAGACCTCTGGCGTTCATCTTCACATCTAGAGCAGCAGAACGAGCCAAGAACCTCCGTCTTGCTTGGCAAATAGATGATTAATGATTTCTGTAGTAGTTAATCGTGATAGGCTTTGAATTTTATTTTCTTTGAACTATGTATGATTGTCTTTGACCTATTGCAATAAAATATTCACTTTTCAAAACAAAAAAAAAAATTATTTCAAGCGTTCCTTCATAATACGCCAAACCCGCAAAAGAGCCCACGGATCCCCAATTGGGCATATACGGAGACCCAATACCGGATAGGGTCCTTGACCCAGTGAGTCCGCACTCGCGTAAGCCGGATAGAGGCCAAGAATCAGCCAACAAGCCTTCAACCCACCATCTACTAAGTGCGACGACCAAGCAAGCTAGGGCGCCGGGCCCGCTCTCATAACACAAGTCCGCCAGCTCGGACCAAGCCCGCTATACTAAAGCGTAACATGATTCACACATGACGGCTACAGACACGGATATTGACACGCCGCACGACACAATACGGACACGGCGATACGGCTAATTCTAAAATTTAAAGACACGACATGCCGCCGACACTTTATAAATAAGATTCAATTTATGATGTAAATAAGATTCAATTTATCAAAAAATATATTCGTAAGAATTTAAAAAACTAGAAAAAAATAAGATATGTAATAATAAACTCTATGAATATCTAAAATAGATATTCGACCTTTATACTGCGCCAAAAGAAATCATGATCGACCTTCAAAATACTACAAATTTATAAAATGATTGTTTATCAATAAAACATATAAACTTAATACGCTGCACTATTTATTAAATTATTATAAATAAATCGTAGTATTTTAACGTTTCCATCGATTTAAAAACTTAAATAAAGTAAAAAATTAAAAATTGGGTTCAGGGAGTGTCGGGAGTGTCGGTACCGTAGGGAGTGTCGATAAATGTCACAAAGCGGCCGGATATTAAAATTTTAAATATTATTATTTTAATCAACCGACACATGTCGGTCGCGTGTCGAAACGGTCGGTCGCGTGGTCGGAGTGTGTAGTGTCGGAAATGTGTCGACACGCGACGGTGCCTGGATTGAAGCGTCGGTGCATCATAGCATGACGGTTACAAGGCAAGATGCATACGCATACAGACACAAGCTCAAATAAATGGCTGAAGTGTTGGGTCCGCCACCAATTCGCCACAACAAATTGCCTAGATTAATTATGTCACATCATTATAATTATGTCTTGTCATACTTAGCATAATCATCATTAGTAGTTCGCCTATATATAGTGGCTCAATGTAAATCATTTGACATCTGAAATATTATACAAGGCACTAGACTATTCCAATTTGTCGACTCCAACTCGCCTTGTTAAAGCTTTGAGTCCGACCACAACACATTCATAATCGCCGCTGCACCACCAAAGAAATCACACACAAACAAATGATATCCACATTAAACCATCGTTATACCGCATCGTGATAATTCGACATTATCACTTCACTAACAAATTAGCAGTAATAATTTCTCATTCCTAACAAATGAAAAGGAAACATAAGATCGACCATGCAAAAATGTCCGACAATACTCTAGAATGCCGCTACTAATGATAAGTCATGTCCACGAGTCATAAGCTTTTGAAGGATAAGTAATGAGTCCTCTTCAAAATCACTATTCGTTACTCCCCAAAAAACTGCTAGAAAAATAGCATGATATATCGCCAAGCTTCCCCACACAAGGTATCATAATTTCCTTTATAGGCGCGAGAAAAGCTCTTTAAAATAGTCCCTTGTGAGTCTCAAGAATATTGCCTATAGTTGTCTAACCATCTTTGAAAGTTGCATCTACATTGAATTGCACAACATCTCCAGAAGGAGCCTTCTATTTCCTTTCGTGTTGTGATGTCATTGAGGAATTCACATGCATTCTCGTTGACATTATATAATCCTAAGCTTCAGATCAAATCGAAGAATTAGCTTCGATCAATGCTCATACTGTACTAATCATTGGCAAATCATGTTTATATTATTGAAAAGAGTAATGATGACGCACAATTGTAATAAGTCAAACAACGTTTATCTATACCGTTAATCATAAATGAAATTTAAATAATATTTTTACACTTATTAATAAGATTGTTCATTTTTTTCTTCTTTCTAGTTAGGAGATTCTTACACGCCAATTGTTCGACTAAATACCTCATGTCCGTTTCAGCTATAAAAAGGATAAAAGATTACATAATGACATAGTTTCAAGAAAAGTTAGACTATTTATAGGATAACAAACCAATTTCCGTAAAACCTACACCTAAAAAGCCCCGATGACTATCCATTAATTAAATCATAAATAAAATACTCAAAATTAATTTGAACGTGCTACATAATTTCTATCCCCTTACTCAGAAAACCCATACACGAACGAATCCATTGATGATGATAAGTCTGACACATTACACACCTTAGCTCACCATTAAATCAATTTGTGGATCAAACTTGTTTATCATCTTACGGAACAATTTCAAAATTCCTTTACATGGTCCATTTTTGCTCAAAATACTCAAACATTAAGAGATTATAAAAAAAAACTTAACGTAAGCGTGATGAACTCCTCTTCTACATTTGAGTTGTTTTCATCATGCATACTACCATTGTCATTGATCATTTACGTTCTTTAGAGTAGTTATATTTAAATTTAGGGATAATTACATTTTTAGTTCCCCATTTTCTTTATTTTTTTCAAAACTAATATCTATATTTCATTCATAATGATAAACATTCATATGTATACATTTTTTACACGATAAACATCCCTATGTTTCATTGTTTCGGTAAACATCCCTATGTATGTGTTTTTGTTATATGATAAACACCCCTATGTATGTTTTTTGTTACAATTATTGGGCAATTTACTGGGTGTTTATCATAACAAAAACATATACATAGGAGTGTTGATTGTAGCAATGAACATACATAGAGGTGTTTATCGTGAATAATAAAACATGTAGATGTTTATCATAACAATGAAAAATACAGACTAGTTTTTGAAAATTAAAGAAATTTGAGGTCTAAAAGTGTAATTATCCCTTTAAGTTAATGTCGGGTGACCACATTATAAAAAATGATGTTTGAATGTCGGGTTTCGTGATTTGGAATGCTTCAATTTGGTTTTATTGGCAAAGCAATCTTGGAGGTGTTTGAATACCTGGGCTCAGTATTCTCACTGTGTCTTGCATGCTAAATATTTTGATGAGAGTACCATTCTTATGGTGAGGTTAAGGACCAGTGGTCGGATCTTCTCGTCACAGGATGAGATGGAGGGTGGGGGGATAGATTCGGTGTTAGATTTTCATGATGCCTCGGACTAGTCGGCAACCTTCGCTCCGTGATACCTTTGCGGTGGCATGAGCTTCCCACGGATGCTAAGGTATCGTAACTATTTATTCCCAATTATAGAGTGTGGGATGTGTCGCGGGTTCATCACCTTGTTTAGGCCATGGGAATTGACGCTATTTTGGCAACCACCATTACCCCCAATGAGGCCATCCAGATAGGCGATCTGGCATTACGACCGTGAAAAGAGTTTATTCGGTTCGATCAGATACTTTCCGCCTTATCCCTTTGTCGACAATTGGTCGTGGGCAGATAGATCGCTTAGCGGGAGAGAGTAGTGGTATGGAGGATCCGCCGGCATGTGGCGGGGCTCTAAAACCTTGAGGCATGTGTTTTTCGAGTGTGAGATGGCGATAGATTTTGGAGGGTGTCACCGCTTTATTGGGTTCAGACGCCATCGCTCCGCTTTCTTTGCATTTCTTTATACGGTTGTTAGAGGATCACGGTGTGCGTGTGAACCGCGCGATTCACGTGGCTTATGTGGGAGTTTGGAATGCGCTGCTCGCGGTGTTTGATGATCGTGTGTGTTTATGTATTTGCAAGATGTATATCGCTTCTTCCGGCAAATACGACCGACTATGCAGAGGCTACGGAGATGTATCGGACACAGCCTCGGCCCAACACTTGGCGGATAAATGGTTCAAGCCAATAGTGGGAGATAAAAAGTAGTGTCAACGCGCCGCTTACTTAGGCAGGGCGGGTGTTGGAATTATTTTCCACGGCTCTCATGGAGCGCTCGCACTACTTTGTGTATCATTTTGATTCAGAGACCCGTGGAGTACTTGGAGTTTAAGGCATTTTTGGCTCTCAGAGGAGGCGAGGTGACTGGGATTCAACGGTTAGTGGTGAAGAGTGATTCTTGGCATGTGTTTCCCGCTTTCATTGCACTGTTTGGATCACACGGCGCATTACCGCTAAATGCATTTAATCGTCGAATCTCATTATCTAGCTTCATCTATGTTTCTTTCACTTTTATTCGGCACATGGAGAATACATCATCTTATATTTTAGCTAGATATGTCTTGTTAATTTATGCTCGGACATCTTAAAGGGTTAGTCTTGCCTGATTCGTCCGTTTGTGGAATGAACCCCAATAATTACTTTGAATGACATGTTACAGTACTTTCCTGACCTTTTTCAGGCCTTTTCCATTTTCAATTTTTTTTATTCAATTGCACATTTTTCTTCTACTTCACGTATAATATATTCATTGTAAATGCAACAATATTTTTTTATGATGCGCAGTTTCTTTTTTTTCTTTTTTTAAAGTCTAGATTATATATGTAAATAACAATGTTGGAATAAAATTTAAAAAAAAGCCATATATATATATATAACGTCAAAAGTTATCATCAACATGTATTGTTGATTTTAGCGATGAATATCTGGATTAAATAAGAGCAATATTTCTCGTTAATGTGTGTTAATGCTCAAGAACAACATGAAGATAATATAAAGAAGTAAAAAACACAAAGATCTGTTGAAAAATTGATAGAGGTTGTCTTTATTTTTCATTAACCGATCGAATCCTCAAAAGGAGTACAAATGTCACTATTTATAGGGACTAAGATTCGGTGGTTACAAGGTAGAAAAAAAATACAAGTAGTGCATAAGTAAATACAAGGCCATTAGGCGAGCTTGTATCTTAATCGCCGCAGTGTTTTCACCAGAATCAGCGTGGTATGAACTCGTTGCCTAGTCAAGCGGGCTTGTTCGAGTCGCCGAATCGCGAGTTGGGAAATGCGAGCAGGTCGGCCCCCGGTGCTTCGTGTCGAGCTGGATGTTTTGCTTATCGATGCCTATTGCCTTGGCCAATCACAAAATTCAAATCATTATGACAATCGTTATCGGAGACATGCAACCCAATCAAAGCGGCCTCGACCTATCGACTATAACGGCTATGTCGACTCCGATATGTGTTTTAGACACGATATCGAGCAACTCTTTTCAGCTTGCCCAATACAGATGATATCGGCGCCCCGAGCCCCCCAAAATCTATGAATTTAAAGGCCTCATGAAATTTTAACTCAATAAGATGATATATTACAATTTTCAAAATGAATAAAAAGATCGCTTCTATTGCAGTTAGTAGATGATATAACTTCATGTTGATCAAAGTTCGATTCTTGCTAGCAAAAATATATACTCCCTCCGTCCCATAATATATGCTTGCCATCTATTTCACACCGCTTAAGAAAACATAATAAATGAAGTTATTTTTAATATTTCAAACGCAAAATATCAGATTACTTTTTTTGAATCGATTAATAATATTACAATTGTTATGCTGAAATAAAACAACGATTTAATATCAGATTGCTTTTGTGGTAGAAAGACTTATATTTTATGACACCACTAAAAAGTTCAGAAAGACCTATATTACTACGATTTTATGAGATTTTTTTGTTAACTTTCTTTTTTAAACATGTTAACTTTTTTTTGGTTAACCTTTTTCTAAAAAGAGCGTAAAAATATTTCAACTCGAACGTAAATCGATATATAATATATCCTATATATATATATATATATATATAATCTACACTAAAAAAAAAAAAAAAAAGAAACTGTGTATCATAAAAATTATTGTTGCATATACAATGATTATACGTGAAGTACAAGAAAATGTGCAAAAAAATAGAAAATGGAAAAAGGGGTGAAAAAGGGGTCATTGAAAAATTGACAATATGTCATTTAAAGTAATTATTGGGGTCCACTCTGCAAACGGATGAACCAAGCTAGACTTACCCCATCATGAGGTATTTCGCCTCTTGTTACATTTTTAATAAGTTTATTTTGGCTTGACGTCGATTAATAATGAATTTTTTCCTAAAAAAATTACGAACTCTTTTTTTTTTTTTTTTTTTTTTGCATTCGATTTTTTTGGCAGTATTTTTTTTTAAAACCAACCAAATTTTATTAATCAATATCCGCCAAACAGCGATCAAGATGTCACCCGAGGGCTAAGAACCCCAAAGTGTCTCGAGAAGAAACCAACAATTCATGCCGAATTTGTAAGACGCACGGAGACATTTCCTCTGACGCTAATGAAAGAAAAAAAAAAGACGAAAAACTAGACAAAAGTCGCCAAACAATCCCGAACTCAGACACCCATGTCGTGAGATCATCCCCTGGTCGGGCGAAGGCTTCATATACACGTTAAGCAATCACTTCACGCCCACCGCCCAATCCTTGCGCCTCCAAAGCCGTAAAATTGCTCAAGCTCCATATAGTCCACATGTGATTGTCTGATCAAATGATACGCGAAAGAATGCAAAACCAATCCATGCGAGTCCCGAAAGATTACCCCAATACCTAATGCCTCCTCGTGGCCGACGCCACATACACTTTACACCTAATTGCGGTTCCACCATCGATCCGTAAGTGTTGGCTCAACCCCGAGACCGATAACTCTCCATTGCTTCAGATACTCACCGATGATAATAATGATGACCGCGCACACACGCGTAGTCATTTATTATTAATTTTCTGTTACATTACTCAATTTATTATTTTTAATATTCTATAAAATAAAAAGGACTTTCTAAAAGAAATAAAACAAAGGGTCGGATCACCTATCTAATTTGGAAACCTAATTTCTTTTTTCAAGTAAAAACTACGTAGCTTTACGCAGATCTTATTTTGGAAGAAAATTTATGAAAAACAAACACAAAAAGAGATACACATGAAACTACTACATAGCTTTTACTTGTACACCCAAATCGACACGCGATCCCAACCCGAAACAAATGGGATGAAATCATCTGGTCCAATTCAGATGATAATTTTGGTTGTTTAAATAAAACCACGCTGCTTCACGTGTTGTTTTTATTTCTCAATAAAATAAAATTAAAATAAAAACCAAAAACCAAAAAATAAAACACACATAAAACGAAATCGTTTTTACTTAGACATCGAAATTAGACACACGGGTGATCTCATCCCAAACAAAATAGACATGAAAACGGAAGAGAAGAAAAATCACGAAGATCAAAGCCAAGGGAAAGACAACGATAGTTAGAAAAAGATCGCCGGAATCAGAATGAGGGAACCCGTGAAGAGGCCGTTGCACGTGGTGAGCAAATGGGTGCGGAGGCAACCACCAAAGATCAAAGCTTTCTTGGCCGTAATTGCTGGCATGGTTGCCCTTTGATCATCCGAGCTATTGTCCACGATACCGATAACCTTTTCGTGGCTGCAGAGGCGGTTCATTCTCTTGACTTTCCTTCTTATTTATAAACTCAGCAAGGAGAAAACTTGCGCCGGTATGCTTTATTCTTACCCAATTAGTTTTGACCCCCCTTCCCCTAGGAGGTGAGAAGGCTTTGGGAGGAGCTGGCTAGTCAACTACTTTACCACAAAAGCAGGGTTTTGGTATTTTATCTGTGCAGTTAGTCTGTTTTACATAGTGCTTTTCTCGGTTTTATCTTTTTCGGTTGCAAACAATACGGAATAATTGGAGCTGGAATGTTGGCCGATTGTGTCTTGCTGCTAGTAGAGGGAATTTGATTGTTTTGTTCTCATGATGAAACTTATGTATGTCGTAATCTTTTTGAACTTTTTTAATGGTGGGATACTGTAAATCCATTTACTATTGAGATTATCTTTTGATTGGGGAAAGAATGGAGAGGTCTTTACTGTTATGTTTTTGTGATGTGATATCTGGAGATTGGAATCGAAATTACAACCCCTTTGTTTCTTTTTCTTTAGAGGAAACGGCCTTCTTGATGATCATGATGTCGAGTGGAACTTCCAGCTTTGAATTCTAATTGTCTGTTTTAATTCACTGCAATGTGATGAAAACAATGTTTGTTTGTTTGTTTGTTTGTTTGTTTGTTTGTTTTGTTGTTGTTGAAAGAACTGGCTTTGTAATGTGGATAATATCTGTTTGTTTGGATGGACTACAGATCTTTGAATTTTAAATTTTCCTATGGCCAAACTATGTAGTCATTCCTTATGATAAAAGTCTTTCTTTTTTGGTGTAAATGTGACCTTGCTTAAAACCGCTACGGATAGTATACTGATCCCTTGGGAGTCGGAGCAGTTTAGCCGGGCATAATGTGAACACATTCCTTCTCTTTGATGAGCCGTTCTCCGTCACCTACCCTGGGTAAGGTGGAGTAGCCAGAACGGCTGTGGTTGATGTTTTAGGGTCCATTTTGTGACATGTTTTGATTGGGGTAAGACTCTTACTCTTAGTCAGTGGAGAGTATCCAGTGGTTTGGAACTGTAGCTGAGCTACTTTATCTTTCTTTCAGTGCCTGAAATTGATGGAAACATGATTCAGATTTGATACAGAATTTCCATGATTTATTGATTTAAAAATGTTATGCTCCCTACGCCCCAAATTGTTTAGGACTTTTTGGAACGTCCACTTTTTATTTAAGGAGTGTATGAGACATCATTTAATGTTTTGTCTTGTTCTTAAAATATCAGGATTTCCCATTTCTAGAGTCTTGACTTCTTCTATTCTTTTAAGCTATTATTCTATGAATTGGTTCAAAATTTCAATTTACCGACTTTTTCCTTGTATGGCATAACTGTTGGATGGTTGGCCTTTATCAATCAATATTGTGTTTGTTGCAGGGCTGTCTCTCACGTCCCAGGAGCTTACAGCTATATTCTTGGCTGTTAGACTATATTGTAGTTTCTTCATGGAATATGATATACATACTTTGCTCGACTTTGCTACCTTGGTAACAACGTTGTGGGTCATTTATATGATGCGCTTCAAACTGAGGTCCAGTTACATGAAAGACAAAGACACCTATGCGATTTACTATGTGGTGAGTTCTCTTATGTTCTTACAGGGATCAGATTTTTTCCATCTCATGGCACACACCAATCCTTCATTCACTTTTAAGTATATGCTTTGGTTTTTTGAATCTGCAGGTTGGTCCTTGTGCAATTTTAGCTCTACTAATTCACCCACCTACATCACATCACTTTATCCTTAAGATTTCATGGGCGTTCTGTGTGTACTTGGAAGCTGTTTCGTGTTGCCTCAACTGCGTGTCATGCAGAATACTAAGGTATTAATCCTTGAGTGAAAAACACCTCTCTTAAATTTCCTATAGCAATCTAGAGCCTTTTGTTGATGACACTTTGAATTGTACAGATCGTTGAACCTTTCACAGCTCATTATGTATTTGCATTAGGCGTTGCGAGGTTCTTGAGCTGTGCTCATTGGGTTCTCCAGGTTTGACTTCAAGACTTGGACTTTCCTTCTTTTGTGATTTTTTTCTTCAAATGATCTGAACACATTTGTGCCATGGGCATTGTGTGCAAACCCAGGTGTTGGATCGGGCGTGGTAATCTGTTAATGGCATTGGGTTATGGATTGTGGCCTGCTATGGTGCTTATTTCTGAAATTGTCCAGACCTTCATTTTGGCTGACTTCTGTTATTACTATGTGAAAAGGTGAAATATGCTCTACACTTGCCTAGTGCCAGTTTTAACAATATTTATCTGATTCTAAATTATCATCATGCAGTGTTTTTGGCGGGGACCTCATGTTGCGCCTTCCTGCTGGAGTAGTCTAAATCTTTAACTAGTCCAAGCTCTTAATTTCCTGTAATTTTTATTTATTTATTTATATTTTTTTTGTTCACGGTTATCTCATAAAGCTCTTTGTTTTGGTTAGTTTACAACACATACTGTTTTGTAGGTTAGCCAAGCTTGAATTAGAATGAATGTTCATCAAAAAGGAAGCAGCTTTAACTGTTGTAATTCTGCCTTTTTTTGTTCTTCCCTGTGGGAATCTTATTATTATTATTTAAAATAGAAATACATGTCAAGAATAATTTCAGATTATCTTAGAGCTCGATTAAGAATCTCAGATATTTGCAAGATTTCTTGTGAGAATACCTCAAAAGTAATCCCGGGACCAAATGCTAACACCAATCCTCAGTCGTTGTCTGCATCTTTGTTTTGCTCTTCTTTCTTTCTCAGCTTTGCATTCTCTTCTAACATGTACTCCAATACGTAAACAATCGTGTTGCTACTTATTTCCATAGTCAGCCAATGCTCTCCTGCTTGCAATCAGCTTTTCTGGCAACAAATCTAGCTTTTTCTCTAGCCTGTTGAGAATTGCAGGCCACCGGGATGGACAGCCCAGAACATCTTGTTGTAATCCTTGTCTGAATAACCTATAATCTCCATTAACTTGTGACAAAATCCTTCAATGTTGTCCTCAATTATCTGTGAAGTTCCTTTCTAATTTAAAGCTGATGCCTTCTTCTGTAAGGCGCCCATCAATGATCTTCTCTGTATCTGGCAAGAAATGTTGCAGAGCTGTATGCAGCTCAAAAAGAGGCCTTTCTGTTGTAACAACCGGTCTGTGCCAATCATCATTGCTCCGGCACCATCTCCAAAGAGTGCCACTCCTACTAAATCATACGGTCTTTCAGCACTCGGGGTTTGAACTGATAATGGTAGTTTCAGAAGTAGCGAGCAACACTCTGCTGCCTGGATTGTTCTCTGCAATGTCTTTTGCAACGCGAAGGCCAGCAACACCCCCGGAACAGCCTGAGAAGTAAAGCATCACCCTTTGAGTTTGTGGCTTTAAACCTAGACCTTTGGCAAGGTAAAGATCTCCTCCAGGAAGGCGAGCTTCACTAGATGAGACATACACTAAATGGGTAATATCTGTAACCGGTCTACCCCAGGCCTTGATGCAGGATTGTGATGCTTCAATCGCCATTTTTGTGACAGCAGTGTTGCAGATATCCAACCGTTGCTGCAATGTCGGGTGACCTTCCACTGTAAGCTCAGGTACTTCTTTAGAATCTCTTCTGACATGACCACGATCTTGTTTTAACCGTGGTCGCCTTGCCTGTAGTAGTAAATCAACAAAACATTGATAAAATGAACAAGGTTAATTAAAGTTTTCAATTCAGAGATAGAGGTGAATGTTTGTGTATTTAGTAAGAAAGAGAGAGCGTGTTACATAGTCGAGTGAGCTTCTGCCGGAGTTCAGGATCATCACAGTTGGTGTTCCTGAAGTAGCCATCTACCAAAAAGTCTTGCATAACAAGCTGGTGAGGGAAGGCCTTGCCAAGTGCCAGAATGTTGGCTTTCATGGTTTTCTTATGCCTCCGTCTGATTCTAGACTGCGGTTTTCAAGGCTACCCATATTTTATTTAGCTTTCTTATTGTAGAAAAAGGTAAAGCCTAAAAGGATGCAGATCTTAGCACACAGGGTTCTTCCCTTTTATAATGGGGTGGTAGGGGTGGGGGTGATGTAATTTTGGGATTGGTTAAGGAGCATGTAAGTCATGAATCTTGCTGGTGACTGTTAGGTTGAATGCTGGTAAAAAAAAAAATGGTGTTACATTGATTTAGAGGCAAGTACCAACAGCTCTTGTATTATAGAGAGTAGAGACACAATCACATGTGTTCTATTAAATTTCCCAAGAAATAGAGATGACAATTCACATGTGTCTAAATTACGCATTTTACCCTCCAAAACTAACGCATTTGTCTAAAGTACCAGTGGATACATCAAGAAGATAACAGTTTTTTTTTTTTCGCGTTTCCTAATAAAGACGCAAATAAACGAAACAGAGCTAGTAGATACAGGCAAATGGCCAAGATCAGATTGTTCATTTTGAATAAAACATGAACTCAGAACGCCATTCCAAGGTCGAATGAAACGCGCCTATTATTCAAAGTTGGTGAAGACACTTGTCGTTGATGTACTCAATGACTTGGGTGACTGATTGGTCAAGTGCAGCAGCGACTGCTGCCAAATTCTGCAAAAACTCTTCAGCCGTTGGTTTCTCGCCATCCACGATATCAGTCACCGCTTTCACAAATATTACCGGAACTTTGAAAAGATCAGCCACATAAGCAATTGCAGCTCCCTAAAACACACAGGCAGTTCCACAACTAAGTTAAAAATATGATGCAATAAAGTTCACAGATCTTATAAGAGTTTTGATTCTTTTGAATACTACATTCACAACAAGTGTTATAGTTTTCAGTCACATTTTACTTCTAACAGTTGGATTATTCTAATAAATGTCAAGTTTCTACACTATTTAACATTACTTAATCATCACACTATGAGCTCACTTTTCATAGCCTCATGAAAAGATTTTGAAAGAATCTTCTCCGTCTTTTCTTTAATTGTCCCGTCATCCACCAAATAAACAAGAAGGATATCACACCAAGCCTAGCAACAAAATTTGGTAAGTTATCACGTGAAAATTACCTCCATGTCTTTTATAGTTGTATCATTTGCAGTAATAGATTCTTCATCCTGTGTGGTCATATCCAATGAATCACCGGTAGACAATTTTCCAACCTACAAAAAGCATAGAAAAGGGATGTTAAAGACATTTGATCGATGAAGGGTGCAAATAATGTATCATTTGCTACCTGCCTAAAAATGTAGTGCAGAGGAAGAAGAAATTTGGGGACAGACAGGAAAGAGGGGTGGGGTTGAGGGGTGAGGGTAAATCAGTGTATATTGCCTTTTATTCAGGTAAATGAGTGCCAGTCGATTACCTTTAGATTCAGCTCCTTCACAAGATTGGGTGTAGGAAAAGCCTGTCTCAAGCCTACTCCATACAGATCAAACACCTTGAAATTGACAAAAGGCAGATACAAGGTGTAAGGTAACATTTAACTGAGCTGGTTATCTCAATTAGCGAGTGGTAAAACAGGGAAGCGGTTTCTAAAAGGCTAAGAAAAAATTAGATGGATGACTAGACCATCTTAGTCAAACTGTATCTGCAGATTTTAAACCACTTCAGCACATACCATTAAACTGAAAAACTAAAGGATGAATCAGGAACGATGTAAACAACAAGCTCAAGAGTCTGCTAAGAATTTTCCAGTTATGATTTTTGAAAAGTTAAAAATAAATGAAAGAAAATGCTGATAATAACAGAAACAGGGAAGAAAACGGAAGGCATCACCACTGGAGAACTCTCACACATGTATACCACATAGCTACATAATTATTTTAAAACAAAATTAGAATCAAATGTCACAACATACTACATGCTCACAAGCAATCCAAACTTAAGGACTAAATAGAAAACACATCCGTTGAGGCCTCAGTATTCTGCATCAAAGAACATCAAAGGAAAACCTGACAGAGATTCAGCACCAGCATTTTGTCATTTTTAAAGAGACCATAATAGGAACCAAACTCGAGTCTTCAAGGGGAGGGGGAACATGATACTTTCACTGACCATTATGCTTTCACAATTCAGCACCCACAATATTCACTCTACTTTACAAGGGACAATATACAATATAATCATGCTAATGTCCATTGAGTTACAGACTTTCAGCTCTTAATGTACAAATATGACAATTTTTATGTTATCAAATTACATTGGAATGCGTGGCACAATTCTTCAGGTGTTATACCATGACTCCCAAAAAATGCAAAATTGCCAAATTTTATCTAGCAATTCCTGGATGAACACATATATTCCAACATGTCTTATAACTGGAGCAAAAAGTTTTCAAAGTTGAAGCCAAAACAACTCCCTCAGACTCAGAGAGAGACAGAGTAATTCTCACATGAAATGTTTCTTTTTCCAACTCGAACAATGGTGTCTGTAAGTAGATAAAAGCGATGAAGACTAATGAATCTAATGTAAACTCACTGGGATTGGTATTCTTCTGTCATGGAAAGCAACTTCTGATGCAATATACACGTCGCCTATGCAAGCACCTTTTGACTGAAAATGACAATACATGGGTAAGAATGCGATGAAGGAATTATTCATGATCACCGCATGTATCTGCATTGAATTGGTACAGGAAAAAAGGGTACATATATTCCAAATACTAATGAAAAGTTACAAAAGTAGAAACTATATTCTGACCTATTAATAGGAATAGTAAACAGTTGAAAAGATGTACATGCAGAAGTAACAAAGAACATGGAGCATAACTCTGATGCAGTAGTTAAAAAAAATTATCGTAGCCTACCCTGCCTGAACAAAGACTCAATTCTTGTCATCATTAATTTGAAGGATTGACAGGAAAGAACCACAGAAGGAAAGGGACAAAAAAATTGAAAATTAATTTGTTCAATAGGAGACTAATAAATGCAGTAAAAAAACATGAAGCTAAGTGTTACTGAGACAAGATGGAAGCCAGCACCATCAACCATATTTCCATAATTCTCTGCAACAAAACCCTTAAAGAACAGTACCCTATAACATAATCTCACCTTAAACCCACCCGCAGTGCCGGCATTCAAGATAAGATCAGGCTGAAAAGCTTGTATAGAGGCATATGTCACCAGAGATGCTGAAACTGTCCCTACACTGTCCACCCCTGTCATGAAAATAGAGTTGGTCTTTAATTAGTCATGATTTTTAGTGTGATGTTTCTTTTAACATTAAAATTCCATAATTATAAGATTTATTAACAAATCTATCTATAGGTTTGAATGCCCAATTTCGGGAAAATGTAAGCCCACCCAACCTTTCGTTATTAGCTTACATTAAAATCTAAATGTTTCATTTCGTCCAATTCATAAAAAGCCCACGTGACAAAGGTCATAGGAGAAAAACTTACCCAAAGCTGCATCTTTTCCTGGACATACAATATCGATGTGAAGACCTTTGTAATTGCCTTGGTACCGAATCCAAGGAACACCTTTTGGAAACCTGTGTTATCAAACTATGACTGGATTCGTTTCATGTTTCTTTCAGAAATAATACAATTGCAAACATATCAGTAGTGCGACGACTAAGGAGATTAAAAAAAATGATGCAAACTCTCCCCCAAAAGAAGAGGTCTAAGACAAGACAAAATTAGCCAACATTCAGACACTCCCAGGTGCTAATATAATCACAAACATATCAGTAGTTCAAGATGTGCTTCACAAAGAAGGGTAAACGTGCCATGGCAGACAAAGGAGAGACCTGTGGCAGCACATTAGTGCATCAAGCCGAATACAAACTCCATTATAGTCAAGCTGGTCAAAGTAAAATGCCTAATTTAGGCATCACTCGAGGGCTAAAATATCTAGTTCATGTACATAGAGAAATGATTCCGTAATTTGTCAAGGCTACCATGCGATAATCAAACACTTAGAAGGTATTGATGCGAGAAAACTGAAACATGACAAGTTGACTACTACTTGATAACTGCAGTCCTTACTATTAACAAGCCAAATGATTATGGTAAGAATCAAAACCACAGAATAGTAATCATTCGTTTCTAAAGCTACTGTCCAGACCAAATTTAATAACTAGAAGAAAAAACAACAACCCAAAAAAAAAAAAATGGGAGAAAAGAAGAATGAATTACGGAGAGTCGACATCCTCAGTGAGTTGGAATTTGTTGACCAGTGGAAGCGCCTCTGTCTGCATAGCTGCACTTATTACCCCAATCACACAACACACACAAACACAAACACAGAGTATCATCACCATTTAATTCATTCAGTTCCGTAAAAGCAGCAGAAAATTGGGAAGGGGAATAACATACCGATGACGAAGAGGACATTAGAGATAGGGCGCCCATTGACTTGTGAATGTGAAGCAACCTCGATCACTGCCTCCCCTTTGACTTCGTCGGAACTGTCGTCGTGCGGAGGAGCCATGTTCTCCGCCGGAATTTCTCCTCCTTCGCTGTTTCCTACGAACGCTACTACTACTAATTACTACGGAACAAGCTGTGTGCTATGGGATTATATACTTTTGATTTTTATGTTAAATTAATAATAATAATAATAATATTGAAATGCCAATCTGGCCGAATTTATGGAGTATGGGTTCCACATCAATATGGTAGTATTATTATTATTATTATTAAACAGAAAAAACCCAAAAATTTATTTGCTGTCCCTAAAAACATTTTAATACTACACAAAGCGATTATTATAGACTTGGTTTTCAAGAATATTGACAACCATGTTGACGTGGCAATCTTATCCACCCGTAAATGTGATAATTATAGGGTTTAGGGTTTGTATCGTAACATTTGTCATAATTTTATCTATCAGTGATATGACTTATATCTAACAAAATGAAATGTGACGTAATCAACATTAAAATATTGCTCACATTTGAACACGTAAGTTTTTCAATTTAATTTTTTTCTTTTGTAGAAAAGATGGGATTCCAAACTTGATTGATAATATGAAATGCAATTATTTTTATCATTAGGTCAAGCGATGTGTATTATGTCGAAGATGAGTCTTATTGATAAAGATCAATATCGAAATTGAGCTTATAACGACTTATGTGTTGAGGTGACCTTCATTTTTTTCAGATGCGACCTGATGAAAGTGTACGTATGTAATATGATTGATCTTACATATTTTAAGTATATCCTTCTCGCATGTGTACCTTTGTAGTTTATACGAACTCTTAGGTTGTGTTTGTTTTGTCAAGAGTTTTTTTTACATCACATCACCAATCATTTCTTACAATACCCTCACCAATCAAATCTTCAACTACAAATAAAAAAAAATATTAAATAATTTCTCATCATTTCACTTTATCAATTTTATTACATTTTTTACCATTATTTTATTCATTATAATACTTTATTTCACAATCATTTCATAATCTACACAAATTTCAAAAAAACATCTTAACTTTATAATCATTACTTCAATCGTTTTATCTAAAAAACCCCCAAAAAAAACTTCAACCCAAAACAAACACAACGTTAAATTCTACCACTTGAGAAACACAATTTTCAAGGGTAATGATATGATACAACCGTTGTGACACAACGAGTGTCACAACGTGCATCTATATCGTTGATCGTGATGAATATAATAATGGTCAATTAATGAGTCAACATTATTATTCAATCCACAGCGTAGATGCACTCATGACACTCGTTGTGTCGCGGAGTAGGCCATGTCATTATCACTAGCTTTTTCAAGCAACAAAGCTCGAAATGAGTTGTAGAAAGTCTATAATCAACAAGTTTCATATGACCTGGAAATGAATTAAAGATGTTTGTTTATATGACCGAATACGGACCTTTCCAGTCATATGCTTCTGTTCTTGTATATTTTGAACACATTCAGGTATTTAGTTTTTCTACCCAGACAACTTGAGCTCAGACACCATTCGGGTTTGGGAAACTTTTGCCTTTGTCAGCTAATTCTTAGTGTTGTCAAATAAACCGAGTTGTTCATCATCACATCTCTATACAAATTGATACACATAAACAGGCTTCCCAAGTACATACCAAAATTAATAAATAAAAAATTGGAGGGAGGCTTAGTTAAAAATATCATTACACCACCAACATTGTTTACATCAAACCTAATGAAAAAAATAAGGGAATAGTGACAGTGCCACAACAAAGTAGCACAACATACTTTTATATCATTGGTTATAATATGAAAACTATCGATTTTTATGCGTCTCATAAAGATCAATGGTGTAAAAGTGCACATTACTTTGAGTGAAATCAAGGTGGAAATGGGTTGGTACCGCCCCGTAACCCTTACATTTGATTCACAATAGAATTTTTAAATTTATTTTTCTTCCGACCCTGTATCCGAATATGTTAGGACCCGACAATCCAGATATCCAAATTCTAAGGATCCGACGGGTAGGGAGCAAAATCCTAAAAATATTATTTTATTTTTTCCCAATGATACAAATAATGTAAATGAACACATCGAATATAGATTGAAATGTGTATCGTGAGGGACCGATTTTGGAGGTGGAAATTAATTAACAAGATTTGACTTTTTTTAATCAAATGTCTTTTCAAGTAACAAAATATCTTTAACATATAAATTACGGAAGCAAAAGCTATTTGTGTATTCAACACACCAAAAAGTCAGAATTGGAAAATCAGGTTATGTTGTGTCGACACTTCAGAATCGCGCCACGCTTCGATATTTGGAAAATCGCGTAAACGAAGGATCTCTACGCTCAAACGTAAGTATCTTACGCCCAAACGTAAGAAATTCAAACCAAATCTCATACAAAAGACTCAACACAGATTTTACGTTTAAACGTAGAGATCTCTACGCTTAAACGTGAGTAATCCTTACGCTTAAACGTAGAGATCCTCGCGTTTGAACGCAGATCTCTACGCTTAAACGTAGGAAATTTCGATCCACATGATGTAAAGTTACCATCAACAATTTTCAGATTCTTCTGCTAAAGTTACCATCAAGAAGACCAAACTTGCAAGAGCATTTTCACATCAAACGATGGATTTGCTGCTGTCCCAATATTGAAGGTTTCAAAAGTGGCGGATTCGAAACACAATGAATAATCTTCAAAAAAAAAAAAAATGAATAATCCCAGTTTGAAACACAATGAATAATCTTCAAAAAAAAAAAAAAAAAAGAAAAAAAAAAAAAGAATGCAACAATTAATATAGTCCAAATATTTGAGACGTTTCTTTAATTCTTTTTGAGTTTTTTTTTTGCGATAAGAATTTTGAGCAGCCATTGAAATTAATAAAAGGATGGATTAAGATGCTGAAAAGATGATTTGATTATGGAAAAAAAATAAAAAATCATGTGGACAAGAATTTCTCTACGTTTAAATGTAGAGAATCTGTGTTGAGTGTTTTTTGTATGAGATTTGGTTTGAATTTTCTTACGTTTGGACGTAAGGATACTTACGTTTGAACGTAGAGATCCTTACGCTTCATTCGATTCCACGTCGGAAAAGCGACGATTGATTCAGTGTCAGTACCCCGACACAACCCGATTTTCCAATTTCTGCAAAAAAAGATGACTTAATTTAAAATATATAAAAAAGGGGAGGGGAGGAGGGGATGTGGGGCGGGGGTGTTTCAAGGTTTGCCACATTAAGTTTAAAGGGACAAAATAGGGTGATTCTGATGGAAAAGCTTAACAGGAGTTAGAGACGACAAGAATATTCGACCACACAGATTTCATCCTACGTAGGAATTTCTTATTGTAGATTTAAATCACAGAATTCAGATGTTCACACGATGCAACTCCCTATAAGGGCCTCCCCACCATAGAATAACCCAACAAAATATACAATTTGGTTGTCAAGAAAAGAACCAAAAAACACGGTCTTGACACTGAATTCGAGAAACATAGGTAGGGTTGATCTCGAGTTCAGTTGAGTTGAGCTTGTATAGCTATTAGTGGGGATGGTTTCAAAATATGTTAAACCAAACCAAACCAAAATTAAATGGCTTGGTTCTGGTTGGCTTGAAGTTGGTTTTGGGTTCAAATCAATCTCTTACAATTTCAAGTGTTTGTTTCTCTATTCTACGTTTTGTAATACTTTATTTTAGTATGGTAAATATGGTCTTAAGTGGAGTTAAACGTTAACCACTGTATTCACCGTCGTGAATGACATTGATGTAAAATTGTTGGCATGCATTACCCACACTCTCGAATTTGAAAATTATGTAAGTTGTTGTGATGACGCCTCACACTGGCGGGGAGTGTTGGGCGAGATTGCACACTCTTGAATTAATTAAGAAATATAAGAAGCGGCTTTACTACTACTACTAATTTATTTTAAGATAAACAGTAGGCGGCTGATCCTTTACATGTTATCAGAGTCGGAGGTCACGGGATCGAACCCTGGTTGGAACATTATTTAAAAAGAAATTATGCAAGTGTTGGGACAGATTGCCCACACTTGAGGGAGGGTGTTGGGACAGATTGCCTAATCGAACCCTGATTGGAACATTATTTGTGCTTTGCCAACACTTGAGGGGGTGTTGGAACAGATTGCACACACTATTAAAAAGATAAGGAAATAAAGTTGTGTCTTTACTGACACCAATTGATTTTAATAGAATGGTAAGCGCTTGATCTTAACAAAAATCTAGCTAATAAATATCCATAAACAAATACGATGCCCCTTAAGTAAATTATATAGTATTTCGAGTAACCGTAATGCTCCAACCATTTTTTGTAACACTAAAATACAACACACTTATGTTTATTCTTGGTCAAGTTATGAGGCTACAAAGTGCAACTATTTTCCTCCTCAGTGACCATGTCAGAGGAAGAGGCAAGAGGCTCATGCACCACTGAATTAGTGTTTGCTGTGATTTGAGTTTCTTGTAATTGCACCATTATACTCTCTAATACTTTGATTAACAATTTCTTGAACTCCTCTTCCTCCATTATCTTAGGTTCATCTGCATTTACTATCTTGAAAGCTTCATTTGTAACTTTGTCCATCTGCAAATGTAATGGAAAAAAAAAATCAACATCACACAACGCGACAACGATGCGGATTTGAATACATAAAAGTTTAACACATATACATCTTCCAAACATTAATGGTTTTATTTAGAAACATAATACAGTTTCAAGTTTCTCAATGAGTACCTGAAGAACTGCACCAATAAGTGGTAAGCCAGCTGAAGGGGCTATAATATCCAAAGCTGCACGAAGATATTCGTTCGACATTTTTCCATTGGAATCTCTTGGTACGATTTGCAGAGCAAAATTTAAGGTCTGTATATATATATATCTCATCATGACTCATATATAAGAACATCAGAACAAATTCGTTCTAAAGGCAAATCAAGAACCGAAAAAAAAATGGTTTTAAGACACTAACCTTATCCAACTCAAACTTATTAGACAATAGTCTTTTGATCCCACTTCCATCAAACGTGTTTTCGCTATGTGCAACGATTACTGGCTGTTCCTTGAGAAGCTTTGCTATCATCTTCCCAACTTTTTTGAAGTGAATAAAAACGGTTTCTTTCGATACAGCAGGTTGTTGAAGGTATGACTCACATGATTGCAGAGCTACATCTATTATGTTGCTTCTCACCTATATATACACAAGAAAATTTTCCCATTCTTCTTATATCATTTAAAGGGTATGCACAAATTATTTTAAAATGCAATATATATATATATAAGATTCTCACCCAAGAATCATAAGCAGGAGGCATTCCTTGATCAACTGTCAGCTTCTCTAAAGCTTTAATAATGTGATCTGAATAGGATCCATTATTTGACAATTCAATCTCTGAAAAACAGAGACCATCTCTGGTTCAAAACATGGACCTTCAAGAAATTCAAGGAGATCTTCCCCATCGATTCGAAGAATCACGATCCCGTCTCGTTTTAAACCATCTGCCATACCATATACCACCTGGAAAACAACAAAAACATATACTTACTCAAAATAAAAGAGACCTTTTTATTTTAGGACACTGCTAAAATCGCACCACAGTCGATCTACCCGGACATCATAGTTAGAGTTTTGGGTATAAATTCGACTCGAATTTAAGGGTGCCCTTTAGAGTTTAAAACATTAAGGAGACTAAATTACTAGTCTTACTCAGAAAATGAGAAAGCTCAGTAGAGATATTACTGGAAAAGAAAATTTCAGGAGCAGAAAAGAAAAGCCACCGACTTTATTTCACTTTGATCTGCAAAGTTAATTAGTGAAACATGGTTCCAAACTTTCTACCCACTTTTATAATATCGCAACCGTCCATTTTTTTTTTTTCTTCTTTCCCATTTGAAAATGAAATCGCTTCTTACATCTTTCGCTTTATGACCAAGCTTCCCGTGTAACATGCCAACATCATCCGTGAATTTTTCTTTGCTTTTTTTTTTTTTTCCTTTTTCTTTTCCATAAATGATGGAGACAAACTGTGTCATGTTTACATCCCGCTCTCAATACCTTCTCTAGCGGTGTTTAAATAAGGAGTAATTCCACTCTCTATTAGATCGATCGCTTCGGATAACAAAACAGTTTTATTTTTTTATACAATGAGGAATGACAGATGATAACAAAAATTACACAACTGACGCCACAAACACGATCTTCCACCTTGATTTTGATGGGTCCACATCACAATCAATTAACACTCATCAAAATCGAGGATGAAAGATCACGTTGCAAGATCCGCTGTTGTGAATTTTATCGCGCTTCTATCATTACTCTACGGGGAAATAGGATGTTTCTATCGAGTTGTAGTTGGTTTTTTCTTTTCTGCTGAAATTAAAAATAAAATAAATAAATAAATAAAATATGAGTAATGATAGAGAGCAATAACAAAATTACACAACGGATGCCATTAACACGATTTCCACCCTTGATTTTGATGGGTCCACATCACAATCAATTAACACTCATCAAA
The DNA here is from genome assembly GCA_026214975.1 of Gentiana macrophylla. Taxonomy (NCBI): domain Eukaryota; kingdom Viridiplantae; phylum Streptophyta; class Magnoliopsida; order Gentianales; family Gentianaceae; genus Gentiana; species Gentiana macrophylla. The sequence continues at coordinate 22,381,784 of CM047814.1, forward strand.
ATCAAGGGTGGAAGATCAAGTTGTGACATCCGTTATGTAATTTTTGTTGTGCATCTATCATTACTCTTATACAAATGGCAATCATGCGATGACAAGGGAGCCTCTATATCAGAATTTTCCGTTTAAATAAAGTGTAAAAGCATTTCCAAGAAATTATACAGTATCTGATCATATTTAAGATCACCCGAATTGTGAGAGATTCGTTATGATCTCAATCTAATCAAAATCCATAGCGGAAGCACAACTTTGAAATTTGTATGTTGGTTTTTGTAAAATCCACATCGATAAAGTAAAGTCCTGCCCATCCCCATATAAGTGTGAGACATAAAAGGTCTTGTCAACTCGGGTTAGCACTTTTAGACCAAGCAAGGATGGTGGTCTAAACAGTTGACCGGACATTTATGAGTCATTTAACACTACCAGACATGGGGTTTGGGGCGTTATATAGAATCAGTATTCAGAAATGATCGTCATACTTGAACTGTCATGTACATCGTAAGAAGCGGTGAGGCCACCACTACTAATCCTATACAGAGGATTTTAAGAGACAAATCTTGGCCGTCTCCGGCCAGGATGTTTGTCCTTGTGTGAGACATAAAAGATTCATTAACTCGAAGCAAATTAAGCACTTTTAGACCAATGCGATGACAATGGTCAAGAATCGACCCGACCATTTACGACTCATTTAGCGCTATCAGCCGGGTTAATTGCATTTAGACCAGCGAGCGATGACGACTAGTCAAGAATGACTGCACTCATTTATAACTCATTTAGCCGCTTATCGTAATTCAAGCCAGAAGTGCAGGCGTTAGCTTTTACAATAATTTACAAAAATACGATTAGTTAATAACTAATCTATTCTAAAAGGATGTTTAGAGATGCATACCCAACTGAATAAGATGTTGTAGTTTTTCAGGTTGCATTTCCGAACGGCGAAAGATGGAAATCCTCTAATATGCGGAAAATACTTGTGTGGTGAAGGAATTTGAGGTGAAGTGACGAAACGAAAGCGATCGAATCACACAATTTAAATACAGAATAAAATTATGTGATCTGTATTTAGCCACACGGTGTCTTCCACACCGTGTGGAGACACCACACAAAAATTGCCCCGAATACGCCTATGCCTATATAAGAAAAACGCAAGTTTCAAGAAACGCAAGTTTCAAGAAACACAATTTTCTCTCATTTCTATGATTAGTGGCGGCAAAAATTATTGTTTTGTGTTGAAAAAACTCTATTTATATACCATATCCGTCTCATAAAAAGTATTTAATTTTATATTTCACACAGATTAAGAAAGCAATTAACGTGTTGTATTTTATGTATAAATAGATATATATATACTCATATCTTATTATAAACGCTTTGTTTTGGAATATGAAATGATTATAAAAATTAAATGTTAGAATAGTGGTATGTATTAAAACGATTAAATGACGACGGCTTTTTTAAATAGGCATTTTGTGTGACAAATGATTTTTAAAAAGATGACACTTTTGTGGGATTTTATAGTATATATATATATATAATTTTTTTTTGAAAGGAACTATTTATATAATGTTAATGTAAACTCTAAGCCAATGTGAATATGAAATGAGTTTTCCTTAAAAATTTCCTTGGCTTAAAGAAAAAGAATCCAATCACAATATGAACATAATTTTTTTATTATTTATTTATCAAATAAATAAACGCACATGTCACATTGGATAATAGAAAATTATTTCCAATTTTATATATATTATATAATTGATAAATAATATTGTATATTAATTAAATTAAAAACCAATTTCTGCAGAAGACTTATCATCTGTAGGCAGTATTATTGATGATTGTCATACTTTACTTCATTGTTTTGTCTCAGCTTCTTTTTTCTTTGTTAAAAGAGAGGGAAATGTCCCTGCTCATTTGTTAACTAAGGAAGGTCTCAAGTTAGGTGGATGTGTAGAATGGGGTTCTTCCCCTCCCTTCCAAGTTATTATGGTTTGTACCTCTGACACTGTTTAAATAAATCTTATTAGGGGCCGGCGGCTATATAGACTTATTGACCAAAATAGTTGCTCAAATAATTTTTTGAAAAACAAATGTTGTCTATATAGTCTTTCTTATATTTTTCCCCTTACTTGCCCAAAATACCCCTATGAGTTCGAACTCGAGCTCGAACTCCCTCGCCGAACTCCCCCTCGCCGAACTCCCTCTTCTTCAACCCCAAACTCCCTCGCCGGAGCCAAGCCGGAATCCCGTCGGAACACGAATTCAAGCCGGAATCACACCCATTCACACCCAAAATCACACCCATTCAAACCAAAATCACCCCATTCGAACGAAAATGACACTAATTCGAACTCATTCCAACGAAGAAGAAGAACGAAGAAGGAAGAAGAAGAAGAAGAAGAAGAAGAAGTAAGAAGGAAAAAGAAAAAAACGAGTTTGAAATGGAGGGAGTAGAAGAAGAGAAGAAGAAGAAGAATTTGAAGAAGAAAAAGAATTCGAAGAAGAAGAAAAGAAGGAAGAAGAAGAAGAAGAAGAAGAAGAAGAAGAAGTAGAAGAAGAAGAAGAAGAAGAAGAAAGAAAGAAGAAGAAAAAGAAAAAAGAAGGTAGAAGAAGAAAAGATAATAGGGGGTGAATATATTCAAAATTTTTGAAATTTGAAGAAGGGAGGGAAGTTTTTGGGGGTGAATGTAGAGAGGCAATTTAGGAAACACAATAAAATCAGTTTTTATCTTTTCTTTTTTAAATAGTCAAATAGTCAAAGACTATATAGGCAATGCAAGTTAAAAAAAAAGACTAAACAGGTAATTCCCCATCTTATTATTCCCCTAAAAAAAACAATTTCTATTTAATATATTAATGTCTCGACAACTAGATTTCATCCCGCGTGGCAGGAGCAAAAATGAAGCTCCAATAATTTGAATAAAATAATTATTGAACATATTATTTCTATCCAATCTATTAATTCTAAAATTACGCCACCATAAATCTGATATAGAATTCTAACGATTATATATACTTCTTATTCTCAATATATATGAATGTCCACTGATATAATCATTCCATATAGATTACCTTCCATAGATAGTTCGAAAATAAAATAGGATAAGGTTTCGTAAACTTTCATAATCACATCTTATCATTATTTCTCATTAACCCACTAGTGATCAATTAAATTACCAATACAAACTTCGCGAGTCAATCAGTTTCTGGGATTGACAAATAAAATTTTCGTCTTTCTACTAAGGAGGAATGAATTCCGTATCTGTGAAATATATTCTCAACTACTCATTCCCGAGCAATGTCAACGTGAAAATGATTCATATCACGTCACATAGTAATTCTTAATAAACACATCAAACTCTATCTTGAAATGTGCAAAAGTCTGTATTCATTTCAGGATTAAGATTAATTCATATAAAATCATCTCATGATATAAAAAGATTTCTCTATCACATGATTATATGAGAAATGCAAAAATTGGTCTGAGTCTTGTATGATTACATTATATATAAATACTCCACTAAGATATTAAATATCGACGGCCATATAAGACTCTAGTACATTAATGATGGTTTATTCAAAAGATCACATTATTTGATTATGTTCACCACAGACTAACGTATTTTAAGTGTATCATTATAAACTTAATCATCAGTGTGGCACACACCAAGTATATATATGATGCGACTTAAGTGTTTTCAATGATGAATATTTAAATGTACAAAAGCAAATAATAATTTGATAAATGATTATGTTATTTATTAATAATTAAAACAATAACATAATTGTCTTTTTTGACCCTATACCTGAATGACGTAGTTGCTAGATCAATATTTTTTTTGGAAGGAGTTTGTTATATCAATTATGAGTCAAGTAGCTTTGTAACAACGGAGTTCTGAAGCATTACAGGTGGTTTGAGAGCCGATTATTAGACGAAACTAACTTTCACGTCGTGAGCGACGGTGGGACATCTTCTAGAATTATATGATAGAGAAATAAGGGTCCTGACGAGGACGCCGGTTCTTTAAGAAGGAGAGAATGTAATAGCTCACATTGTAAAAGTGAGAAAAACATCATTAAATTATAAGGTTGAGACATAATGACCTTTGTAATTTGGGTTAACAATTTTAGGTCAAGCGAGGACGTTGAGTCGAGTGAGTGGTACTGATCCATTATCACTCAAGTAATGCTATACATAATATTTCAAGTAATTGGATTCATTACGGCCGTACTAGATTCTAAGATATATTGTTATGTAAAAGATATTCACTTTTTATTTCGAGTGTTTTTGCAAACTAACAAGTCGAACATATATAAGAATATTTGAGATTGACTCATATTGTATTATGAGTCAACCCTATCCAATTTTGAAACTGAGAAAAACCAGAAAGAAGCAACGCAGGAAGCAAAAACTGAAGAACATGTATGAAAAAGAACTAAACTTTTATTAATCGTGGATTTCTCTTGTATGTACATAGAAGCTCTGTCTTCTCTTATTTATAATTGAAAGAACCGAAAGATAAACTAGAAGATAAACTAGTTTATATTATTCAAAATAATTGGCCTAGATCTTGAAATTGAGATAAAGATCAAATTGAAACTCGCCAGATCTTTTATTCGGTTTTCATTTGAATTATTCTTGAGATAGAGTCCATCTTGACTTGAACTTGTGGTCCTCAGCTTACTATATCACTTCACACGCCATTTATTTGAATATTTACCAACCTTATCTCTCCAATCCCTCCTTATTACGCCTCATCTTCAGTAGACATTTGTTGAGCTGTTGTCTGAACTGTATTGTGAATGTCTGAACTCTTAATACCCTCCCTCAAACTATGGCTGGGGCTAAGACATAGTTTGGTGAGGAACTGTTGAATCACATACCGGGTAACGGGTTTTGTGAAGAGATCAGCCACTTGAAGATGTGTGGGGACGTGCTTAGTGACAAGCTTGCCTTGAGCCACTCGTTCTCGTACAAAATGGAAGTCTAGCTCAATATGTTTAGAGCGGGAGTGGAACACAGGATTTATCATTAGGTACAGAGCACTGAGATTATCACAGTAGATAGTGGGTGGTGTAGATAGCTGCAGCTGAAAGTCTGCACATAGGTACTGTAGCCAAGTGAGTTCTGCTGTGGTATGGGCCATGGCACGATATTCAGCCTCTGTGCGTTGGATCTGGAGACTGTGGCTTGCTTTTTGGCACACCAGGAGATAAGGTTAGAACCCAGAAAGGTGCAGTAACCGGTGGTGGAGCGTCTGGTGATTGGGCAGCCAGCCCAGTCAGCATCTGAATAAGCAATGAGTGTAGTTGTTGATACAGGAGTGAGCTGCAACCCTAAATGGAGGGTTCCTTTGACATACCATGAGAGCTTTGCTGACGAGCTTGAAGTGAGCTTGAGTTGGTGCTCGTAAAAGCTGGGAAGCATAGTTGACTGCATAAGAAATGTCAGGCCTGGTGAACGTGAGGTATTGCAAAGCACCCACCAACTGTCTTTAATATGTAGGATCAGTCATCAGGGGTGAATTTGAATCTGGCCTGGGCTTGAGTTCTAGTGGTGTAGCAACTGGCTTGCAGTCAACCATCTGTGCACGTTCTAGAATGGTTAATGCATAGTGAGTCTGAGAGAGGTGCAACCCTGAACCTGCATAAGAGATTTCTACACCAAGGAAATGGTGAAGAGTGCCCAAGTCCTTTATAGCAAATTCAGTATGAAGTAGCATAACAAAAGTGGAGATTAGTCTGTTATTAGATCCTGTGAGGAGCATGTCATCAACATAGAGCAATAAATATAAGCTTCCACATTCAGAATGATAAACAAACAAGGAAGGGTCTGCAAGACTACAATAGAAACCATATTTGAGAAGATAAGTACTGAATCTATCAAACCAAGCCCTAGGTGCTTGCTTTAAACCATATAAAGCTCATTTGAGTTTACACACATGATTGGGATAGTGAGGGTCTTTCATGCCTGGTGGTTGAGCCATGTAAATTTCTTCATGAACATATCCATGAAGGAAGGCATTCTTGACATCCAATTGCTTGACTTCCCAATTTTTACTGAGGGCAATAGTTAACACAAGTCTGATAGTTCCTGGTTTCACTATGATGAGAGATAAATTTATGATCATTATTACGACATTTTACCCCAATATTGATACCATTTTGAGCATTATTGTATCAAATCAAGTCAAAATTACTAATTTTTATTCAAATGTATAAGTAGTAGTTATTATATAAATTATCGTATTTTTATAAGTTTTTTATTAGTTTTTGTACCGGTTTAAGAACTGGAGTGTGTAAATGTCGGATTTACGTTTGGTATTTTGGTGGTTAATTGCAGGATTATACATTGACCAAGATTCCACGTAACGACATGTTTTGAGTCTAAAAGATGTGTTTAGAGGATTAGAAGAAGATGCCACAAGTTTATAAGTTCAACGGAGCAAATTTTCTAAGTACTTAAATCGTTACATGTTTTCGATGGAGATTTGACCCAGCTTAGAGGCATTTTCAGGGGATGACTTCTTAATGAAAGTTGTAGATCTTCACATAAGATTTCCAACGCACTTTGAATTACATCAATTGGAGGTCTACAACTCAAGTTATGGTCAATTGACTAATCAATTCGGATTAGTAGAAATCCCGTAAAAGACTCGACATACGAATGGCTCATCAAAACGACATTTTCTGAAGAAGTTTCCTTAATAAAAGTTGTATATCTTCAAGAAATATTTCCAATGGATTTTGAATCAAGTCAATCGGACTTCTACAACTCAAATGGTGGTCAAGTGGCTAATTGATTTGTCTTAGAAAAATCCCAAAACGTTCGGAGTATGAAATGACTCATCAAAAGGCGTTTTCTGAAGAAGAGTCCTTCATGAAAGTTGAAGAATTTTCCGAGAGCTTAATTTTGACGTTTGAATCATAATTTTTGGAGGTCTACAACTCAAGATATGAATTTTAGAAGTTTTATTACAAATAATTACACAATCGAAGGATCTAGATCCTCATAAGCAATGATGATTTCCGGACCGGTCCGGCTCCTTCAAGGACCGGTCCGGCAAGAGCAATTGCCTATATAAGGATACATTCAGTGAATGAAAAATTTGCCCCTTTCTTTCCCCTTCTTCTTTCATTGTCTCTGTTCTTTTTATTTTTCCTTTCTGTAGATCACATATATATATATACTTATATATATATATACGCACACACCTCACATATATATGTCTATATATGTATATATATGTTAGATCTATCTCTTCTCTTTGTTTATTTTTATTTTGGGGGCTGTGTATATACATATATATATCTATGTATGTATGTATATATGTTTTTATATATAAATAAATTAGTACCGTTGTAATGCTAGGGAAAATCTCGGAAGTTCTAGTATTCTTTGAAGTCGTTGTAATGTCCGTAAAAGTACAACCTCTCGAATCAACAAATTGTAATCGGGTATTTTTCTAAAGTATTATGTTTGTTGTTTCTATATATATATATAAATAAAGTAGTTATAGTATCGTTATAATGGTAGAATAATTATCGAAGATTGTAGATCTGGGCGGAAATGACCCCGATTCAAACAATTGTAATCGGTAATTTATTCTAATATTATGATGTTTATTATAACTATGTTAAGCTAAAAATATATCTAGCCAAGATATGAATCAATTAGTTAATCTTTTTGGTAAAATGGATGATCGACTCAGTAATAATGATTAAAATCGATTATGATGAATCTCTTTCTATTTGCGCTTAATGAAACGTTAAAATTGAAAGACCGGAGGGTAAAAATGGCCGAGTGACAACGGAATCCTATTTCCTACCCGGGGGCAGATTTGTCCTAGAAAAACAAATCTTATTGAAATTTGTGCTCGAGATCTTATTACGTCAATTTATCTATTTCTAACGAAGATTCTAAAATATTGACCGCATGACAAAACGGTAGTGACCCGATCTTTTGGATGACGTAGGATAGTTAAATGGGACATATGACAGTTTCATACGCTCGTGTGAGAAGGAACTGTTGAGCTGAGGAGTGCACCGTTTCACATAATTTACACCTTGAATAAAGGAAGATCTGTCTCATTTATTTCTACTAAAAAGATATTGATTCAGTAAAGTATTCTTGGCTAGATCCAAAAATATATCTATATATTATATTAGTATTTATTTGTTTTATTTTCAGTTTTACTAACATCTAACTCTAACATTACTAACTAATCTAACTGATCTAACTATCTAACCCGAGGAAAAGTTAAAAATCGCGACTTAGATCGAGTTAATAATAGCTTCTTGGTGTTTAACCCCACTTAAAAGAATTACCATGTTTTCCTCGAGGAATCGACTGACTCACCATACTAGCACTACAATTTGACCCGGCATAATCGCCGGTTAGGATCTCAGATAGCCTAGGTAATGTCCGTCGACTTTCGACACCGTTTCCAAGGTTAGGTTTAGAGTCGTCAAGATTTTGGCGCCGTTGCCGGGAAAACGTCGCTAATTTCTTTCTTTGTGTCTAGTGGTTACTACTTGTATTAGCTCAAAATTCTCGAGGATAAGTCAACACTCTTCTTATCACATTTCTTTTTTATTTTTCCGTTGGTATCTACCTTCTTTTAGTTACCAATTTTCTTCTTCTACAAAATTCGAGCATTTTCTATTTTCGTTAGTTGATGACCAGAAACGGTAAGACCCCAAAACACGGTCATATCGGTCAGGAAATCGACCAAGTATCATCTTCAAATCGTAATACGAGAATGATGAAATCAAGAATGAAACACCGAACAAAGGGCTTGATCATGCCCGAGGAATAGAAATAATCGAATCGGAATAAGCATAATCACCCACCAAACCCGAGACTTATTTGTGATCGGACCGTAGAAGGTACAGATTAATAATCCAATTCGTTTACCCAATAAAGAGCAAATAATTTGAAATAAAATCTCATCTTTTGGTTTAATTGACACAAGAGCCCAATTTTAGGAGAAGATGATGAGGATCCACATCATCACCTCTATCTTTTCAAGAATTGTGTAATACTGACCAAAAGTCATGGTGCTCATCGGGAATTAACGAGGATGTCTATGTTTCTTTTTTTTTTCTTTAAAAGGAAGAGCACGAGATTGGTTTTTGTCACTTCCACATCATTCATTGACTAGTTGGGAGGATATTCAAACCGAGTTCTTAAAGCAATATTTTACTCTCGATAGAAAATTGGAATTAATAGTCTAAATTGCCAACTTTAGACAAGGATCTCAAGAAACGTTTGAGAATGCTTGGGAAAGGTTTAAAAAGTTATTAAGAGCTTGTCCCGATCATGGTTATTCCTTAGAGATGCAAATCCAACTTTTCTCGTCAGTAAATTAAGGAAAGACTCACGCAGAGATGTAGATCATGTATGTGGTGGTTCGTTAATGATGAGTGAAGCTCAAATAGTTTACGATGCTATAGAAAAGATTTCCAAAAATAATCGTATGTGGGAAACCGGTTCTAGCACCAGAAAAGTAGCATTTGCAGGAGAATATACATCAAATACGGAAGTTCTAGCACACTTGGAGAATTTGAGTAGGAAATTTGACGGCTTATTAGCCAGTAAAAATGTAAACTCAAAAATATCTTACTAAATGACTACTCAAATCATGATAATGTGTCATTAGGGATGGAAGAACCAAAAGGATATTCAAGGGAAAAGGTGAGTTTTTTACAACAGCATAGGAATTTGAACAACGCATATTCAAACTCGTTTAATGCTTTTAGAAGAGATCACCCTACTTTTCGTTGGTCTGAAACCCCTAGTAAGCAAGGACAACCACCGTATCCAATCCAATATAAGAATCCAAATCTAGTTTATCAAGGAGATACCACGAATCAAAATCTACAATCATTACCTAAACCGTATCCACAACATACCACTCAAAGCATACCAGTAACTCAGAGTTCAACTCAACCTGAAGGAGTTAACAAATGGGAGAAATTAATGGAAAATCTGATAGGTATGATATCTACTCAAGCTCAAAATATGGAAATTATGATAACTTCATATAGTACAAATCTACCAGGATATGAGCACGTTGAAAACATCTATGAGTGGACATGATACCGTAATAAGAATTATAGAAGCTTCATTGAGGAACTGGAATATCACTTGAGTAGAGAAGTAGAACGAAAAAGCAAGAAACCCTCGGAAGGATTGCCAAGTAATATCGAAAGAAATCTGAGTGGGGTAAATGCTGTTATTACCAGAAATGGAAGGATTTGTGGAAGTAATGGATTAGAAAAATTCGGGAATAATGAAGTAGATGATGATTTAGATGGTAAATATAAGAAGAATATGGAATCTAAAGGGCCATTTCAAACCGAACCTTATCCGGCTCAACCTAAATTCACATCGGTTCAACCTGGAAGGGCATCACCACATCCACTGCATATTTTGAAGAAAAAGGCATCGAATGATGACACACTATGTCTTCAAAAGGCACAATCATTCAAGGAAGCTTTACCATCTTCATCTAACGACAAGGGAAAGGGAGGTATTCATTCTAACCCTACTGATCTTGAATTACTCCCCCATTCCCCGAGAAATGAAATGAAAAAGATGAAGTTGGATAATAAGTATGCATGTTTTCTTGACACTTTTCGGCACTTAACTATTAATACCCCTTTCATCGATGTTTGTAAGGAGAGCTTAGTTTGGGAGTGAATGATGAGCGCGTTATCTTCAACATTTACAATTCATTGAAATATCCATACATTACACTAGAATCTAGTTCTTGTGTAGACACTTTGTGTTCTCTTGTGGTGGATCGTACTAACACGCAGTAATCAAGAAGATGACTCGGTAATAATGTGAAAGCTCAGAAACCCAAAGCTCGAAAATCAAAGGAAAAGGTCAAGAACCGTTGGATTAGACGGCATTCGTCTAACAAATGTTGGAAAGCGATATTGATAAAAAGACGGATGCAAAGGCGTGAGGATGACCCACCACCGGTGCCTTAAAAATCGAAGCACGGTAAAGTCGGCTATAGACTATAAATGTAGTCAATGACGGGTACTATCCTTCCCTTTTACTCAAGCATTTATTTTTAGTGGATTATGTGCTTAATTGTTACGTGCTTTTGTGAGTAATTGTTAGAAGTATCCCGTTTTGTTTAGTATATTATATTAGTTAATTCTTATCATTTTGGTCGAGCAAACGACGTTAACTAAAAGCGCTACGGAGGGCGACCCGTAAAAATGTTAAATATAATAATTACTCATACTTTGGATGATACTTTGCTAATACTTAGGATTGATTTTCATTTTGTTTCACCAAGTCTTAGGATGAATGTTTGAATGATATTAAACGGGAACGATTAGGTGGTTATCCGAAAATCCTCGATGGAAAAAAGAGAAAAATTCAAAATCGTCATTTCTTAGACTTAGGTTGTTAGAACGATTTGAAATAACCTTGAGGATCTCGGGTATAAAAGACTCAGAGTTAATACTTTGCCACACATTTTATATCATGATCTAGTCTACATTTTAAATTTCAAAAATAATGTGTGACATGTATTAGTTCAACTATGTGGAATATTGTGTGTTTTAAATCAATAAAAGTTTATGTGGTGTGTTTATCTACCCTTTTGCATTACAATCGTCACACTCTCACACACTTTTATTTTATTTGCACACACAACGGTCATAACTTTGACCCACCCACCCACCCTTTTTTATCATCCGAGTATTTGTTTTGACTTGTTTTTAGTGCACCATTGCTTTCCCAACAACTTATTTACACTCACTTTACATTGGGGACAATGTAAGTTCGTAAGTGGGAGTGGAGTCGTTGGTCTAGCAATGGCATTAATGTTTATTTTGTATCAATAAATCCTTTAGTTTTCGATCTTTTTCGAGCATTATTTAGTTGATTAAAATAAATGTATAAGGTATATATTTCATGGATTTGAAGATGTAATGATCAATTTGGATGTGTATAACCAATGTGAACCGTAAGTGCATTGTAATTCCAAATATATTTGTGTAAAATGAATTCCTTCACGTAAAGCCTTTGATATTGAAACAAAAATTTTAAATCAGATCCATTCAAGATATCTAGTGGTTATTCTAGATAATAGCAAAGAACTTAGTACCTAATTTTTGAACGTGTAATCGTGAATATCTCAAGGTTTGAATGTGATAGGAAGGATATAAGTTAAAGAAGAATACCAAATTAAGATGAACTATCTATATGTCGGTTGTAGCTACCAATGATTTGAGTGCAGAGGCGTTATCACTAAACGCCCTATATCACTATGAGGTTTAAAAGCTCCCGATCGCTCGATGATAGTAGTCCACTAGGGTGTTATCACGAAACGCCCTATTGCTGGGAATGAAGGCATATGCTACACATGTGAAATTAAGTTCATCAAAAGAAAAAAAAAAAAAAAAAATTTAAGCGTGGTTGAAAACTTAGCTATATTCTCGACTATCCCCAAAGATAAACCGAATGATATGCTTTAGGGATTATCCTAATAAGTACTCGGAAGAACTTTGTGTGGGAATCATTATCGCTTATACCTAGGAAAGTCATTAGTACATGTCGAATGGATATTTGTGTGTTTTGCTTGATTTATTCAAGAGAGGATAGTGGACATTGAAAAGGCATGTCACACACACACACTGTTATACATTTATATTGAGGTTAACGCCTGGTTGTAATTCTAATGGTTGTATTATCTAGTTGTCCCTTATATCTTCTATCTTCATGAATTTATCTCTCATTCATTTTGTTTTATCGCTTGTTTTGATCGAGGACTCACCAAAAGCTAAGTAGGGGTTGTGATGAGAGATAAATTTATGATCATTATTACGACATTTTACCCCAATATTGATACCATTTTGAGCATTATTGTATCAAATCAAGTCAAAATTACTAAGTTTTATTCAAATGTATAAGTAGTAGTTATTATATAAATTATCGTATTTTTATAAGTTTTTATTAGTTTTTTGTACCGGTTTAGTAACCGAGTGTCGTGTCGGATTTACGTTTGGTATTTTGGTGGTTAATTGCAGGATTATACATTGACCAAGATTCCACGTAACGACATGTTTTGAGTCTAAAAGATGTGTTTAGAGGATTAGAAGAAGATGCCACAAGTTTATAAGTTCAACTGAAAGCAAATTTTCTAAGACTTAAATCGTTACATGTTTTCGATGGAGATTTGACCCAGCTTAGAGGCATTTTCAGGGGATGACTTCTTAATGAAAGTTGTAGATCTTCACATAAGATTTCCAACGCACTTTGAATTACATCAATTGGAGGTCTACAACTCAAGTTATGGTCAATTGACTAATCAATTCGGATTAGTAGAAATCCCGTAAAAGACTCGACATACGAATGGCTCATCAAAACGACATTTTCTGAAGAAGTTTCCTTAATAAAAGTTGTATATCTTCAAGAAATATTTCCAATGGATTTTGAATCAAGTCAATCGGACTTCTACAACTCAAATGGTGGTCAAGTGGCTAATTGATTTGTATTAGAGAAAAATCCCGAAAACGTTCGGAGTATGAAATGACTCATCAAAAAGGCGTTTTCTGAAGAAGAGTCCTTCATGAAAGTTGAAGAATTTTCCGAGAGCTTAATTTTGACGTTTGAATCATAATTTTTGGAGGTCTACAACTCAAGATATGAATTTTAGAAGTTTTATTACAAATAATTACACAATCGAAGGATCTAGATCCTCATAAGCAATGATGATTTCCGGACCGGTCCGGCTCCTTCAAGGACCGGTCCGGCAAGAGCAATTGCCTATATAAGGATACATTCAGTGAATGAAAAATTTGCCCCTTTCTTTCCCCTTCTTCTTTCATTGTCTCTGTTCTTTTTATTTTTCCTTTCTGTAGATCACATATATATATATACTTATATATATATATACGCACACACCTCACATATATATGTCTATATATGTATATATATGTTAGATCTATCTCTTCTCTTTGTTTATTTTTATTTTGGGGGCCCGTATATACATATATATGTCTATGTATGTATGTATATATGTTTTTTATATATAAATAAATTAGTACCGTTGTAATGCTCGGGAAAATCTCGGAAGTTCGGTATTCTTTGAAGTCGTTGTAATGTCCGTAAGAAGTACAACCTCTCGAATCAACAAATTGAATCGGGTATTTTTCTAAAGTATTATGTTTGTTGTTTCTATATATATATATAAATAAAGTAGTTATAGTATCGTTATAATGGTAGAATAATTATCGAAGATTGTAGATCTCATGGAAATGACCCGATTCATGATTGTAATCGGTAATTTATTCTAATATTATGATGTTTATTATAACTATGTTAAGCTAAAAATATATCTAGCCAAGATATGAATCTGAATTAGTTAATCTTTTTGGTAAAATGGATGATCGACTCTGGTAATAATGATTAAAATCGGTTATGATGAATCTCTTTCTATTTGCGCTTAATGAAACGTTAAAATTGAAAGACCGGAGGGTAAAAATGGCCGAGTGACAACGGAATCCTATTTCCTACCCGGGGGCAGATTTGTCCTAGAAAAACAAATCTTATTGAAATTTGTGCTCGAGATCTTATTACGTCAATTTATCTATTTCTAACGAAGATTCTAAAATATTGACCGCATGACAAAGCGGTAGTGACCCGATCTTTTGGATGACGTAGGATAGTTAAATGGGACATATGATGATTTTCATACGCTCGTGTGAGAAGGCTGTGAAATGGTGAGTGCACCGCTTCACATAATTTACACCTTGAATAAAGGAAGATCTGTCTCATTTATTTCTACTAAAAGATATTGATTCAAGAAAGTATTCTTGGCTAGATCCAAAAATATATCTATATATTATATTAGTATTTATTTGTTTTATTTTCGTTTTACTAACATCTAACTCTAACATTACTAACTAATCTAATCGATCTAACTATCTAACCCGAGGAAAAGTTAAAACTGCGACTTAGATCGAGTTAATAATAGCTTCTTGGTGTTTAACCCCACTTAAAAGAATTACCATGTTTTCCCCGAGGAATACGACTGACTCACCATACTAGCACTACAATTTGACCCGGTACACTGCCGGTTAGGATCTGTATAGCCTAGGTAATGTCCGTCAGCTTTCTGACACCGTTTCCAAGGTTAGGTTTAGGTCTGTCACACTACAAGGGAGAAAGTCTCAGTATAATCTACTCCATCTACTTGATTGTACCCTTTAGCTACAAGTCTAGATTTTAACCTTTCTAATGAACCATCTGGGTTTAATTTTGCTTTAAAAACCCACTTGGAGCCAATTAGGTGCATTTGTGGTTGGTAGGGTACTAAGTCCCAAGTGTCATTGTGATGGAGAGCTTCTAGTTCTTCTTGCATGGTCGCTTTCACCCGAGGGTGTTTGAGGGCTTCATTAACGATTCTTGGTTCTCTGGGTATGTCGGAAAAGTAGAGGCCGTAGGGCATACTTGGGATTGGGCTTAAAGATCCCATGTTGAGCTCTTGTGGTGACATGGTGTGGTTGAGGGGATTCTGAAGGAGTGGAATGAACTGAGGTAGAGATTGACTCTGGAGCTTCTGGGGAGTCAGGAGGTGAATCAGAATACTCAGGGGACATTGGAGGGGTTGGTGAAAAGGATAGCCAGGATCTGTTTCCAGAGTGGGGAAGTGGTCAGATTGATCAGATTGATCGATCAGTATGTGGTCTGGTTCAGAATCTGTTGGCTCAGGGTTCATGGTGGTTTCCATAGTGTGTGGGACATCTATGGGATTAGGAATGTGAGAATCTAAGGGAAGATTGGTCAGATTGTGTGTGTGTTGTTCTGTATCATGGTGAATGGAAGAATGTGCAGGTATTGTGTGGTTATGGGAATCAGAATGGGGTTCTATCCAGTCTGGAAAATACTGAGTCTAGGTTCAGAAATTGGATTGATTCTGGCCTGGGTAGTGGGTTTATAAGGGAAGTTAGCTTCATCAAATGCTACATGTCTAGAGATTATCACTTTTCTAGTGCCTGAATGGTAGCATCTATACCCTTTGTGTTGCATGCTATACCCTATAAACACACATGGGGTAGTTTTTGGATCAAATTTGTTAGTCCTTGTGTCCCATGTGTAAGGGTAACATCTAGTGCCAAAAACCCTGAGATGATTATAGGTAAGATGCCTTTCATACAACTTGAAGTAAGGTGATTCATTATTGAGTGAAGTGGAGGGGACTCTGTTCATGATGTAGACAGCTGTAGAAAAAGCTTCAGTCCAGAGGTATAGAGGGGCATTGCTATGAAAGAGCATAGTCAGTCCTAATTCTCTAATGGTTCTATGCCTTCTTTCTACCATCCCTGTTTGTTGAGGTGTGTGAGGGCAGGACATCTGGTGTATGATTCCATTGGCCTGAAAGTGATCCCTAAGTTTGTGGTTAGTGAATTTCGTCCCCACAATCGAATGGAAGATTTGTACTTCTTTGTCAAACTGTCTTTTAATTAATTTCTCAAAGTGTAGATAGGCATTGAAAAAATCAGATTTGTGCATCAGGGGTATTAGCCAAGTAAATTTAGAGAAATCATCCACAATACTAGCATAATAAGAGAAAGATCCAATAGATTTAATAGAGCAGGCCCCAT
The DNA here is from genome assembly GCA_026214975.1 of Gentiana macrophylla. NCBI lineage: Eukaryota > Viridiplantae > Streptophyta > Magnoliopsida > Gentianales > Gentianaceae > Gentiana > Gentiana macrophylla. Next base: position 22,398,413 of record CM047814.1, read on the forward strand.
AAATCACAATGTATAAGTTCAAAAGGACTAGTAATTGATATGTTCGAATCAAAAAAGGAAATTTACTAAGCTTTCTAATCGATGACTTTTCACAGAGATGATCCGCCTTTATTTTCCCTAAAACATCAATGAAACCTTTGCTCTGCAATCGTTGGACTGCTTTTATTTGAGTGTGCCCTAACCTTTGATGCCATAACTCACTTGAACCAGACCTGAACCTGTTGGAGAAGTACCATTCAGGCTGATTCTGTAGCACATATAGATCACCCCTTCTTGTCCCTGTGGTCAGTACCTGCCCTGTATCCTGATCCTTAACAAAGACATTATTATTAGTGAATTCACATATAATTGAGTGGTCACCAGTAAGTTGGCTGACAGATAGCAGATTTTTTGTTAATTCGGGAACAAATAACACCTTGCCTAGTGATGAGAGATAAATTTATGATCATTATTACGACATTTTACCCCAATATTGATACCATTTTGAGCATTATTGTATCAAATCAAGTCAAAATTACTAAGTTTTATTCAAATGTATAAGTAGTAGTTATTATATAAATTATCGTATTTTTATAAGTTTTTATTAGTTTTTGTACCGGTTTAGTAACCGGGAGTGTCGTGTCGGATTTACGTTTGGTGTTTTGGTGGTTCATTGCAGGATTATATATTGACCAAGATTCCACGTAACGACATGTTTTGGAGTCTAAAAGATGGATTTTGAGGGAAAGAAGAAAATGCCACAAGCTAACGAGTTCAACGGATCAAATTATTTTTCCTACGTGTTCTACTACCGTAACCAGTTCTCGATGGAAATTTGACCCAACTTAGAGGCGTTTTCTGGGGAATAGTTCTTGATGAAAGTTGTAGATCTTCAAATGAGCTTTCCAACGCATTTTGAATCACGCGTCAATCGGAGGTCTACAACTCAAGTTATGATTTTTCTTCCAAACAGCTGAAATTTGGACGAATTGGGAGATATTTTGGCTCAATTGATGCATGTGGGGTGTAATGATGAGTAGTAACATGCTTGTAACTAACTCTTGCATGACTCATCACCTTCACATGCTAAACTATCATTACTTCCACATGCATCCTAACAAACTATTGGTGAGTCACCATTTCTCCCCATATACACCTCCTCAACTACAACCTCCTCATTCAAACCTCCTCAACTCTCCTATAAGAACTCCCTCATTTCCATCCATAAAGTTGCCCCATCTTGGCCACTCTTGGCCAAGATCTCTCTTCTCCACCTCCTCCCATTTCTTCCATTCCCTCTTCTTCATGTCCCTTCTTCATCTCTTTTCTCTTTTTATTTTGTTTTACCCAGTATATATACATATGTCTATGTATGTATATATATGTTTTTTTATATATATAAATAAAGTAGTAATGTTGTAATGCTTAAGAAAATTATCGAAGAAAATGCTTTAGGAAAAGTTGCTATTTTCAAGAATACAACTTAGATCTCAAGTAAGCGGGTAATTTTATTGAGTTTTACTTTTTGTTGTTCTATATAATTATATCTATCTATATATATATGTGAGAATTTGATAAGTGTTTGGATCGAAAGGCTAAATTTGGTTGTAATAGAATTTTGTCATCTTTGATGAAGGCTATTATGGAAAACTTCCAAATTGTTTAATCCATGACATTTTGATGAGTAATCGATATATATATCTATGTATAACTAAAAATATGTCTAGCCAAGATATGAATCAATTAGTTAATCTTTTGGTAAAATGAATGATCGACTCGGTAATAATGATTAAAACCGATTATAATGAATCTCTTTCTATTTGAACGTAATCTAATGAATTGACAACTCACGATTAGAATACGAGATCGTAATAGAAAGACCGGAGGGTAAAATTGGCCGAGTGAAAACGTGACAACGGAATCCTATTTCTACCGGGCGATTTGTCCTAGAAAAACAAATCTTATTAAAATTGTGCTCAAGATCGTATTACGTTAATTTATCTGTTTTAATTGAGATCCAAAACATTGCCTGATCGACAACGGGAGTGACCTATGCTTTGGATGACATTGATGATTGATGAGACATATGACAATTTCATACGCCGTGTGAGGAGGAGTTGTCTAGCTTAGAGTACACCGATTCATATATAATTTACACCTTGAATAAAGGAAGATCTGTCTCATTTATTTCTACTAAAAGATATTGATTCGAAGAAAGTATTCTTGGCTAGATCCAAAATATATATAATATTAGTATTTATTTGTTTTATTTTCTGCTTTACTAACATCTAACTCTAACATCTAACTAATCTAACTATCTAACCCGAGAAACCTGATAAAGCTGCGACTTAGATCGAGTTAATAATAGCTTCTTGGTGTTTAACCCCACTTAAAAGAATTACCATGTTTCCCCGAGGAATACGACTCGACTCACCATACTAGCACTACAATTTGACCCGGTACATCGCCGGTTAGGATCTGTATAGCCTAGGTAATGTCCGTCGCCTTTTGGCGCCGTTTCCAAGGTTAGGTTTAGGTCATCAAGATTTTGGCGCCGTTTAACCCGAGGAAACTGATAAAACTGCGACTTAGATCGAGTTAATAATAGCTTCTTGGTGTTTAACCCCACTTAAAAGAATTACCATGTTTTCCCGAGGAATACGACCGACTCACCTGACTAGCACTACAATTTGACCCGGCACACTTTGCCGGTTAGGATCTGTATAGCCTAGGTAATGTCCGTCAGCTTTTTGGCGCCGTTTCCAAGGTTAGGTTTAGGATAAGTAGTAGTTATTATATAAATTATCGTATTTTTATAAGTTTTTATAAGTTTTTGTACCGGTTTAGTAACCGGAGTGTAAATGTCGGATTTACGTTTGGTATTTTGGTGGTTCATTGCAGGATTATATATTGACCAAGATTCCATGTAACGACATGTTTTGAGTCTAAAAGATGTGTTTAGAGGATTAGAAGAAGGTGCCACAAGTTTATAAGTTCAACGGAGCAAATTTTCTAAGTACTTAAATCGTTACATATTTTCGACGGAGATTTGACCCAGCTTAGAGGCATTTTCAGGGGATGACTTCTTAATGAAAGTTGTAGATCTTCACATAAGCTTTCCAACGCACTTTGAATTACGTCAATTGGAGGTCTACAACTCAAGTTATGGTCAATTGACTAATCAATTCGGATTAGTAGAAATCCCGTAAAAGACTCGACATACGAATGGCTCATCAAAACGACATTTTCTGAAGAAGTTTCCTTAATAAAAGTTGTATATCTTCAAGAAAGATTTCCAATGGATTTTGAATCAAGTCGATCGGACTTCTACAACTCAAATGGTGGTCAAGTGGCTAATTGATTCAATTTCGTAAAAATCCCGCAAAACGTTCGGAGTATGAATTTGCTTATCAAGACGGCGTTTTCTGAAGAAGAGTCCTTCATGAAAGTTGAAGAATTTTCCGAGAGCTTAATTTTGACGTTTGAATCATAATTTTTGGAGGTCTACAACTCAAGATATGAATTTTAGAAGTTTTATTCCAATAAATATAATTTGAAGGATCAGAATGTGGTGAGTCATGTGATCATGACTCCCGGACCGGTCCGGCTTCTTCAAGGACGGTCCGGCCCCCTCATTTTTACTAAAAGTATTGATTCGAGAATATAATTCTTGGCTAGATCCAAAATATATATTATATTAGTATTTATTTGTTTTATTTTCTGTTTTACTAACATCTAACTCTAACATTACTAACTAATCTAACTAATCTAACTATCTAACCCGAGGAAACCCGATAAAAGCGCGACTTAGATCGAGTTAATAATAGCTTCTTGGTGTTTAACCCCACTTAAAAGAAATTGTCATATGTCAAATGTCATCACCCAAGGTCCACAATCGCCCATGCTAATCTTAGTTAGTCTCGAGCAGTCGAAAGTACAAATCTACCCCGGATAAAAGAGGTTATTCCGTTCGTCAGACGGCCGATGTTATTCAAGAGGCTCCCGTTGTCAAGCGGATCGATTTAACACAAACGGTGTAGTTTCAATTAAACTGTGACTTTAACATTATTAAGATCTCGAGTACAAATTTCAATAAGATTCATCTTTCCAGACAAATCGCCCCGGGTAAAAATCGGGTTCCGTTGTCACGTTTTCACTCGGCCAATTTTACCCTCCGGTTTTTCTATTTTTATCTCATATCCTAACTTCTCTGGTCAGTTCATCGTCAGGTTATATGTTGCGATTCATCTTGATTAATTACGTCAATCCGAATATATTATCAATACGTTGCAAAATAGAAAAAGATTCATTATAATTAGTTTTAATCATGATTACCAGAGTCGATCATTCATTTTACCAAAAGATTAACTAATTGATTCATATCTTGGCTAGATATATTTTTAGTTATACATAGATATATATATCGATTCATCAAAATGTCATGGATTAAACAATTTGAAGTTTTCCATAATAGCCTTACGTCAAGATGACAAAATTCTATTACAACCAAATTTAGCCTTTCGATCCAAACACTTATCAAATTCTCACATATATATATAGATAGATATAATTATATAGAACAACAAAAAGTAAAACTCAATAAAATTACCCGTTTACTTCAGATCTAAGTTGTATTCTTGAAAATAGCAACTTTTCCTAAAGCATTTTCTTCGATAATTTTCTCAAGCATTACAACATTACTACTTTTTATTTATATATAAAAAAAACATATATATACATACATAGACATATGTATATATACGGGCCCGAAAACAAAATAAAAAGAGAAAAGAGATGAAGAAGGGACATGAAGAAGAGGGAAATGGAAGAAAGGGGAGGAGGTGGAGAAGAGAATGCTTGGGAAAGGAAGAGCACGAGATTGGTTTTTGTCACTTCCACATCATTCATTGACTAGTTGGGAGGATATTCAAACCGAGTTCTTAAAGCAATATTTTACTCCTGGTAGAAAATTGGAATTAATAGTCGAAATTGCCAACTTTAGACAAGGATCTGAAGAAACGTTTGAGAATGCTTGGGAAAGGTTTAAAAAGTTATTAAGAGCTTGTCCCGATCATGGTTATTCCTTAGAGATGCAAATCCAACTTTTCTGTCGTAAATTAAGGAAAGACTCACGTGCAGATGTAGATCATGTATGTGGTGGTTCGTTAATGATGAGTGAAGCTCAAATAGTTTACGATGCTATAGAAAAGATTTCCAAAAATAATCGTATGTGGGAAACCGGTTCTAGCACCAGAAAAGTAGCATTTGCAGGAGAATATACATCAAATACGGAAGTTCTAGCACACTTGGAGAATTTGAGTAGGAAATTTGACGGCTTATTAGCCAGTAAAAATGTAAACTCAGAAAATATCTTACTAAATGACTACTCAAATCATGATAATGTGTCATTAGGGATGGAAGAACCAAAAGGATATTCAAAGGAAAAGGTGAGTTTTTACAACAAAGATAGAATTTGAACAACGATATTCAAACTCGTTTAATGCTTTTAGAAGAGATCACCCTACTTTTCGTTGGTCCGAACCCCTAGTAAGCAAGGACAACCACCGTATCCAATCCAATATAAGAATCCAAATCTAGTTTATCAAGGAGATACCACGAATCAAAATCTACAATCATTACCTAAACCGTATCCACAACATACCACTCAAAGCATACCAGTAACTCGAGTTCAACTCAACCTGAAGGAGTTAACAAATGGGAGAAATTAATGGAAAACTGATAGGTATGATATCTACTCAAGCTCAAAATATGGAAATTATGATAACTTCATGAGTGCATCCACTAAGGATATGAGTACGTTGAAAACATATATGAGTGGACATGATACCGTAATAAGAATTATAGAAGCTTCATTGAGGAATCGGAATATCACTTAAGTAGAAGAAGTAGAACGTAAAAAACAAGTAAACCCTCGGAAGGATTGCCAAGTAATATCGAAAGAAATCTGAGTGGGGTAAATGTTTGTTATTACTGAAGTGGAAGGATCTGTGGAAGTAATGGATTAGAAAAATTCGGGAATAATGAAGTAGATGATGATTTAGATGGTAAATATAAGAAGAATATGGAATCTAAAGGGCCATTTCAAACCGAACCTTATCCGGCTCAACCTAAATTCACATCGGTTCAACCTGAAAGGCATCACCACATCCATTGCATATTTTGAAGAAAAGGTAATTGAATGATGACACACTATGTCTTCAAAAGGCACAATCATTCAAGGAAGCTTTACCATCTTCATCTAACGACAAGGAAAAAGGAGGTATTCATTCTAACCCTAATGATCTTGAATTACTCCCCATTCCCGAGAAATGAAATGAAAAAGATGAAGTTGGATAATAAGTATGCATGTTTTCTTGACACTTTTCGGCACTTAACTATTAATACCCCTTTCATCGATGTTTGTAAGGGAGAGCTTAGTTTGGGAGTGAATGATGAGCGCGTTATCTTCAACATTTACAATTCATTGAAATATCCATACATTACACTAGAATCTAGTTCTTGTGTAGACACTTTGTGTTCTCTTGTGGTGGATCGTATTAACACGCAGTAGCTGGAGAAGATGACTCGGTAATAATGTGAAAGCTCAGTAAACCCAAAGCTCGAAAATCAAAGGAAAAGGTCAAGAACCGTTGGATTCGACGGCATTCGCCTAACATATGTTGGAAAGCGTATTGATAAAAAGACGGATGCAAGGCGTGAGGATGACCCACCACAGTGCCTTAAAATCAAGCACGGTAAAGTCGGCTATAGACTATAAATGTAGTCAATGACGGGTACTATCCTTCCTTTTTACTCCTTAAGCATTTATTTTTAGTGGATTATGTGCTTAATTGTTACGTCTTTTTGTGAGTAATTGTTAGAAGTATCCCGCTTTATTTAGTATATTATATTAGTTAATCCTTATCATTTTGGTCGAGCAAACGACGTTAACCAAAAGCGCTACCGGGAGGCAGCCCGAAAAAAATGTTAAATATAATAATTACTCATATTTTGGATGATACTTTGCTAATACTTAGGATTGATTTTCATTTTGTTTCACCAAGTCTTAGGATGAATGTTTGAATGACATTAAATGGGAACGATTAGGTGGTTATCCGAAAATCCTGATGGATAACAAAGATAAAATTCAAATGCATCATTTCTTAGACTTAGGTTGTTAGAACAATTTGAAATAACCTTGAGGATCCGGGTATAAAAGACTCGAGTTAATACTTGTCACATATTTCATATCATGATCTAGTCTGTTTTAAATTTCAAAAATAATGTGTGACATGTATTAGTTCAACTCTTGTGGAATATTGTGTGTTTTAAATCAATAAAAGTGTATGTGGTGTGTTTATCTACCCTTTTGCATTACAATTGTCACACTCCACATACTTTTATTTTATTTGCACACACAACGGTCATAATTTTGACCCACCCACCCACCCTTTTTATCATCCGAGTATTTGTTTTGACTTGTTTTAGTGCACTCATTGCTTTCCCAACAACTTATTTACACTCACTTTACATTGAGGACAATGCAAGTTCGTAAGTGGGAGTGGAGTCGTTGGTCTAGCAATGGAATTAATGTTTATTTTGTATCAATAAATCCTTTAGTTTTCGATCTTTTTTGAGCATTATTTAGTTGATTAAAATAAATTGTATAAAGTATATATTTCATGGATTTGAAGATGTAATGATCAATTTGGATGTGTATAACCAATGTGAACCGTAAGTGCATTGTAATTCCAAATATATTTGTGTAACATGAATTCCTTCACGTAAGCCTTTGATATTGAAGTTTAAAATTTTAAATTGTATCCATTCAAGATTCTAGTGATTTATCCTATAATAGCAAAGAACTTAGTACCTAACTTTTGAACGTGTCTTGTGAATATCTCAAGGTTTGAATGTGATAGAAAGGATATAAGTTAAGTTTATGAAAAAAAAAAAAAAAAAAAAAAAGAAAGAGATGAACTATATATATATCGGTTGTAGCTACCAATGATTTGAGTGCAGTGAGGCGTTATCACTAAACGCCCTATATCACTATGAGGTTTACTGAGCCCCACGCGCTGATGATAGTAGTCCAACTAGGGTGTTATCACTAAACGCCCTATTGCTTTGGGAATGAAGGCATATGCTACACATGTGAAATTAAGTTCATCAAAAAAAAAAAAAAAAACAAAAAAATAAAAATTTTAAGCGTGGTTGAAAACTTAGCTATCTTTCGACTATCCCAAGATAAACTGAATGATATGCTTTAGGGATTATCCTAATAAGTACTCGGAAGAACTTTGTGTGGAATCTATTTATTTCTTATACCTAGGAAAGTCATTAGAAGGTTGTCTGAATGGATATTTGTGTGTTTTGCTTGATTTATTCAAGAGAGGATAGTGGAAATTGAAAAAAGGCATCACACACACACACTGTTATACATTTATATTGAGGTTAACGCCTCTGGTTGTAATTCTAATGGTTGTATTATCTAGTTGTCCCTTATATCTTCTATCTTCATGAATTTATCTCTCATTCATTTTGTTTTATCGCTTGTTTTGATCGAGGGCGACCAAAAGCTAAGTAGGGGTTGTGATGAGAGATAAATTTATGATCATTATTACGACATTTTACCCCAATATTGATACCATTTTGAGCATTATTGTATCAAATCAAGTCAAAATTACTAAGTTTTATTCAAATGTATAAGTAGTAGTTATTATATAAATTATCGTATTTTTATAAGTTTTTTATTAGTTTTTGTACCGGTTTAGTAACCGGAGTGTCGTGTCGGATTTACGTTTGGTGTTTTGGTGGTTCATTGCAGGATTATATATTGACCAAGATTCCACGTAACGACATGTTTTGGAGTCTAAAAGATGGATTTTGAGGGAAAGAAGAAAATGCCACAAGCTAACGAGTTCAACGGATCAAATTATTTTTCCTACGTGCTTCTACCGTAACCAGTTCTCGATGGAAATTTGACCCAACTTAGAGGCGTTTTCTGGGGAATAGTTCTTGATGAAAGTTGTAGATCTTCAAATGAGCTTTCCAACGCATTTTGAATCACGTCAATCGGAGGTCTACAACTCAAGTTATGATTTTTTCTTCCAAACAGCTGAAATTTGGACGAATTGGGAGATATTTTTGGCTCAATTGATGCATGTGGGGTGTAATGATGAGTAGTAACATGCTTGTAACTAACTCTTGCATGACTCATCACCTTCACATGCTAAACTATCATTACTTCCACATGCATCCTAACAAACTATTGGTGAGTCACCATTTCTCCCCCATATACACCTCCTCAACTACAACCTCCTCATTCAAACCTCCCTCAACTCTCTCCTATAAGAACTCCTCATTTCCATCCATAAAGTTGCCCCATCTTGGCCACTCTTGGCCAAGATCTCTCTTCTCCACCTCCTCCCATTTCTTCCATTCCTCTTCTTCATGTCATGTCTTCATCTCTTTCTCTTTTTATTTTGTTTTTTACCAGTATATATACATATGTCTATGTATGTATATATATGTTTTTTTTATATATATAAATAAAGTAGTAATGTTGTAATGCTTAAGAAAATTATCGAAGAAAATGCTTTAGGAAAAGTTGCTATTTTCAAGAATACAACTTAGATCCAAGTAAACGGGTAATTTTATTGAGTTTTACTTTTGTTGTTCTATATAATTATATCTATCTATATATATATGTGAGAATTTGATAAGTGTTTGGATCGAAAGGCTAAATTTGGTTGTAATAGAATTTTGTCATCTTGTGAAGGCTATTATGGAAAACTTCAAACCGCTTAATCCATGACATTTTGATGTAATCGATATATATATCTATGTATAACTAAAAATATGTCTAGCCAAGATATGAATCGAATTAGTTAATCTTTTGGTAAAATGAATGATCGACTGGTAATAATGATTAAAACCGATTATAATGAATATCTTTCTATTTGAACGTAATCTAATGAATTGACAACTCACGATTAGAATACGAGATCGTAATAGAAAGACCGGAGGGTAAAATTGGCCGAGTGAAAACGTGACAACGGAATCCTATTTCCTACCGAGGCGATTTGTCCTAGAAAAACAAATCTTATTAAAATTGTGCTCAAGATCGTATTACGTTAATTTATCTGCTTTTAATTGAGATCCAAAACATTGCCTCGATCGACAACGGGAGTGACCTATGCTTTGGATGACATTGGACGATTGATGAGACATATGACAATTTCATACGCTTTCGTGTGAGGAGGAGTTGTCAGCTTAGAGTACACCGATTCATATATAATTTACACCTTGAATAAAGGAAGATCTGTCTCATTTATTTCTACTAAAAGATATTGATTCAGTAAAGTATTCTTGGCTAGATCCAAAAATATATATAATATTAGTATTTATTTGTTTTATTTTCTGTTTTACTAACATCTAACTCTAACATCTAACTAATCTAACTATCTAACCCGAGGAAACTGATAAAACTGCGACTTAGATCGAGTTAATAATAGCTTCTTGGTGTTTAACCCCACTTAAAAGAATTACCATGTTTTCCCTGAGGAATACGACCTGACTCACCAGACTAGCACTACAATTTGACCCGGTACACTGCCGGTTAGGATCTGTATAGCCTAGGTAATGTCCGTCAGCTTTTTGGCGCCGTTTCCAAGGTTAGGTTTAGGTCTGTCACCTAGAGGGATGTTGCTGTGTTTTTGTTTTAAGTGTGCCTGCCCTATGCCAGTAATTGGCAGAGTAGTTCCATTACCAATAATAATAGAGTCTAAACCTGTTAAATTATGGATGTTAGATAACATACCTGGCTGACCAGTCATGTGGTTGGATGCTCCAGTGTCTACAGTCCAGTCTGTATCAGCAATGGATGTGTCCAGAGTAAGGGCAGCTAGGGCTTGAGGCAGATCTTGAGCTTGCTGGTCTTTCTTGGGAACCCACCAGCAAATCTTGGCTATATGTCCCATTACCCCACAGTATTGGCATCTTTCATGTAGGTACTGCTCTCTCTCTTTCTGGTGTCATTCTTCTTTCACCTGGAGGAGGGGGTTTTCTTTGAGTTTGTCCACCATTGTTGTTTCATGTGTACTGCTGGGCCTGAAAGCCTCTACCAGATGAGGTAAATCTGTTATCTTGTTGTGCATGCTGTCTAGGAGGTTGAGATGTCCTGGACTGGTTTTGACTGAAGTAGGCCATTTGATTCATAGTGCTGGGCTGGTTGTGATTGAAATAGGGTGTTTGTGGTGCTGCCTGTGTTTGATTCAGAGAGTTGGGCTGATTTTGACTGAAATAGGCCATTTGGGGTGTTGTCTGTGTTTGATCCATGGTGCTTGAGAACCAGGTTCTCCTCAGGTCCAAATTTTGCAGATGGGAGACTAATTCGGTGTATGTAGTTCAGGAGGCTTGAGCATTGTGGTTGTGAAAGTTTCATAAGTAGGTCCAAGGCTAGTTAAAAGGAGTACACTTTTCGTAATCTTGGATTGGCTTTCCAATGGCGGCTAGACTATCACACAGTGCTCTTGAAGGTTTTGATGTGTTCTGTAATGCTTTTCCTTCATCCTTCTTTAGGTATGTCACCGTTATTTTGAGTGTGAATTCCTCTCTTGGGAATTTCGTGCATAGGCATCCTTCAATGCCTTCCATCTGCATGGGCGAGTGTCAAGTCCTATAACAATCTTTGAGAGACTCCTCGGAGAGAGTGCCAATAAGCCATCCTCACGAGCACGACTGTCGACTTCTTCCATTGTTTATATTCGTGGATTTTCAAATTGCTTGTTTCGATCCACTTGAGTCTCACTTTTTGAGTGTTGTTCGAACCTGAGTCTCATTTGTGAGATGACCAACCGTGTCTTGGCTTTACGCAAGTGCTAGAGCTTGTTCCTCCACAAGGATTGTTATTTTGTGTGAGTTTCAAGGTAACAAAGTTGCCAACGTTGAGAGACAAGGTTGCCATTGAGATTTTTCGTAAATTGTTTCTTTGAATGTAGATATTTGATCTCTTTTGAGTGTTTGTGATTTTGCTGAATGTAGACTGTTTGATTTATGCTGGAGTATTTGTGATTTGTGACTTGTGTTATTTGTGTGTGTTGTTGTTTTTTTTTTTTTTTTTCTCTTCGGTTTGAGTGTTGTTCAACCAAGTTTTATTTCCGATACCATGAGAAAACCGTAGGAAAGAAAGCGCAAGAAGCAAAAACTGAAGAACAGGTATGAAAAAGAACTAAACTTTTATTAATCGTGGATTTCTCTTGTATGTACATAGAAGCTCTGTCTTCTCTTATTTATAATTGAAAGAACCGAAAGATAAACTAGAAGATAAACTAGTTTATATTATTCAAAATAATTGGCCTAGATCTTGAAATTGAGATAAAGACTGAAATTGAAACTGCCGCATCTTTTATTCAGTTTTCATTTGAATTATTCTTGAGATAGAGTCCATCTTGACTTGAACTTGTGGTCCTCAGCTTACTATATCACTTCACACGCCATTTATTTGAATATTTACCAACCTTATCTCTCCAATCCTCCTTATTACGCCTCATCTGCTTGATGAGACATTTGTTGGAAATTGTTGTTCGAATCAGTATTGTGAATGTCTGAACTCTTAATAGAAACTTACCGAATCGTACTATTCGAGAAAAAACAGATCCAAACTCAAAAACGTTCATGAACTGTTTGACTCGTTTACGCCTTTCAGTGTAACACAAAAGTTATGCAAATTGTGCCTTTTTTCTAGGTTGGCTTTAAGCTTATATAATACAATACATATGCTAAAAGGAAAAAGTTGCACATACCAAAAGATTAGGAAGATTCTTGAAGAAAAATACAAAAATGTTGGAGAGGATCAAATTAAACCGGTCGTCCAGGAAACATAACTAACATATAGTTTGGAACATAATTATATGGAACTAACTGTGGCATATAACTAATTTACAACATAACCATAGGATTCGAGTGATTAGTCATTACTCATTAGATCATGTATCAAATTGTTTCATAATTTTACAACAGGTTTAGAGGTAAATTTGAAATTTTAATGAGCACATTTTTTTTTTTTTTTTTTTTTTTTTGAGCACATTTTGATTGATTGATTGATTTATTTTTAAATTCACAAATTAGTGTCACATGGGTCGGTTGTTAAGTGAACTTTTGCGGGCCACATGTATTTAAACATTTTAATAAATTCGATGAGCCGTAGACCGTGGTTTTAAAGACTTTGTTCACACTTCACTCTACACGCGAGACATATATATATATCAATGGACACGTGAGACAAAAATGATTGTGTATGTAGATCAATTCTCAATCATTTAAATCACGATTGAGTTTTCTGGTTATTGACAACCATAAAATTTACCAAATCAATTCTATTAGAGACGTGTCGCATTAACCAGTAGAATTAGGACTATTATTACGATGCGTTAATTTGGGGAAAACGAAAATGAAATTAAAATTGAATGAACATACTTTATTTGTTCTTCAATTATATCTCAGTTCACAATATTAATTTATCGGGAAATTGTGTGCAGAGATAAGCTGTGTGATTTGCTTGTATTACCTTCTTTCCGCCCTCACATTTGGTGTCCGACAAGATTTCGAATGATTACTTAGATAATTATCTCTGATACTCATGAAAGCCCAAAAAAATATAACCTCCGTCCTGTTAAGGGTAAAGGTGTAATTGTGTAATAGTATCTAGTGTGGATTGTGTTAGTACACTTGGCATTATTATGTGGTGTTTGTAAAAACCTATATAAGGCCTTGTACCTGAACATTTACTACTGATAATGAATAATCCATTACATTAGATTTTCTGTCTTGATATCAGAGAAACGATGGCCAACGCTACCCCAGCACCGGAACCACCTCTGCTCTGGTGACCGTTGTTCCTGCTATTTCCGCTGTCACTATTGTGTCTCCCTTCACCTCCATTTTTGTTCCCTCTACTTAGTATCATTCCACCACTCATGTTGGACCACCTGTGTCTTGGAGTAGCAAAAAACAGTATGTGGTAGCAAGATCCAGCACATAATCTGAGTGTAAGGCCTTAGCACATGTTGGAACTGAAATTAGATGGCTTCAGTCCTTCATATCTGAAATCCACATTGTAGCTGAAGCCAAAGTTGTCGTTTGGTAGGACAATCAAAGTGCAGGTTCCTTGACTTATAATCCGGTTTTTCATTCCAAGACAAAACATGTGGAGATTGATGTCCACTGCATTTAAGATCTGGTTAAACAAGGACATTTGACTGTGAAGCACTGCCTCCGTTCCAAAATATAAGTCATCCTAGGTGTTTTCACGCAGATTAAGAAAGTGGTTGAATGTCATACGTTTGATGGTTAATGTCTAAAATGCCCATTGATTATCATTAATGCAATAGTTTTTAAGTAATGAAAAGTGGTTGAATTGATAATAAATTAGGGATAAGATAGAGAAAAGAGCAATAAATGTTGCATTGGTAACGTAGAATGACTTACATTGCAAGACAAAACTAAATGTGTAGGATGATTTATATTTTAGGACGGTGGTAGTATATTCCTTCGTCATAACAGGAAGCATATGTTCTTACTAAACCTCTAAGTATACCCAAGTTTGCTCAATTCAGAGACAAACTAAATGTAGTTCAACCACCATTCAGTTTGAAGGGGGATGTTAAGGGTAAATGTGTAATTGTGTAATAGTATCTAGTGTGGATTGTGTTAGTGTACCTGAACATTTACTACTGATAATGAATAATCCATTACATTAGATTCTATGCCCCATCCCAAAATATAAGTCATCCTAGAGGTTTTTACATAGATTAAGAAAGTTGTTGAATGTCATAAATTTAAAAGTTATTGTCTAAAATATCATTTTGACTATTATTGATGCAATAGTTGTTGAGTAATCAAAAGTGGTTGGATTACCCTAAAAGAAAGTGGTTGGATTGATACTAAATTAATGGTAAGATATATAAAAAATAAATAAATATTGCATTGATAATATAAAATAATTTATAAATATACCATGATTGTTAAATAATAAAAAGTAATTTATAAATAGAGTTTTGACTTTTTCTCTAGTAGTGCGATCAATAAAGTTTGACTTCAAACTCGACTGTAAGGAATATCAAATGAGTCGATATCTTTTGAAATTCAACACATTAGCTAATTAGTATATTTCAAAATCTAATTTTGGCCACTCAAAAAAAAAAAAATTCTAATTTTGGAAAAGATGAGAATTCTAATGCTATCTTGGCTAGTTTCTCTATTACTTGAATGTCGAGTATTTTACCTTATTGTTGGAAAAATTTGATACTTAGAAATTTGACAGACTAGAAGAATTTCAAGGCACGTAAAAAAACGTTGTCTTTAAAGGGATATTTCGTCTCACGCAATAGTCACTTAGGATCAAAACGAAAATCTCTCTCGGGATACAATGAAGGTGTTTGATTCAAACAGTGATTTGTTTGAATCAAACCCAAGGATAGACAAAGTTTGGCTCTGATGATGCTTTTTTGACTTATGACAGATTTCGTTTGCATGTTGTGCCTTTTATAGGCCGAAGGTACCTAATACACGAAGTGAAGTACTCCTACGTGAAAGGGTGAGGGTCATCACCGTTCAAAAGGTACATGCATTCTTGTAGAGGTGCATCAGTTTGGAAAAGGATGAGTCTGTTCGAATGGATGCATGAATCTTGTTCATGAACTGATGCTTGTATCCGTTTCGTTGCGATAACTTTAATTCGTACGACAACTCGTATGCAAACAATTATAAAATATTTATGAAAAAATATCTAACACTTCTAAAGGGCTTAATTGAATTCTTGAATAGTCTAATTCTACTATGACAAAGCTAAGGCTATGTTTAATGGGAAATATCTGAACACTAATTGTAATGAAATCATTTAAAGTTATCAGAGTTCTAAGCTAAATCAGAAGACAGAGTTGTTTGTGCAGGTATTTCTTCCTTTTGACGACTCCTTGAGCTTCTGTAAATTAAAATAAACAACTCAATTTCTACCCATTTCTTTTTGTGTTCATTTTTGTATACCAATGACTCTCCAAAAAAATCTTGTGATAATTACAATTTTAAAAAAAACGAAAAAAACAATTAAATTGACCTACTACTTGGTGTTTGATTTGACTTGGTCTGCAGGTGGAAACGTCCTCGACGCACAAGAAGAAGAAGAAGAAGAAGCAGCATATTGCATAGCCTCTAAGAATTTGATCTGTCCGTAATGTGTAGCTTTGTGAAAAAACAAAGTAGCCGTCTTCACAACCCTATTCTTCATGTCTAACAATTTACTGTCAATTTCCTTCTGGTGCTTAGCAATATATGGCTTTATCAATGTATTGTATATGTACAATGCACCCTGCATGCATCAACCAATCCATACATTAAATAACATGCATAATTAAACAAGTTATATACATGTAAAACATTACAATAATTAACGTCTTCAATTCGTCAAGAACTACGATAGGATTTTAGAGGTGTCCACACCAGGGGCAGATCGAGATATTTAGTTCAGAGGATCCATTAATTTTTATCAAAGTAAATTTTTTTTCCAAATGGATCCGAAATATTTTTTTATAGGTAAAATGTAGAATTTTTACTCTTTTCAACAAGGTCTGCGGACCCAATTTGATACATGTAGTTCCGCCATTGGTCTCCACCACCTCTCATGTCGTGTCAATTAGTTACTCAATTAGTTGACTCTGATACTAAATTTAACGACGCAGAAGTTAGGCCTTGGGATTATGCTATTTGAGACATAATAATTCGAAGTCATCGTACCCCTGCAACTTAAAATGTTAATATCTCAACATTTTATCATGTTAATGTTTCCTTCACTCTAGGGGTTTTATGGTGGTCCTGGACCATAAAAATGGATTATTTTGACACAATTTTTAAATAATTTGATTAGTGATTTTGTTTATAGATAGGGATCCATCATAAATCTCTTCACTCCTATTAGATTCCCCTTTCACAACATGAGATATTACATCTACGAGTAGTCCAGATCTTTTTTTAATGAATTTGATTATATTGCATTTATATTTTATAGCTTCATGAATGTATTCATAGGTTTGTCAATAATGCATTGGTTCAGTGGTAATTAATTATTGTTTCTCTTAATCCTTGAATTCAAGTCTTAGTGGAAATAAACAAGAAAAATATGCATGCGTATTTTCATTTCCGTTAAAAAAAGAGAGTATATTTAATATGTTTATTGAATCATAACAACACAGCATGATTCATTATTTCGCACCGTCAAAATTAAACTACCGGTAGTTGAATTTAACATTTATGTCGGTTTTTTTTTTTCCCTGTATCACAAGAATTGTGTGATTTAATATTTAAGTCTTCCTAAAACAAAAATTTAAGTCTCTTTTTTTTTTTTTTTTTTTCGCATCGCTTTTTTGAATTATCTTTTCACACCAATGTTGTTTTTACACTTATCAAGAAGCGAGAGTGAGGCCGTTTGGATATTCCACACGCCGCCATTTCGACCAGTAAATGAGTGCGGAAAATATATACTATTCTCGGCAGCAAATTTATGGTAATTCACACAACAACCATTCTGATCCAATTTGAGTGTAATACGATCATTATAATTGATTTTATTTTAGTCGAGAATTTTGAATGTTTTTCATACTTCAATACCGGTCGAAAGACATTTCGACTAAAATTGAGTGAAAAAACTTTTAATATTATGTCCGAAATTCGATCGATGGTCTTCTTATATTGTTGTTGTTATCACGACCCAATATATTCTAATTCGAATGTGTAGAGTATTCGACTCAATATTGGTCGAGAATGATGCTCGACTATATATGAGTTTGGAAAACTTCAAACATTCTACCTAAAAGCGTGGTCTTAATCAACCAATTTTGACTCAACACGTGTATATTTCACCATATTTCAAGATGAAAATGTGTCACATTCTGACCAAACTTTGGTCAGAATGAACGCGCGTAAAATAAAAAAAGTAAGGGCGAAATTGGAAATAAATTTCTGTGTGATAAGATAAAAATTGGTGTGAAAAGATATTTCATTTTTTTTTGAGTGGAACATCGTTTTTTTTCTAAGGCAAAGAATTTTTTATTAAGCGTTGTCAAACGCGTTGGCATTGATTACATCGGAACGTGGATATATGTTGTATTTTTCTGTTTTTTTTTTTCTTTTTTCTTTTTTCTCCCTGTTTCTTTCTATGTTAATCCATAAAAATATCAAAGCAATAAAGTTGAGAAAATTACATTACATTACATACCCGAGTTCGTGGATACCAAAGATATATGAAGAGGGCAACTTTAGCTTCATCATATAAAGGAATCCTGCAAATTAAAGTAGGCAATATATATATTAGTTCAATGACAATATAATATACATTTAATTCGAGGATTAATGATACATGCATAATCGTAGTGTCCCAACCTATGTCTCAATTGACATATACACCATTAATAATGATGAGTCTGAAGCGATGATGATGTAAACTTATCATAGCTAGTGACACGATAGTTGTGCCTGTTTCAATTACTCAATTTCGAAAATAAAAAATAATGAAACGAAATACTAACCACGAGACGAAAACATCTCCAAATCTTTCACAAACTGTGATCAGTGCCACTAATATCCTACATTAAAAAAGATATGATAAAAAAAATTAACAAAAACCTTTTTTTTTTTTATAGATATAGCCAAGTTAAAAGAATTGTAACCATTTTTACTAACTACCATTAATTAATTAAACATTCGGAAATGAATTTCTCAAATCAAAGTTTTTATACCAATATTGGCACCAAAATATGAGTTGATGGATATCGGTCTTTTCTTTCTCCACAGTTTTGTAACACTCATATGCAGGATAAACGTATCCAAAAACCATCCTGTAAAACACATTAAAAAAAGGCAAATTTTTAAAATTTAATTTCTTACTCAATTTTTATGTATATATGTGACACATTATTTGATATATATGATCTAATAATTTAAGAATGAAAAAAATCCATAATAGTACATACACAAGTAATCTTGAGAGCAGAGCGCCCATCATTTTGTGTCTCTTGCTTAATTTGTATAAACCACTTTTAAGCCTGCCAAAAATATTTACTGCGTAAAATTCTACATAAATAAAAAATTAGCAGTATTTTTGTTCATATTCAATGCCCACAAAAAGAGTGAAAAACAATGCAAGCAAATGAGTTATATCAATATAACAAGCATATTTGATTATTTCTATTGATCTGTTATATTGTGTATTGAATACTTTGATTTTAAAAAATTAAATTAAAAGGGTAGAAAGAAGGCCCACACCTTTTCAAGACGCTTAAGATTATTGAGATGTTATTGTGGCGAAAATGCATGAATTAGACATATATATAAGTAAAAAGGGATTTGAATTGCTTTGGGGGATCTCGCTTTAAAAAGACACAACGTTTGAGTTTAAATCGCTGAAAACAACGCAACCAACCGGATAAAGTTTTTTTTTTTTTTTTTTTAATAGGTTTTGTATGAGACATATTAATAAATAAAAGCAGTGATTCAAGATATACCGATAATTAGAAAGCGACAAAACACGCCAGTAAATTTCCCAAAACACCATTAACGTAATAATTCTATCCCTAAAACACTCAAACAGCCATCCCCCTTCTCTCTCATTTCTCTTTTTGAACAGCTATGGATTCGCAGCTATCTTGAAGTCTTCAAAGCTATGATTCGCAGCTATGGATGCCATGTTTCTTTATTCCGATTCCGGCATCGGATGCCACCACCACCACTCCACCAGCGTTCTACCAGCGTTCTATTTTCACCAATTTTGCTTTTCGGCCCAGTTATTTTGCATCCTCCCATCAAAACTCCTTCTTCTTCTTCAAATCACGAGTATGAAATGGGGATTCGATTTAGGAAAGAATCAGAACAAGGATTTGATTGAGGATGGAAACATAATGATTTGATTGAGGATGGTAAATCAAAACAAGGAAGACGAAAATCAAAACAAGTCCAATTTGATTGAGGATTGAACAAGGAAGACGAAAATCAAAACAAGTCCAATTTGATTGGGGATGATTTTGGGAGGAGGAGGAGAGGTGACGACTGTGCCGCCTGAAGTTGCAGATTTCCGGCGGAGAAGGAGCGGTGACGGCGCACCAGTATCACAGGCTGTATTTTTTTTTTTTTGAAAAAGTTTAGGGTTTAGGGTTGTTACTATTAATTTTGTAACGTTACTACATTTTTTGATGTACTTTATCTATTTTATGAATTTATTTACTACTCGTTTATTGGATTTTACGACATTTTACGGGTTGTTACTACTTCTTTTTTAATTCATTATTACTTGTTTATTGGACGTTACGACATTTTAATGTTACGGGTTGTTACTCCAATTCTGACATTTCTGTCATTACTACTTATTTTTAACAAATAAGGGTTGTTACTACTTGTTTTTAGACCGTTACTACTTTTTCATTGGATGTTACGATATTTTATTACATTACATTTACTTGTTTCTGATTTCATTACTATTTGTAGAAGGGTAAAAAGTAACAAGGGGTATTTTTGTCCAAATATTTTGTTTTTGTCCTTTATAACATCTGAAAAAGAAAAATGTCCTTGCAGACCCATTTATGTTTTTTTTTGTCCTTGTAGCTCCTTCTCCCAATAAAATATTGAATTGAATAAAATATTGAGTTGGATCCAACTGAATCCAATCTCATCCGAAACCAAACAAGGCCCTTACAAGCCAGTTGAGTTATGAGTCTCTCTTGAAAGACTAATATTATGACAAAAATAGACAAATTATAATGATAATCAAACTTTTAACAAAGCTGATCAATTTTATCATGGCATTTACTATAATTATTTGGTATTTAGTTGTTTTTAAAATATTTCAGATAATTTCATACCATTTATTTAACCCAAAAGTGAACTATGGTTAGCATGTCTATTGGTTTTCCCTTTTTTTTTATACCACTCTCCTTACGGGTATTAGTGCGCACCATTTTCACATACTATATTTTTCAGATAAAACACAAGGTCCGACTGATGATGATGATGATGATGATGATGATGATGATGATGACAGATAAAGAAACAGAAAGATTATAATATTGGATTCATTTCAATAATAGAGTCATTGTACACAGGCAAATAAGTACTACTAACTCAGAATCTACTAGATAGATTTCTGTTACAATAAAGTACCACTTGGACAAATCTAAGCCATACACCTTTTAGACTAATCTAACGGTTATGCTTTAATCTTATCTTCAACAGCCCCCCTCAAACGAAATGGTGCTGTTGCAACATTGAGTTTGTCCCTGAAATGTGTGAAAGAGGAAGCAGGCAAGGCTTTTGTCATCTTTATCACAAAGAATCATTCATGGAGGGCACATATAAGACTTGCAGCTGCTTTGCTAGAACTTGATCTCTAATAAAATGGATGTCAACTTCTATATGCTTGGTCCTAGCATGATACATTGGATTGTAAGCCAAGGATGTAGCTCTAGTGTTATCACACCAAGCCCTAGGAATTCCAGGTATCTGAATACCTAACTCACCCATAAGCTGCTGTAGCCACTTCATTTCTGCAGATAGATCAGCAAGAGTTCTATACTCAGACTCTGTGCTAGACCTAGACACTATCCCTTGCTTCTTGGAGCTCCAGGACACTAAAGAATCACCAACATACACACAATAGCCACCAACAGACCTTCTATCAAATGGTGATCGCCCAATCAAGATCAAGATAAACCCAGTCAAGTGAAAATTATGTGATGGTTTAAAAAACAGACTGTAGTGTAGAGTCCCACTAACATATCTCAATAATTTTTTCAAAGCTGTCCAGTGATCAGAGTAAGGTTCTTGCATAAACTGACTTAAGCAATTGGCAGCAAAAGTGATGTCTGGTCTGGTTAGGGTAAGATACTGTAAACCACCAATAGCACTTCTATAGATTTTAGGGTCAGACAGAGGGGTACCTTGCTTTGGTGTAAGATTTATCCCAGCAGTCATAGGTGTGGAGCACCCCTTCAAATGATCCAGTCCAAGCCTCTGCAGCAGTTGAATAGCATAGTGTGACTGATTTAAGTAGAGGCCAGAGCTGTCCCTGAAGACTTGCATTCCCAGAAAATGTGACACTGGTCCAAGATCTTTAAGAGCAAATCTGTTGTTGAGCTGTTGCACAAACCTCTTGATCAAGTCAGGTGAGTTTCCTGTGATCAGTATGTCATCAACATAGACTAAGACATACAGCACTTGTTTAGAGATTTTATATGTGAACAAAGATATATCAGAAACAGCTTGGACAAACCCCCACAGTTTCAGTTGTCCTGCTAGTGCTTCAAACCAGGCTCTTGGGGCCTGTTTCAACCCATACAATGCTTTGTTCAACTTGCACACAAAGTGTGGTCTGGTAGGATCCACAAATCCCTCTGGTTGGGACATAAGAACAGGCTCCTTAAGAGGACCATTAAGAAAAGCATTATTGATATCTATTTGATGAATAGGCCAATTCATGACAACGCGCAATGACCAAGATAACCCTTATAGTTCCATATTTGGCAAAAAAATGAATGTTTCTGTAAAGTTGATTCCATAGTTCTGCAAAAACCCCTTAGCTACCAATCTTGCCTTGTATTTGAGGACACTTCCATCAGGATGGAGCTTAACTTTGAATACCCACCTATTTGCCACAACATTTTGATTTGTTGGTGGAGGAATCAAATCCCAAGTATGGTTCTGCATTAGGGCCTATACTCTTCCTCGCCATAGCACTTCTCCACCAGATTTAGACAATGCTTCTGATACATTTAAGGGTTCTGTGGGAAATGTCAAGGTATTGACATTGAGGCACCTAACACTATAGGTTTTAGGTTTAAAAATACCTGCCTTTGCCCTAGTTTGCATAGGATGGACAGAAACCAGATTTTTTTGAGTAGGTTGTTGAATAGGGACATCAAGTGGACCAGATTGGGGTTCAGGCATATTAGATATAGGTGTGCTAAAGGCTGCAGAAGAGTCATGATTGTAAGATGGAGAGTCATGGTTGTAAGATGGAGATGTGCTGTGAAACCCCTGTTGAGAGGATGGACTGATATGTGGTGTAACTGTACCAGCAGGTGTGAGTGGAGGTGTGTTCTGTGGGACTAATGTGTGTGTGTTTGGACTGGAAGGTGTGGACTCCTCAGTAGTGCAAGTTTTCAATACCTGAGATGAATGATCAGCAGCTGTAGGAGGCTCCTCTTGGTGGATTGTACCAGCAATGGCAGAAGTAGTGACAGAGGTGAAGTGCCATTGATCAAGCAGATTGAGAGTTGAGTATTGACCCTGTTGACACATGGGAATGACATCCCCTATGAGAGGCCCACAGAGGAAACCATCACAGAAAGGAACACTTCTTCATTAAAAACAAGCATTTATGGTGATATACACTCTTCCGCACTCATCTAAGCACTTATAGCCTTTATGACTCATACTCAGCCCAAGATTAACACATTTGGAGCTATGAAACTGGAACTTGGTTTGTTGAAATGGTCTAAGATTTGGGTAGACAGCACATCCAAAAACTCTAAGAAGAGAGTAGGAAGGTTTTGTGTTGTATAAGCACTCATATGGGGACTTATGGTTTAACACACCTTTGGTAGGAAGGTTATTGATCATGTTGACAATGTGACCTCAAAGCTCGTGCCACCAAAATCTAAGTGGCATAGATGCTTGTGCTAGAAGAGTAAGACCAAGTTCCACAATATGTCTATGTTTCCTCTCAGCTCTCCCATTTTGACTATGGTCATGAGGGCATGAGTGTCTGAACAGAATTCCTTCATTTTTACGATATGGTTCAAAGCTCCTATATTCACCCCCCCCAGTCAGATTGAACACATTTAATAGTGGATTTAAATTGGTTCTGGATCAAGGTTTTGAAATGTTGAAAGGCATTTATAGCTTCAGATTTAAGTTTAAGAGGGTATACCCAAGTATACCTAGTGTGATCATCAATAAAATGGACATAATAAGTGTATCCCTCAATAGACTTGACAGGGGCAGGTCCCCAAATATCAGTGTGAACTAAATCAAACATGTTATTATCATGAGAAACAGAAGGATAATGAGGCAACATGTGTGCTTTTCCTAACTGGCAAGCTTCACAGAAGTTCAACTTTTCATTAAAAACAACATTACATTGGAGAAGAACTTGTTTCAGTACATTGACAGAACAATGACCTAACCTTCTATGCCAAGTATCAAGAGTAACACCTTGGTCGGCAACTTTAGGGAAGACTTTGGGGACTTAGACACACTAAAACATGAGGAATCACTGGAACTACTGACTTTGGAGTGAAGGAACTCGATCCTTAAGATCGGGAGGCTCCATCTCGGTACAATCCATCATTGAGATGACCACTGAGCGAGAATTTGGTCTGCACTCTTGTCCTTCACAAAACACAGAGAGTTAGTGAACAACACGGTGATACAATTATCGTAAATTAGTTTAGACATAATTGTTTAGGTTTTTGTAATTTCAAGAACATGTAAGAGAGTATTAAGAATTAAAGGTTTGACAACGGTGGGAATAGAACTAGCGCCAATGTGCTTAATGCACAAGGCCTTACCATTTCCACGACCAATGTATCATTACCATTGTATCCAAAGACCTTCGAGATGAAGATTATTGAGGTCGGATGTGACATGGTTGGTGGCACCACTGTCAAGATACCATGAATTGTCACCAACATTTTGAGGACTTGCAACAAAGGTGAGATCTGTTTAGAGTGTTATTATCACCGAGTCTTCTTTGTTGTTGAAGTCGATTTCAAACTCGTGCAAGCAGATATTAGCAAGATGGCCAATTTTACCACACAATTGACAAGCCATTTTACTTGGTGTTAGCATTCGATTCGGTTTTGATTTCCTCTCGCCACCCCTCGCCTCCGCCACCATTCGGCCACCACTGTGACCTCCACCACCTCTACCTCCGCCAAGATTGTTGTTTGGAGGCCTGGAATTGGTGTAGTATCCACTGTGCCTTGATCCGGAAGAAGTCAAATGAGCAACAACATTGTTACAGGTCCTCTGGAGAGTGAAAACGGGCCATAAGCTTCTCATGAATAAGGAGTTGTGATTGAACCTCTTGCCTGTTGGAATAGTGTCCTAAACCCAATCGGGTTGGACCGGATCCGACCGGGTCGGATCATTTGTACTATTTCTTTATGTTTGTACATATATTAAATGGCTTTTCTGTTGTCATATATATGTTCTTTTTAAATAACCAATTATGAATTGTTATATGATAACGTCCTTAGTATTAAATCGTGATAGAGAAACCATGATAGCGATTATGGTTGA
The DNA here is from genome assembly GCA_026214975.1 of Gentiana macrophylla. Classification (NCBI taxonomy): domain Eukaryota; kingdom Viridiplantae; phylum Streptophyta; class Magnoliopsida; order Gentianales; family Gentianaceae; genus Gentiana; species Gentiana macrophylla. The sequence continues at coordinate 22,423,736 of CM047814.1, forward strand.
TGAGATCTCTAATCACTTTAATAAGTTTGATACTTAAATGTCTCTAGTCGACGTACTATCAAACAGGGCATTGATAGTATAAGCAGTATCTAGCACGTATTAGATGTCTTCATGCTTTAGTAAGGTGGATAGATCTCGCTCATCGAAGTGTAGAGACACTTGGACCGCACGTGGACGTGTATTAGAGAATAAAGACGTTGGGATCGACCCACTTACACGGATAAGTGTCACACTATGTGGCGGTTGTGTAATTATCCTTAAGACCGAGTCTTCATGGCATCACGGTGTGGATTGTCATGCTTTGACACTATTGAGGTTTCCCACAGCCACGGGCGATCATGCGGTAGTGATTGGGTATGATCATGAAGCACGCGGAGTATACATGATTGGTCGTCCGGGAATCGCGTATCCTATGATTGGGATCGAATATCCGAAATGGCCTTCTTATAAGGAATGTCTTACTCTCGTGAATCTTTGCAAAGTGGGAGTATATGAGTTACTTGAGAGAGTTTGATATCCAGATTATAAGATACGGTCGTTGATGTTTTGACACTCGACTAACGACCGTATGGATATTATTACAAATGATAGGATTGTAAGTTACACGGTAATCTGTTTCACATGAAAGGTAGTAGTCATTGCATTTGACTCTTCCGATGATTGGGGTCACGGCGCGTGTCTGCAGACGCTATCCCGTGATCGTTAGGCATGAAGGCATTTTAAGTAATTTGCACTTTGTGTCTACGGCCAACATATTCGGAAGCCTATCGGGTCACACACATAAGAACATCTAGCGGATTAAAATGTGGTTATAGATGATAACCAAATAAGGAAAGAATTTATCTCACGACTATAAAGGTTATAGTGGTAAATTAATATGGTGGTATTTATTTATTATGAATAAATTAAATACAAGATATTAATAATATTATATTAATTAAAGAATATTCCGGATGCCAATTTATTGGCTAAGGTGGCGCAATTTGTGTGTGTATATGATACACTTGGTTTGTCTAATTTAATTAATAGTATTACTAAATATTAATATTAGATATTAATATATATATATAAATAATACCTATGTGTGCGTGTGTGCAAAAGTGTTTGGCAGCATGCGCATGCATGTAATATATATATATATATAAAATGGATTTATATGTGTAACAATATATATGTGATATATACATGTGTGTAAATTGATTTATAGTAATAAAATAAAGATAGTAATATTAGATATTGACAATATCTTGGGAATATTCAATATGAGATATCGACAATATCCTAGATTTATTTAATATGAGATAATTGTAATAAATGAGATAAATCAATCAATTATATTTTCCTTATTTTATTGGAAAAGGTTTTTTCTCCTCCACACTAGATAAGGCGCCCAACCACTATAAATAAGAGGTGGGTGTCATGCTCTTTTTGACAACACAATTCCAAGAACTAATAGTTCTTGTGTAAAATAGAGAAAGATCCTATAGAGAGTTGGAGAGAGGGAAAAAGCCGGTCAGCAACCGGAGTTTTCCAATAGCAATCCATGATGGGATTCCGCGGGTGTTCGTGTGGACTAGCGGTAGAGGCCGAACACTTGGGCGGCTCTACGCAGAACTACTCTCCCAGGACGGTCAAAGCGTCGATCTTTTAGATCAACCAAGGTAACCACCGTCTACTACTCGTTTGTTTATTGCTTAAACGAAGTCGATCTTGGGTCGATAGGAAATAAATTTTTGAATTCGCTGCGTTCGCGTAGATTTCCTAACAAATGGTATCGAGAGAGCTTGAGCTTAAGCAATAAGCATGTTATTATCGTAGTTAATTTTATCGTTTAAATCACGTAATTAAAAGATGAAAGATTTTGATTCGCAAATCGATACACGAAAAGAAAAAATAAAAAATAAAGGCGGCTTTTGGGGTGCTCGCCGATCGGGCGGGCACCCCATCGAAAATGCGCGGCGGCTCCCAATTAAAGCGGGCGGCGACGTCGGTGGGTGCATTTTGGTGGATCCCAAATTTTGTTTTGTGTATTTTGTGTTTCAATATTGTTCATAGTTGTGATTAAAATCTCCTTTGTTTAGTTGTGTCGTGTGGCTAACCAATGGTTCAAATAGTTTGGTATTGGGACTGCACTAAGATTAAAATAATAATGGCGCTTTCCAAACTTTGTTTGGAATAGCCTGCGCCTTTTCAAATATTTGATTTGGGAAAAAGCTTGCGCCACTTCCAAAATTTTGATTTTGGAAAGTGGCTGGAAGCTAAACTAAAATTATTTGGCCTTTCCAAATATTTGATTTGGAATAGCTTTCAGTTCTTTCCAAATATTTGATTTGTAAAAAGCTTAGCGCAAGTTTACTTCCAAAATTTTGATTTTGGAAAGTGGCTGCGGCTAAGCCAAAATTTGGTTTAGAAACCAAAAGCGATCCCGCACGATTACGAATAAAATAGAAAAAACAAAAAAGAGCTTAATTTTAATTTTGATTTATTTTGGAATAGTTCCAATTAATTAAAATTAAAATTAAAATCGGTTTAAAATTAATCGTTAATTTTATTTCGATTAAAATCATTTAATTAATTAAATGTTAATTAGTTAATTGATTGGATAAAATTATTTAATAGATTAAATGTTAATTGATTAATTAAGACGCAAGTAGTTAAAATTTAATTTTATCTTTTTCATAAGATTTTATTGTATGGATTAGATATAGTAGATATAATATGATTATATGACTCGATTGATCGTGGATTTCAACCGATAGGATAGATGTGAATGATTTAATTTTTCTCGTTGGTTTAAAATTGTCCCAGCCGTTATGAAGAAGCGTGACCTAGTTTATTTTTCTGCATTTATCCTATTCCGTTAGCTCCCTCTGTGTGCGGCGGGTGTATTTATTTTATTAGATAGAATTAAATGTAACAAGAATGGAGCAGAAGATGGAGACCAAAGAAAAGCGAAAATAAAGATCCCATTGGAGAATGGTGCATTAAAAGATCCTATTGGCGGTTGCAGCCTACCTTAGATTGTGACCCATGGTTTAATCGATTTGTATTGAAACCGCACTCAGGAAAAGTCCATGATCATACCGGTTACTTTACGCATTTATTTATTTTGTGCTTGTATTTATTTTATATGATACGATAGATGCATGACTAGGCACGATCTAGATAAATGTGTAGGATGTATGTTTATAGAGATAGACATATTTATGATGAGACCATGATTAAAATTAATTAAGTGAATTAATTTACGTAAATACTTCCACCTCAAAAGAATCAAGTTGAAATTGCCTCCCATATTATAATGACGGTGAAGAGCCCTTGTTCGGATCCAACTCATCACCAAAGCAGGGGTTGACCTACCTCGGGTATATCGTCATTATCGAGATATGATCGTATATGAGATCTCACGAATATGGGTTATGACTTGACTAAGAATTCTCTCGCCACCACCAAAGCGGGTCGTTTGGATTTTAGAGGCAAGGGTTTGACTACTTCATAAGATGAAAATTGTCAAAGAGTTGACTAATCAAACAAAAGAGTCGTATAAGATACGATTGACAAAAGAGTTGTCTACCTATTATGCTATTTTCGCCCACCACCAAAAGCTGGGTCGGGGTAGTTTAGTGGGATCTTGTCCACTAAAGAAATTAATAATTCTTGAAAGTCAATTGGGAGTAGTTGATTAGTGGGAGCAAAATCATAAACCAAAAGACCATTTTTGATTTTGCGTGTATAAACAACAACACTCATTTATTTTCTTTTTTTGTAGTTTTAGCAAACTTTATATTTATGTTTAATTCTCGATTAGTAAAACCAAATTATGATTTGTTAATTTTGAGAAACGTTCTCAAACATGGTTAAGTAATTTTAATCCTTTTAAAATAAGCAATGACATGAGCAATCCCGTTATAGTAGTTAGAGACAAGGAGATTACATAATTGATGCAGAGCTCCGAGACTTTAATTATTAATGAAAGCGGAAGCTCATGATATTGGATACGATCCAAGATGATCATTCAGTCATACGATGAAAATTAATTCAAAGCGTTGAATAAGAATAACCACATCTAATTTTGGAAAGGTTGTTTTCAAAATTGTAAGATTTAAGTATCGACTTAATTCTACCATTGCTTAAATGTTAATTAAATAGTTAATGTTTTAAATACGATTTAAAAGGTTAAATAAACTATTTAATAAACTTTAGATTTTCTTTATGAAAGGAAATCAAAACATAGCTCTTGTGATCTTTATTAAGTCTTATGAAGACTACAATAAGAAACATTTCTCAAGTGCTTAAAGGATTAAAAGGAAAGTTAGGGCATGTGCTTAAATATAGAGCTTATTGAAGTTTCTATTCTAGGCAAGTGAGTTGAGATAAATGTCTAAGTTCAAAGACAACTCTAAGATATATGATATCTTACGAGTCCGATTAAATTAGAAAGATTAAATACTGAGATATGGAAGGTGAAGCAAACGTTGTAACACTTACCATATTCGGATCTAGTAAAGCGATAAAGGAACTAAATAAATGTTATTATGTTCGGTTCTTATGAAGAACGTACTTTCAGTTATCCGTCAGGATTTGAGAGACATATTCAATTGTAAAGAATAAATGTTATTCCGATAAAGTTGGAAGGTCACTGAATCCAACATACTAGATTGATGTCACTATATAGTTGATATATGTGATAAGATCTCAACTAAATATTTGTATGGTTATTATCCTTGATTTGTGGTTACTCTGACATAGTCTCTCCGGAAGGAAGCGTGTAATTAAACGCGTCATTGATGATCTTTGAACCATATGATTATGAATCATGTGGGTTATAAATATCTTATCCAAAGAGGACTAAAATACCCTTTTTCGAAAAGGTTATAAAATCTAGAAAATTGTCTAAAGCCTAAACATACCGATGTTTATTGGTTTGTGACAATTAATGCCACAAATAATTGTTTGTTAACCTCTATGACTATTTTTAGAAATAGTCAAGTGTACTCAGTGAAGTGCATAATTCGGAAAGCCGAAAAGTTCGAGCTAATACGAATATGAGATTGACGAGCTACTTAGGAATTAATCTTCAATTGGATTGAAGTAATTAATACTGAAGGTGTTTTAAGTCGTCTGAAAGGAATAAGATTCTCCTTGAAGGATACCATCTTTGGGATACGCAAATTAGATTGTGTTCCCAAAATGGAAATAACACTTTATATGATAAAGGTGTGACACAAGCCATGCGATGTATCCCTTACCCGTTTCGGGATAGTGCCTCATACTTAACCTAGTTCCAAAGAATAAAGGTTGAATAAACTCCATATTAGATATGGAAGAGGATAATGTCGAATCTATCTTAGCCGATGATTTGAAGTTGTCATAGGCAAAGTCGTAAAGGCTTGGAGCCTAGTACGACATATGCAACTTTGTGGAATATCTTAGCAAGTACGCTTGATATTACTTACTTGTCCATGGAGCAAAATGTTTGTCTCCAAACATGTTGTCTTCTAAAGGAAGTGTTTCTTCCAAAAGAAGCAGTGGGAGTGAATCGAGATCTCAAAAGAGTTTGAGAACCACAAAGATATATTCAACCAATGGGACATGAGGGCACGCCACATAACGATGAGGTGTAGAACCCGCTCAGTGCACATAAAAGTTCTCGTAAGTCTGTGGATGACCTTAAGCTCGAAAAAGGTCTTTGGTATGTTCATCTTGAAGAATGAATATCTCACGACTTATGAAAGAATGTTTGAAAGGCAAGATTGAGAGATATGGCCAGAGCCATAATATCGAATTAGATTCCATCGACAACCAGGTTGTGAACCCAGTCTGTCTTACCTAAGGAGTGTCCTGGAAGGTCGACATGGATACTAATATGATTACCATAAGGCTATAGTGACGGCTGAAGGGTATGAGGTGTAAACCTTGTAATTGTCTTTATCTTCGCCAACCGTGCCTGGGCTTTATTCAGACTATGCTTGTTATAACCGTTATCATGACTATATGATAGTGTTGAAGATGTTAGGCGCGGCTCGATGTTCATAGACGATGACATGATATGTAAGTCCACGAGATTCATTTATGGACTCAAACAAGTTTGAAGTGTAGAGACACTTGGGTATGACGTGGGCGTGTATTAGAGAACGCGACGTTAGATCGACCCACTTACACGGATAAGTGTCACACTATGTGGCGGTTGTGTAATTATCCTTAAGACCGAGTCTTCATGGCATCACGGTGTGGATTGTCATGCTTTGACACTATTGAGGTTTCCACAGCCACGGGCGATCATGCGGTAGTGATTGGGTATGATCATCAAGCATCGCGGAGTATACATGATTGGTCGTCCGGGAATCGCGTATCCTATGATTGGGATCGAATATCCGAAATGGCCTTCTTATAAGGAATGTCTTACTCTCGTGAATCTTTGCAAAGTGGGAGTATATGAGTTACTTGAGAGAGTTTGATATCAGATTATAAGATACGGTCGTTGATGTTTTGACACTCGACTAACGACCGTATGGATATTATTACAAATGATAGGATTGTAAGTTACACGGATGGCTTGTTTCACATGAAAGGTAGTAGTCATTGCATTTGACTCTTCCGATGATTGGGAAGTCACGGCGTGTTGCTGACGCTATCCCGTGATCGTTAGGCATGAAGGGCATTTTCGTAATTTGCACTTTGTGTCTACGGCCAACATATTCGGAAGCCTATCGGGTCACACACATAAGAACATCTAGCCGGATTAAAATGTGGTTATAGATGATAACCAAATAAGGAAAGAATTTATCTCATATTATAAAGGTTATAGTGGTAAATTAATATGGTTAGTATTTATTTATTATGAATAAATTAAATACAAGATATTAATAATATTATATTAATTAAAGAATATTCCGGATGCCAATTTATTGGCTAAGGTGGCGCAATTTGTGTGTGTATATGATACACTTGGCCATCTGAATTTAATTAATAGATTACTAAATATTAATATTAGATATTAATATATATATATAAATAATACCTATGTGTGCGTGTGTGCAAAAGTGTTTGGCAGCATGCGCATGCATGTAATATATATATATATATATAAAATGGATTTATATGTGTAACAATATATATGTGATATATACGTGTACCAGAATTGATTTATGGTAATAAAATAAAGATAGTAATATTAGATATTGACAATATCTTAGGAATATTCAATATGAGATATCGACAATATCCCAGATTTATTTAATATGAGATCTTGTAATAAATGAGATAAATCAATCAATTATATTTTCCTTATTTTATTGGAAAAGGTTTTCTTCTCCTCCACACTAGATAGGCGCCCCAACCACTATAAATAAGAGGTGGGTGTCAAGCTCTTTTCAGACAACACAATTCCAAGAACTAATAGTTCTTTGTGTAAAATAGAAAGATCCTCATGAGAGTTGGAGAGAGGAAAAAGGTCGGTCTAAAGAACCGGAGTTTTCCAAATAGCAATCCATGATGGGATTCGACGGGTGCTCGTGTGGACTAGCGGCAGAGGCCGAACACTTGGGCGGCTCTACGCAGAACTACTCTCCCAGACGGTCAAAGCGTCGATCTTTTAGATCAACCAAGGTAAACCACCTCTACTACTCGCTTGTTTATTGCTTAAGCGAAGTCGATCTTGGGTCGATAGGAAATAAATTTTGAATTCGCTGCGTTCCGCGTAGATTTCCTAACATTGCCATGTAAGAGCACCAACCCTTGTAGTGATGTTGACTATGGCTGCCTCATATTCTCTATCAAGACCACCCGTAACTTCCAATATCAATTCGGATCGTGTAATTGGATAAACTGCATTTGCAAGGTTATCACTATAAGATTTCATCTGGGCTAGGTAATCACCATGGATCCGGACCCATTTCTCCGCTTTTTCTTAATGAGTTCTTCAATTCAAGCATCCCGGCTTGGTATCGATTGTTGAACAAGGTTTCGAGTTTTCCGGACTTCATGGGAGGTTTCACAGCCAATTACCTCAACCAACGCCTGCTCGGTCATGGAACTGAGCAGCCAACCAACCAACAACGAATCTACGACATGCCATTCTTCTGGTGTTTGAGATCCAGAATATCCAAGAGCAAGATGAGCACCAGGAACAACTAGAGGTCTGGGTTTAGTACCCAGCAGATATCCATCCAATCTGTGACCTCGAATGATAGGCAAAACAGTGGATTTCCACAATAGGTAGTTATCACGAGACAACTTAACATTGCATGTTTGAGTCAAGTGTCCAGGAAAAGGAGTAGATGAAGACGAAGGAGGAAGAAGACCATAACCTGGAGAACGCATCAGTTATGGATATAGCTCTGGACGGAGAGGAGAGTCTCGAATAGATGACACCAGAGGTGGGATCTGACCAAACTGCATAGTAGGTGAAATTCCTGCAGCTGAAAGAGATGTTTGAACACCGGTAGTGAAGAGCACTTGGCCGGAAGAAGGTGGAATCAGAGTATGAGCAACAAGACTTTGACTAGATGAGCTCGATTCAGATACAGAAGAAGCAGGAGTGGACATAGTTGTTAAGACAGGACCGGTGGAGCTGGGTGAGGCTCTAATTTCCGGCGGAGTCGCCATCTCCGGCTAATTTCTCTGATACCAAGATAAAGAAACAGAAAGATTATAATATTGGATTCATTTCAATAATAGAGTCATTGTACAGCAGCAGCAAATAAGTACTACTAACTCAGAATCTACTAGATAGATTTCTGTTACAATAAAGTACCACTTGGACAAATCTAAGCCATACACCTTTTAGACTAATCTAATGGTTATGCTTTAATCTTATCTTCAACAATGTTGGATGTGTAGGTAAGTATCAATGAGTGTGATTAGTTTATTTTTAGTTATTTCTTTACGTAGTACATTTGAGTATATAATATTGATGATATGTTGTACTCTCTCCGTTCCAAAATAAATGATGCAATTGTCAAAAACACGCATATTAAAGATGTTAATTAATGCTTAATCCGAATGCCAAAATGACTAAAACCCTTAGTTTATAATTGATGCGATGTTGTATTTATTCTCTCACTTCATAATAAATAAAGGTAGATGTAGGAAAAACATAATAAATACTCCATTAGGCATATGTAATTGCTCCGGTTATTTTGGAACAAATCTTTTTGATAATTTGCCTTAATTATATCAAAACGGATGGAGTAGTAAATTATTTATGAGTAGAATATTGTAACGACTATTGATTGGGTGTTAGCTATTAACAACGTAATAGTTTAGTCAATTGGTAAATTAGTTCATTATGTTGTTAAACCCGAGTTGTGGTGTTATGGTTTCCGCGGTTAATTTTTTGAAAATGTAAACGTTATAAAGGATTCGTGTTACGCGATTTTATCTCGAAATATAATCGAACGATCCGTTTCTAAAATCATCCGGGACGGAACTTTACCAGATCGATCGTGAATACATTTTACAGCTCGGTCATTTGTCTTTGGTAATTTGCAACGGTACCAACGGTTCGATGGAAGACAAATGGCAGGACACGTCATCAACCTTACCTGCTTCCGTCACTTTGTAACAACCACCTCCTCTTCCTGCTTCAAATCCTTATCCACTCTCCACTAACTTGTGGAACAGCAAATTTTATGCCGGAGGCCGGAGATAAACAACTTCACGGCTACTGCTTTCTCACGCTCTCCACCGCTCCGGTTGGTTCACTAGTCGATCAGCTAGCATGGAAGTAAACTTGTCGCCGATCTCTACTTGCATACCAATTACCTCATTCATTTTTCCCCGATGTAGCTGCGGTCGATCGCTTCACAAACAGTTTCTCGGAAATGGCCACAATCTGAGGCCTCGTGTTCTCTATTATCGGAGACAACAGAGGAAGTTAAATTTCCAGCTGCATGCCCACTCTCCGACGACATTGATGTTAAGAGCTTCCTTAGACTCGCATTATACCTTCGAAGTCGTAGTCGCCGTTGTCGCCGTATCTGCTCTCACCGTCTTTTATATGAACTATTCCAAATCTAAGACCGATAGAACAGAGACAAAGGTAATTAATTAACTGTAATCGCTTTATCACATATTCTCTCCGGATATATCATTTTTTTATCGGTCTTTTAGTACACATTTGAAAATGTACTCTAACAATCTTGCATGGAAGGTGATCGACTACAAAGTCTGCTAAAACTGCCGCAAGAATTGGATTAATTAATGATGTTTGTCCATATTATTAGTTTACTATATAATGCTGCAAGATGAATTTTTTAATTGGATGTTTGTATAGAAATTAAAAAAATTCTCAGTAACAATGCTTTGCCTACTTTAATTACATGTAAAACAACTTGTGCTTTACGGCTTTACCTTGTTATCACTCCGCATGTGGCGAAAAAATCCCATGTTTAAATCATGATTTTGGGTGACTTTCCATTGGTCATGGACCGTGCTAGCTAATAATGGAAGTTATGGAATCATCAATGCTTAACAGTTTAGGCTTCTAGATTATATGCTTGCAAAATGAAGACAGGAAAGTTTTGTGGCTATGTCAGCAGCATCAACTTGATCTATTTACTAAACGTTCGTCTCATCTTTCCTGTCCTGAGCTGAGAGAGAGGACAGTGATTCCTGTCCACCTGTTAAGAACTGATAGATAGGACAACGATTTTGAACAGGATTATATGCCTCATGGTTCAGAGTAACAGCATTTGTCTTTATTTGCTTCTTCTTTTTCCGACTAATGCTGGAATTTTTCTTTTTGTATGCTTTCTGGATTTTACAGATTTTAGGGAAGACTAGCCATTCTAAAATTCAAGACATCACTAGGTTGACTAATTGGGTGATTCAGGAACATTTTATGCAGCCTAGAGATTTGAAAACCAAAGTATCAGTTAGTCAGAACGAAGAGCCTACGAAGGAAGCGAAGGCAATTAGTCCTGCTTCTGTGGATTTCGTAGATGCAACAGATTTTGTTGGAATCAATGCAACAGATAGTAAAACTAATAGTACACCGGAGCTCACTAAAACAGATGCTGGGTCTTCTCTTCTTGATGATTCTTTATTTATTCGAGAATCTGAAGGCCTGTCACTATCCTCTATATCTTTGAGAGAATCTGCAGCTAATTTATCAACATCTCCTGTCAATCGGCAGACGTATCAAATGCATCTGGCAGGGACTGAACAGTCATCTAGGAATGACAACTCTTCGCCAGTAGCGGTTCTGGACAAAAGTACTACCATTGATTCATTTACAGAAGAAATGAATAAGCCCAATAGGCTGATCTCTGAACTGCAGAAAGAGGGTGAGCGGGGCTTCGTTAATCTTATCTACAGGGATAATACGAGGGAAGAGCTCTACTTATTCTATGGGGCCCTACAACAACATCCCCTACAACATCCCCTAATCTAAGAGGATTGTCATCTAAGATATCTGTTCAGGGAAATGGCAGCTCATCAATGTCTAAGAGTCCCATGGTGAATGGTGTGAAATTTCTTGGACCAAAGTTTAGTCATCATTCTGGTAAAATCATTGTGCACTTCCGTTGCCATTTCATTGAGGGGAAATAACAAATTTTCATGAAGTATTCTGATTTATAATGTTCCCATTTTCAGAGGACTTTGAAGGACAAGGAGCTCTTGCATTCCATAAAGGTGGCAGAGATCGTGGAAGTAAAGCTATGGGGGAGAGGAAAATTTTACCTGCTTATATTGATGAAAGAAAAGTGCATCAAAAAAGATCTAAAGATATATTGCTGTCTCGTGATTTGAAGGGGAAGAATCTTTCTGAAAGACATCAGCCTTCACAGAAGTTTGGTGCTTACAATCAATTGCTAAGAGATGGCCGGTAACCTTTACTTTTGCCTTAACTCACTAAATATGTTTTGCCTAGAAGAGAGTAGATTGCTCCAAATGAATATAGACATCAAGACAATGCATATTTTTTGCCACTCGTCTTGTTTCTTCCTTGTCTGTTCCAGAGATTTTATGTGTTACACTCATTATTGCGTCATGGTTGCAATAACGTTCTCAGATAACTTCCAGATGGCCAAAAAAAATGGAGAACATGATAGACACATTTTTAATTTGGGGTCTAAAGAAAGCTAGATTGCTTCTGTTAAATCTGATATTTTATAAGTTAAATTTTATCTATCTGCAAGCAAGCACAGTGGGGGCAATTGATCTCATTTATTTTTGCAAGAAAATTCAGAAACACCAATATCAGATTTTGTAATGTGCTTTTGGAAATTTATTTTTTGGTATATCCTCTTAGTGTTATCTGAATAAAGATTTTATTCTTAGGTTAACTGACTGCATTGAGCTGCTTGAGGACATGGAAAATAAGGGTCTGTTGGATATGGATAAAGTATGGTTTTTATTGAACCAATTTATAGAATTCTCTCATTGTGTCATTTTCAATGCCTTGGCTTATTATCATTTCTTTCAGGTTTATCATGCAAGGTTTTTTCGAGTTTGCAAAAGTCAAAAGGCTGTCAAGCAAGCTTTTCGTTTTACCAAGCTTATCCCGAATCCAACTCTGAGCACGTTTAACATGCTCATGTCTGTCTGTGCAAACTCTAGAGATCTTGAGGGTAAATCCTTGCCTGTTCTTCTCCCCCTATATGCTCTTTTGAATAATAACTCTACTAGTGGCGGACCCAGAAGGCAGTGGGGAACCGGGATAAAAATGATGATCCACCGAGGGTATCGATGCTATTTTACAATATTTAACGACAACACTACATCGTTTCAATACAACACAAAAATATTTTTCGATCTCAGTGGGGGCATTGGCCCCTTCCCTATTACCTTTGGGTCTGCCCCTGAACTCTACTTCACATATTTTGCTTTTAATGTTCCTTTGTATTTTCTTGTCTGTTTTTGTCTTCAGGGGCCTTTCAAGTCTTAAAACTTGTAATGGAGTCTGGGCTGAAGGTGGACTGCAAACTTTACACGACGCTTATATCCACTTGTGCTAAAAGTGGAAAAGTCGATACTATGTTCAAGGTACTAGAGACTAAAATTATCTCATTTGTAGCGGATTTTGTCTTAACTTTCTTTTTATTTGACCATTTATATTATTCACTAGTGTATTTTTGGCTATTTATTAGTTTTCATTATTGAATTACCATCTTTCCCAAAAGCTTAAGGTGTTGGGGAGCTCAAGACTTCTTGTTGTGATACCATGTTGAATTACCATCTCTCCCAAAAACAAGAGCTCTATTTCAGGGGGGTGGCAAAAATTAAAGCTGATTGGGAGGTAGATAATTAACATTTTATATACTTCTACAAGCATACACAGAAAAACATCACCTGCACTTATAAAAATGTGGATATACACACTTCTTCCTAAAGGTTAGCTCAAAGCAAGTGCCTTTGATGTAGTTATATTGCAGTTCTACTCCTGCTCATTTCATGCGAGTCATGCCCATTCTTTCCTTGCTGAGTTTGGAAATATTATGTGAAGACATGACCTTTGCTTGCCGTTAATAAAGGATGTATGTTCTGCCGATACTATTACTGACTTCAACCACTGTTGCAGTTCTTCACCGTCAAATTTCCCCTGTCCTGAGAAGCAATGGAGAAAATTAAGGAATATAATGTAACTAATCCAAATGATGATTTGATGACAAAGTAATTTGAATGAGAAGTGGTCAGGCTTGTATTAGAAATGCTTTCATGGTTAATCTCACATTTGCTTCTACCTACCCACAAAAAGGAGGTGGAAAAACAAGCATGAATCATGGTCTACCCTACCTCACCACCCCCTCCCTTGTTCACCACCTCCCCCTCCCTTGTTCAATTAAAGCAGTTACATGTTTTCCCTTGCGAAGTTTGCATCAACTAATAGGAACATAAAGGTATACTTCAGCAACAGTAACAATGCAGGCAATCAAAAGGTTAAAAAAAATAACAAAACACTACCTTCCTACTGACCCCAAAGTCCTTCCTTTTCAACGCTTATAAAGGATGAGAATTTGTAATATTCCTGTCTTAGGCGTATGATTGGAAGACAACTGCAGAAATGTTTTCAGCATTTTTTTTCCTGAAATAATTCAGTTTACTAAGTTGAGCTACTTTTGTGGCAAGGGTGTTTCTACTGGTTTTCCCATTTCACCGACTGATAGTTTTCAGCTTCTATGACACACAAATTACTGAGCTGTAATTTTTCAGATTATAGATTTTTAACTACTTTTAATGCATCGCATGAGACAGTTTCCCCGTCTTTGGCACACGTCTTAATAATTCATACTCCTTCTATGACAAGTACCACGTATGTGGAGAATTATGTGAATTCACCAGCATATGGGTGGCTTTAATGCTATTCATAAGTTTTCAGTCTATATCTATGAAAGAATCCAACAAAAGAGCTACTCCGTTTACAAATAATGGTCGAATGCCTCATTGAATTTCTAATGTTATTTTCTTTTAACGGCCTTTCTGAGAGTTTACCTGAGAATGTCTCTATATCATCAAACTTTTACTAAATTGACAGGTTTTTCATGAAATGGTCAATACTGGGGTGGAACCTAATATCCATACATACAGTTCTCTCATTGATGGTTGTGCGAAGGCTGGTCAGGTTGCTAAGGCCTTTGGCGTGTATGGGATAATGAGTTCAAAGGTATGATTTCTGATGCTCGGTGCATTATCAGACATTTAAAGATCACATGATGTTGATGCTTTCTTGCTGAAGTGATTGAAAAAAATGTCTACAAGTTGTTATTACTTGTCTAAATCATGATTTCTGCAATTAAAGTTGGCTTTCTCTTTTTCATTCTTTTTCTGGCTCTCACAGATCGTTTCTCATGTATTACATGTTGTGAACAGTAGAGCGTGAAGCCAGACCGAGTAGTATTCAATGCACTTATCAGTGCATGTGGTGAATCAGGGGCAGTTGATCGTGCCTTTGATGTGTTGGAAGAAATGAGGGGCGAAACCGATCCAATAGAGCCTGATCATGTCACTCTTGGTGCTTTGATGAAGGCATGTGCTAATGCTGGTCAGGTTAGTTGAGTCTCTTATTGAAGCATGTAAGATTCTTTTGGTTTCCTATGGGTCCTTGTTTGGGTCCTTGAGCTGAAAGGTGTCTGAGTCTCGTTAGGTTGATCGGGCACGTGAGGTTTACAAAATGATTGATGAAAATAACATGAAGGGCACTCCGGAGGTTTATACCATTGCTGTTAATTCTTGTAGCCAAAATGGTGATTGGGAGTTCGCATGCAAAGTATACAATGACATGACCAGAAAGGGTGTTGCTCCAGATGAGGTAAAATTGTTGGCAAACATAAGCATATCAAGCAGCTGAAACTATAACTATATTTCTCCTGATACTCTAATTTCCATTGAGATTTCAGTTTTCTGCAATAATGTGTTGCGTCCAGTGAGATCCTATGAGTTATTTTGTCTTCACGTATGATTTATCCATGTTATTGATGAAATCAGTATAACAAACCAGAAAACTCATGAAGAAAACTGAAGAAAACTGAGTATTATTGATTATTCAATCTAATGAGTTACATGAGCTGATACAATCGCTTAAATAGACTTCCTAGATGCATTGTATGTCAGCTGAAGGTAGTTACAAGTTGTTACAGGCGGTTACCAAGTCTAACAAACTTCTAACTGACTTTTAACTTAAGTGTTCGACCTAATGTCTCTGAGAGTGTACAGTTTGCTGGTTTGATTATTATCCTTGCTGCTGTATTTTTCTGTAATCTTCAACACCCCCTCTCAAACTGGACACTATGGTTTGTAGATGTTGATGAGAGGATATGAACTAAGTAAGAACTGAAATCTGGATCTGTCTAGTGGTTTTGTAAATAGATCTGCAAGCTGTAATTCTGTTGAGATTGGTAAAGGTTTCAAAAGTCCTTGCTGATATCTGTCCCTTATAACATGACAATCTATCTCAATATGTTTAGTTCTCTCATGGAATACTGGATTTTCAACTATATATAGGGCAGATTTACTGTCACAGAATAGAGGAATAGGCTTGTCTTGTTTGATGTTGAACTCTGTCAGTAAATAAGTCAGCCACTGTAATTCACAGGATGCCATAGCCATTGCCCTATATTCTGCCTCTGAGGAGCTTCTGGATACAGTAGATTGCTTCTTTGACTTCTAACTTATGAGTGCACCACCAAAGAATACAGAGAATCCTGTTATAGACCTTCTAGTGTCATTGCATCTGGCCCAATCTGAGTCTACAAAACACTTTAGTTCCAGATTACTTTCTGATGGAAAGAAAATGCCTTGTCAGGAGATTTCTTCAAGTATTTCAGTAACTTGTGGGCTGCCTGAAGTTGCATTTCTGTTGGTTTATCCAGATATTGACTGAGTTGTTGTGTAGTATATGTAATATCTGGTCTTGTTAGTCCCAAATACAGCAATTTTCCTACCAGACTTCTATAGTAACTGTTTGATTTTAACTGATCTGAGTCTTTGCTATGTAAACTGATAGAAGCATCCATAGGTATTTCACTTGGCTTACATTCTGAATATCCATACTCTTCCAACAATTCCATGCAGTATTTCCTTTGGGACAGTGCTATACCTCTCTTTGATCTAGCCACTTCTAAACCTAGGAAATACTTTAATTCTCCAAGGTCTTTTAATATGGTGGGTGAAACAACCACAAGTTCCCAATGTGGGATACTTTAACACGCCCCTCAAGTGTGAGCCGGGCACACAAGGCCAACAAATAGGCCCAACACTTGCACAATAAATGGTGGCTCCGATACCATGATGAAATCAGTATAACAAACCAGAAAACTCATGAAGAAAACTGAAGAAAACTGAGTATTATTGATTATTCAATCTAATGAGTTACATGAGCTGATACAATCGCTTAAATAGACTTCCTAGATGCATTGTATGTCAGCTGAAGGTAGTTACAAGTTGTTACAGGCGGTTACCAAGTCTAACAAACTTCTAACTGACTTTTAACTTAAGTGTTCGACCTAATGTCTCTGAGAGTGTACAGTTTGCTGGTTTGATTATTATCCTTGCTGCTGTATTTTTCTGTAATCTTCAACAGTTATGTCGGACAAAATAAAATTCAGCACCAACACACGATTTTTGTTCATGTCAAGCTCTGGAAGTGAATCCCACCAACCTGTTGAGTTTTTATTGAACCTATTCTGTTCTTAAGTCGTTTTGTCTTCCTCAAATCTGACATTGATTTATACCAGATGAAGTTGGTTTACTTTTCCCTTACGAATTTTATTGTTCTTAGTTGATTCTGAGTTGACAGTGAAAGATATTTGTTGTATCTAAGAGTATCATTGGTGATCTTATACACTAACGCTCACATTTAAAGAAGCCTAAAACCCTTTATTTTATTGATGTACTCAGCCTTTGGGCCACATACTTCATTCTCATAAACTGAAGTCCAATCTAGTAATATCTTCTGATTTAGCACCACTCTGTAATAGTGGACTCTAGCATTAAATACTAGTCTGTCAGATTGAGTCACTACCCTAATGAAACTCAAGGAAGAGGGTCGGTTGATGTGTGTGTGAGTTAAATGAGTTTTGAATAGGTTCTCTCTTTTCGATTCTCCCCTTGGACCCAACTGTTTGACCTACAAGAGGTTCATACCAATATATATTGTGATTGTGTGCCTTGCATGCTGAAATAGGCTTATGACGAGAATCATCGAGGACAATTAATATCTACTATGTTGTCAGCTTGAAGAATTACAAAAATACTTGTTCTTTCCTGTCACTGTTTTGAAGGAATCTGGAATCCTGTTTTATCTTGTTTCAGTGTGAACGAAAACCCACACAATGGTAGAGAGCTAGCTTGATTGTGGAGTATCCTTGAAATGACTCCTATTCATTAGTAGATTTTGATTGATTCCTGCTTCTGTTGGAACTATGTAAACCTATATTTAGCAGTGTCTATATGTTAGAGGTAAAAAATGCACATAGGTTCTAAGTGAAAGGAGGATATGGAATTTGAAGTAGTCAAATACTGTACCAACCCCCTCAAAAAAAAAATACTGCGTCCAGCTAATAGTTAATGCAGCTGAGTTGCTTAAATTGCTTGCATATGATTTGTGTCTCTGTCAATTGTACAATGTGATTAGATGTATTTTCCTGGTTCACAATGGATCTGTTGTGTGACAAACATGCAATTTTGTGGGTGCATTTTTCTTTATTAGGTCTGTTTTTAATCTTGAGCTCCTGGGAGGAAATCAATTCATATGAAATATGTGTCTGTCTACTAAGACCTGCCAGTGTTGAACCAACAACCAACTTATGATTTTCACCGCTCCACTAACTGGATCAACTCCAGTTCAATGATAGTTATATGTTCACTTATACTGATCCCAAATGTCAAGACTATAAATCTGATTCAACTTTTTTGATCATGTTAGACTTTTATTAGCGCTGATAGATGTAGCTGGACATGCTGATATGCTGGATGCGGCTTTTGAAATCCTAAAGGCAGCAAGAGCAAAGGAATTCATGCTGGAATCATAGCCTATGCCTCATTGATGGGTGCCTGCACTAATGTAAGCGCTCCTCAGATAATTTACCGCATATGTTTCAGTAGGTTGTCGTTGTTGAAGGTAATAATGACAAACGTTGTGGTCATAATCCATACTGTTTCACTATTGGCTGTTCTGTTATACGCCAGAACCTTATGGATTTTAGTAATAAAAATTTTACAGCGGAAGAGTTTCTGCATTTCCCCTGCCAGTAATATGGTTGTAAATTCGATTGTTTTCGATGATTTTTCAACAACAGTCCTATCTTAGTTTTCTTTAGCAAGAATTTTTCTTTCTTAATTTGATGAGGATTTCGGAGTTTTTTTATTTTGTAACCATGAGGATTTCTATTGCGTATATGTGTAATATTGAATAGGGTAACATGAAATTGGTTGTTTGTATCCATGTGATATTGCTGAACATCTATTGACTGTCTATAGAGACAGTTATTAAGTCTCTTCAATCTGATTTGATTTCTTTTACACCCCTTGAAAGGGATTAGTTTGTTTCCTTTTGATTTTGTATTTTGTTCGTTTGCGATGATCATCTCCAACCTTGTGTTCATCTTAGTCTTCACCCTACCTCAAATTTCAGTGGTCATATCAGCTTAATATATCATTTATCTGATACATGTCAGCATAGGATCTTTTTGTTCTTTTTAATGTAACAAGTATTTTTGGTGGAAAAACAGATGAAATTCGGAGTCACGAGTTCGGATTTCTTTGACTCTTGATTTTACTGATAAATAATATTTTCCCATGTTAATTTTGACTATCCATACACTATCTAGTTGTCAGCATTCCAAGCAAGGATTCCTTGCTTTTCAATTTTAGGGTATTTCATGTGCATGTTGTAGATTACTCTCTAGTGTCACCTTTATCAAGTTTACTTGGTGTCGTTGCTTTGTTTACAAGTCTTTAAAGATGAGTTTGGATTGCAATTCTTATTTCAAAGTTGACTGTGCCACTCTTTGACGTAATGTACATGTTTGTGTTCTTCAATCCAGGCAAAAGATTGGCAGAAGGCACTGCAGCTGTATGAACATATTAAAGAAATAAACTTGAAACCAACAGTCTCAATGATGAATGCCTTAGTGACTGCCTTATGTATGTCTAGCTTTCCTCTGCCTTTTAGATAAGATTTGGAAATAACCAATTTTGTCTCATTCTTTTTCCAATTCTGTCCGATGCTTTTTTATAGCATTTGGGAGGGTATGGTCTGTATCAAAGCGCAATGTGTGAGAATTTGTATAATAAAATGTTAATCAATTGAATCTCTTAGGAAAATATATAGGAAGAAAGCCCAACGGCTTATTTCAAGGGGGGGTGAGTTGGAAGAGTATTCAATCAATTGAATCTCTTAACCTTATTACAAATGCACAAGGAATATATATAGGAAGAAAGCCCAACAGCTAACATTTCAAGAGGGAGTGAACTGACAACTCCTAATCCATGTTACCGTTATGTTGAGATGACTAACTGTAATAATTATATTAACAGAACAGAGCTTAATTAAGGCTTAATGAATTAAGATTAAGCATAATTAAACAAGATTAACACTAATACAATCTTGAATTCTAACACTCCCCCTCAAGTTGGTGAGTGGATGTCATACATTCCCAGATTGTTGGTGATGCTTTATTGGGAAGTCCATTAGTTAGGATGTTTGCAAGCTGTCCACCAGAAGGAACACAAGGAGTGCAAATAAGACCACTGCCGATTTTCTCTTTAATGAAGTGTTTGTCCACCTCAATGTGCTTGGTCCTGTCATGTTGAACGGGATTGTGTGCAATGTTGATAGCAGACTTGTTGTCACAGTAGAGTCTCAAAGGTGGGTTCCATCTGATTTTTAGGCCATTAAGAATAATCTTCACCCATAGGAGTTCACAGATTCCTAAGGCCATGGATCTGAACTTAGCTTCTGCACTTGATCTGGCCACCACATTTTTTTAACTTCTCCATATGACATGGTTCCCACCAAGGTAAAGGCTATTCCTGAGGTAGATTTTTTGTCCTCAATTGCTCCAGCATAGTCTGCATCTGTAAAAGCTTCCAGATTCAGATATCCTCCTTTCTTGTATAGAATGCTTTTTCCTAGACTCCCTTTTAGGAAATGTAGGATTCTATGTACTGCCTTGGGATGAATCCTTTTAGGATTTTGCATAAATCTACTCACAATGTTGACTGAAAGGCAATACCAGGTCTAGTGTGAATTTAGTCTCTGATATGAATACTTGTCAACAGGATGATCTTCATTAGCTTCAAAGATGTCATGGTTGTACTCAATATGGCTCTCAGCAGGTTTTCTCCCCAGTTTACCAGTTTCAGTCAATAGATCTAAAACATATTTTTGCTGAGACATAAAGATCTCATCTTTGGAATGAGCCACCTCAATACCAAGAAAGTACTTTAGTCTACCCAAGGATTTAATATCAATCAATTTCTCCTGAGTCACTCCCAATTACAATGATGCCATCAACATATACTAGGAGAATGGATACTTGATTCTGAGAGGAATATTTAATAAACAATGTGTGGTCACTTTGACTTTGTAGATACCAATATTCTTCATGGTTTTAGCAAACCTGGCACGAGGAGATTGCTTTAGATCACATAGAGCCTTGTTTAGTTAACAGACTTTTCCCTTTTCAGCTTCAGACCCCGGTGGATTGTCCATGTAAATATCTTCATCTGATTCCCCTTGGAGAAATGCATTCTTCACATCAAATTGTTGTAAGTCCCAGTCAATCATAGCAGCCAAGGACAGAAGTATTTTACAGTATTCATCTTTGCTACAGGAGCAAAGGTATCAAAGTAATCGATGTGAATGGTTTGAGTGAATCCTGTGGCAACAAGTCTTGCCTTATACCTCTTAATAGAGCCATCACAGTTGTACTTCCAGGTTTTGTTCTTTTCCAGAGCCATCACAGTTGTACTTCCAGGTTTTGTTCATCTCATAATTCATTGCCCTTACCCACCTTTTGTTTTGCTTGACTTCATGAAAGAACCTTAACAGGGTGTAGATTAGTTGGGAATTCCATATGTTACTGAGCCAGTTTTTGGTAAGATATGTAGGTTCTGAGAGGGTGGTTGGTGCAGGCCCTTTTTGCTTTTCTGTAGAGCAACAGGTAAGTCCTCACAATTATTGTCAAAAGGGTCTATTTGCTTTGTAGAAGGTGTTTCTGGCTGAATCAGGGTCTGAACATTTACTTGCTGATGGAGATTTTTCTTTCTGGTGTAGATGATAGGAGATTTAGGTTGAGAGATGGAATCTTGGTGAGTGTGGATTTCATCAATAGGAGCAACTTCATCTGACACTTGGGTGTCTTCATAGGGACAGCCTAGTCCCACTATTGGATAGCTTTTGTTTTACTAAATTGGTTTAGACCCTGAGCTCTGTGCAGATTTATAATCATAACCAAAATTAAATGTAGGTCCTCCTAAGGACCTTTTTTTGAGATATTTTTAATCACGATAATGTGGCAGTCATTGAGTAGGGCTGTTAAATCGTATTAACAGACCTCCCCATCTTGGGGATACAGCTCAATTGCTAGAACTTTGCTTTTGCAGTAGGCTTGTTAGAAATTAAGTAAACCTTGTTTCCATTTTTTTAATTTGATAAATTATCATCTCACCTAAAAGCTCAGATAGAAAGTAATTTATACATTTAAACACATACCTGGAATCTGTTACGGGCCTCACTTAGTACCATACACCTGCATGACAATTTATCATATTGAATTCAACAGGTGATGCAAATGAATTGCAGAAGGCTATAGAAATTCTGTTTGAAATGAAGAGGCAAGGTCTATCAGCAAATACCATCACATACTCGGTTCTTCTGGTTGCTAGCGAGAAGTAATTGCTCTTGTTATATTGTTTCTAATGAGCATTTAAATTATTTTGTTTCTCCTTAAGAACCCGCCGTCTATTCTAATAAAATGTCACTTGACATAGAAATGATGACTTGGATGTTGGCCTACGGCTCCTTTCTCAAGCCAAGAAAGATGGTGTTGCCTCTAACCCTGTGATGCGCCGATGTCTAATTGGTACGTTGTGATAGTTGTGTTATAAACTCCCATTCTTACATAGGAAACATGTTATTAAGATGTGGTTATGCCATATATGCTTGTCTTAGGTGTGAGTCCATGATTGCAATAGCTTCAATTTCATTCAGAATACAATTTTTTTATTAAATATATTACTTGCTGGGATCATGTATATTTTTCACTTATTGTCAATACTTATGCTTGAAGATATGTGCTTAAGGAGATTCCAGCAAGCTTGTGCCCTTGGTGAGCCTGTCGTATCTCTCAACTCTAGAATTTTACAGCTCGACAATAAATGGTTAGTGATTGTTTATCCAAGTTCTATCTTTTCCCCCATCTTCTTCAAGTTCTGATAAGCACAAGAATTTCCATGTAATTATATTAGACTGGGATTGCTATTATAGAACTCTGGAATAGTGATTTTGCCAGTTACACCTTTGCCTTTCAGTTTTATTTTAGTAACGACACCTTCGCAAATTCAGTGGTTGTATTCATTAGCATTTTCTAATGGGCTACATCCTAAAAGTTGTTAGACGGGTTTTGTTGGGGAAAATTACCATTTAGCATGCTCTTTAATGAAATTAACACACAGTATGAACAATTCATGAACACATGAGTATACAAATGCATAAAACAAAAATGACCAAACTGAAATGAGTAAATGCGAAAACTTATGGTGGATTGAAGCGAGTGTAGCACTCTATCATTAAGACGAATTTACATTGAATACGTGTCCATGGTTATCAAGATCATCTCCTAAGATACAACAATCCTTTCCTTCTGTTTAATGCACCACTTCAATCAAACAGAAGCGGCGAACTCGGAAGCCTAGTTAGTAATCTCTTCATTGGACTTCAAAATGCAAATTTAAAATGCCCAAGATATTCCCACCTTTCTTCTGGAAATTCGTATTAGTATTTATAGTAGTCCAACCATTGCCTACAAAGAAACATGTCCTATTGTTTAATTGATCAGAAGGACACATCCTTTTGATTTAAGGTAGTTTCTTTATTTGAACAGTCACTTATTTTTGTTTGTTCATTTCTAGAAATATGGCCAATGACTACTTTCAAGGAAACTATAACCAGTCCACATATATCATAATCCAGCTTCCTCTGTATCATTGATTTTATCATCATCTTTAAATTATAATTTTCATTCATCGAGAAATAATTTTATAACATCAAATAATCCATAATCACTTTTACGAATATGGGCGTCCCTTAATCTGTAAAAATGATCACCGAAATTAGTTTCAACAGGTTCCATTGTGAATTGATCACATAACCTTAGTCTGAAGTTTCATGTTGTTTTTATTTTACATTTTATTCTTCACACAATTTCTGTATGCCTGCGAAAGAATAAATAAAAACAAGATAGCATATACTTAGGAAATTACATATACTTAGTATGTTGCCTTTTTGGGTATGACATTAAAAGTGAAGGAAAGAAGATGGCATTTAAGGCAAGTATGAATTTACTGCAGGACGTCATTAGCATTAAGGATCTACAGAGAAACAATTGTAGCTGGTGTAACACCAACCGTTGAAGAACTTTCGCTAGTATTGGGATGCCTAAAGTTTCCTCTTGATTTGTCAATAAGAAACAGACTTATTGAGGACCTGGGAGTTAGCATTGATTCATCTAAACACTCATCCCTTTACTCGTTGATAGATGGATTTGGTGAATATGATCCACGCGCGTTTTCACTTCTGGAGGTTTGTGCAATAAAGTGCATTTCAATATTTCAATTTCCTGATTCTTATTGCCTAAAATAGCTTTTGGATTGAAGGAAGCTGCTTCACTTGGGATTTTACCGACTGTCTCGCTGAAACAAATCCCTATAGTTGTTGACTTGAGGAACTTGCAGATATTTTCAGCTGAGGTATGCTTATTTCTCATATTGTTAACATGAGTACTCATATTATTCCTGGTTCCTTTTTCCACGAGAATCTTACGTTTGTCTCAGAGAAATGGTAACATTCTCCACCAGAATATTGTAAATTGTAATATACTAGTCACAATCCAAGCATGACATGAGGTCCAGTCTCATGAGCATACCAGGGTGCCTAATGCTAAGAATGCTTCAGTTCTACCGTGTGTTTCTTATGAAGACAATGAACCCTTTTTTCAAAAGATCATGAAAATGAATTCACATATCAAGCTCATTTATGGGAGAGACATTTCTTTTTTTCGGGATGAAAGCCGTATAAAGAGAGAAATTTTGTCAAAAGTTAGATATATTATCTGTACATAAAATTAACATGCTATTGTACTTGTGATTTCTTATTCTGATGTCTTTGGAAACTTTTCAGGTATACCTCTTGACAGTTCTTAGAGGTCTAAAGCATCGGCTGGCCGCTGGTATGCAGCGACCCCTTCAGCTCGTTTTGGTGTTTTCCACGGATGTGTTCTCTCTTGTTGTCAATGTTTGGGAACTTTAGAACTGAAATATAGTAGGGAAGCACGTCCATAAAAGTAAAACATGAACATATTCCCAAGCTATGGAAAGCGAGGGAGGGATGAGTTAAACAACGTTGAATGAAGACAATGATAAGTAATTGCATCATTGAAAATTGCCACGTTATATGGCATTTCTAGTGATATAGCAGTATGAGCCTCTACCTGCCTCCTTCAAACTGTTTGAGACAAATAATCACGTATATTACTGATTGTTGAATTACCATCTCTCTCAAAAGATTAAGCTGTTAGGGGGAGGCAAGTAATTTACATATTTAAACACTGAAAACGTCAACACTAATAAATCTAAAAAATTGTTTTGTTGTCAAAAAAAAGAAATGTTGAATGATTGCTAAATGTAACTATGGCAAAATACTTCCTATAATGATTGAAGTTGTTGTTTGAAATTTTTACATATGATTGATTGCAGTACAGAAGGCATTGCCTGACGAGCTAGCATTTTTCTCAGCTAGCTTAAGCCTGAACTGTTTTTACTTTGTGCAGGTGCAAGGTTGCCAAACCTCAGTATTTTACTGCCTCTGGAAACAACGCAAACTCAAACACCAGCTGGGAGAAAACTATTAACCTGGCAGGAAGGTAATATTTGCTTATGTTAATCTGTAATACATATTACGTGTCTGATTATTATGAGCTACATGATATTTCCAAATGTGGAGAGGTATTGATTCCCAAATAAGTGTTATGTATCTAGCCTAACCCGATAGATATTTAAATGAATTCGTGTATTTTCACTTGAAATTACTCCATCCGTTCCTTTTTAACTGATATAGTTTTCAGAACTATTCGTTCCTCTTTAGTTTTTGATAGAGTTTTATTTCCAAAGCATCATTTATCGTGTCTTTCTCCATTCTACCCTTATTCATCATCAGGTGAGAGAATAAAAAGGAGACTGCATTAGTTATATCCAAGGATCTTTTAGTCATTTTATTATTAAAGTCGAAGCATTGACTCACCTCCTTAATGTATGTGATTTTGGCAACCACATTATGCCAGGAATGTAATGGTTTTTGTCTGGTAACATGCATCTTGTGTTTATTTGTGTAACATGCATGAATCTGTTGACTGGGACAGGGTTAGCCAGGCAGTAGCAGCTATGTTAAGGAGGCTTGGAATATCATACATAGGGAACGAATCATGGGAAAAGATTCGAATAAATGGTGTGGTAGTAAGAATGTGGCTGCAGCCAAAACTTGATACTCCTTTTGGTGGGAAACCAACATATTTGAGCTCACCAAAAAGACGTTTGGGTAATAACATAGAATATCAGCAGAGAAACATTCGAACTGGCCATTGGTCTTTGGAGTAGGTGCACTAAAAGAAGAAAAAAAAGAAGGTGTTCTTTAGATTTTATCAGCAAATCAGTATGGTAAGTATTTCCTGCGGGTTAGTTGCGGCTGCAGCTTTGGAAGATTGCCTTGATCTTGAGCTATTTTTTTGTAGAGAGAGTATTGCTGTTGCAAGCAAATTAAGGTGAAGAAAACAGTGTTGATAAATCAATCTGGGGATGGATAGGAGGGTCATATTCTTATTCATTGTCATGGGCTGTATGAGAAACTGATAAAAGCTTCCAGGTTTTTATTATATGTATACTTTACATAACACTCTATCTGATAAATATCTACCTTCACAATTGTTTTCATGCTAGTAAATTTTACTATACCATGCATAATCATTAGCACTTTTTGATTCTGGTTGAGAAAGGCTTTTGCTGTATACAGTATTCTGGGTAATTGTATTATGGCCTAGTGATACAGGTCATTTTGACTTCATGGTGAGAACTAGGGTTCGATTCTCATTCTGTCGAATAAAATTATATATAATAACCGCATACTCGAGTCCAAATCCAAAATGTTTCTCATCATTGACACTATTTCAAGAATGGGATGGATAAATTCAAAGTTTTTTTTTATATTTTTTTTTCATTCAATTTCATTAATGTTGACGAAAGAATGGAACGCATTTGGAATGTGTGAAATGAAATGTTGGGATGAGATGGAATGCAGTCATTAATCAAGCTGGCATGAAAGGGCTTATGGAATGGTTGTAAGAAAGAAATGATAAAATCGGACACGGCCTTTGGATGAAAATGAGCCACCACCACCACCACCACCTGCCATGCACTAGACCGCCGCATAGTCCACTCCACTTCCACATGTCACCATTCACCCGTCCACCGCCACACCACCACTTGGCACCCACCCTATCATCATACAACATTGGACATCATCCACTACTATCATCTATCTTGCCTTGTTTTGTGTATTTCATTCAGTCTCGTGCCAGACACGGAAATGTAACCACTCCTATTCCGTCACATTTTCTTTATCACTCATTTTATTCAATCTCATCACGAAAATCCAAACGCAACATATATGGCTAGATACCGCGGGTTCGGGGTATTTGAGAAAGATGCATTGCCCGTTAGTGGCGGAGTTATTACGCCTGCCCAAGGACAACTACATTAGCCACCTCGTTCTCCAAACCCTCCTCCATTATTAGAGAAACGAACTCCTTGATATTAGAATAGGATCGAAAAATCAAATCTCCAAAGGACGACGCCCGCCAAATAGCTTTCGCATATTCACAATCAAAGAGAACATGCCGCATAGTTTCTCTTTCCACTCCACACGTTAATCAATCAGCATCGCCCA
Source organism: Gentiana macrophylla (assembly GCA_026214975.1). NCBI lineage: Eukaryota > Viridiplantae > Streptophyta > Magnoliopsida > Gentianales > Gentianaceae > Gentiana > Gentiana macrophylla. Next base: position 22,451,397 of record CM047814.1, read on the forward strand.
TTTCGCTTTGCCTAATTATGCCAAGACAGTTCTGAAGACAACGCCATATGAGATGTTGCACCTTTGGGGGTCCACCTGTTTTCCATACTCTCCATAAAAATACTATCCGGGCCCGACGATGATAAAACCTAATATGACATATAAGGAAAATCACTTGAACACCAACTTTAAATCATGCATAAAAATCAGGCCTATTAAGTTCATCTTCCACGTATTTGTTCATTTCATTAATTACTTAACAAATTCGTGTTCTACTGATTAAACTTACGTAAGCTATTTACCATCATGTATTCTATTAGCATGTTCATGTCTTATCTATCATGTTCATGTTTCTTATCTATTGAGCATATTCCTATTCATGTATTGATCGTCCTATTTCATGTTTCTTACTGACTTAACTTGTGGGCTTGATGCAACACAGGTATTATGACTAGCTATACATCCAACATGGTTATGGGTCACGGTACACTTGTAACACGCCGTCTTATGAGCGGCGTGGGTAATCTGTTAGTCATATATCCGGCGTGGGTTTGGATCACGGTACTCTTGTAGTACATTGCAAATAAACTAACTATAAACACGTAGGAGCACATAAAGCACATAGATTTCACGTTAAAGTCCATATTCTATCCTACGTGAGCATACGGAGGCCATAACAACACTAAACTCAATCATATATCCGCTACTCGTAACCAAAATGCATACAACAGTTTACACAAAAGTAACTAAAAAACATATCAATGCTCTGAAAACACAGTTTAACAGATACCTGACAACACATAATCATATATAGTTTCGTGCAGTTTAACATAAAACAGTATTCAAAACAACTTAAAAGCATAACTTTGAAAATAATACGGAATCTTTTGATAAGAAAAACTTCTTACCTTAAAGACGAATCGAATTACGAACTGAATATCAATTAACTTCCAAATCTTACACAAATCTACAACCCAACATCGAATCTAACATAAATCTTACGAGAATATAACCCTACCAAGATCAAAGTCAAGAACATCATGGAAAAGATCTTACCTTGAGAAAATATTCAAAGCGTAAAAATCTTACGGACGTCGAAATCATTTGATGATCCCAGAGATCAACCCAGTGCTCAGTAAACTAAGTCCTAGGCCACTTTCCTGGGTGGTGGCTAGAGACAGCGGTTGAAATTCTCTCTGAAACCCCACAAATACAAAATTTGTGAAGTATTTATATGGATATTTTTATCGGATTTGTTTGAGTCGAGGTTGGTTTTAGATGGCTTAGTAGAAAAGAAAGCAATTAACTTTAAAAATTAGGAAAAAATTTATAACATGGCGGAAATACCCTTATTGAGAGGTCGGAGTTTTATTATGTAATTTAAACAATTTACTAACTAGTTTTTCATTATATAAAATAAATCAGAGTTTACTCTAGTAAATTACAGGATCAAGTTTATGGTCATTTGTGCTTGATTGAACAAACTTTGCCACTGATTTTCCACGCGGCAGGAACAGGAACACGAAGGATCCAATTCCGCCATTGCTATTGAATCCAGAATCTCCATAATTTAGCAGTGCCTGCTGTTTGGTTTCTTCTGCTTGCAATTCAGATCCGTATCCGATATATGTATTCAACCGTTAGCGGAGATGAAACTGCTCCTTTCTTTGGCTTCCTCGGAGCCGCTGCTGCTCTCGTCTTCTCCTGTAATTTTTTGCATTAGATTCCGATCTTTTACGTATTTATATGTTGTGTGTTGATAGAAAGATGTTTACTTGCTGTGTTTTTGTTGATTTGGTGCATCGGTATAGGCATGGGGCGGCATACGGAACTGCAAAGAGCGGAGTAGGCGTGGCTTCGATGGGAGTGATGCGGCCGGAGCTGGTCATGAAGTCGATTGTTCCAGTTGTCATGGCTGGTGTTTTGGGTATTTACGGTCTGATTATAGCTGTTATCATCAGTACTGGGATCAACCCCAAAACCAAGGCTTATTACCTATTCGATGGCTACGCTCATCTTTCCTCGGGTCTTGCTTGTGGACTGGCTGGTCTTTCTGCTGGAATGGCCATTGGGATCGTTGGTGATGCTGGTGTTAGGTATTGATCCCAACTTTGTTCTAGTTAGTTTCATCATCGTTTATATGTTTTCCCATTTTTTTTTAGCAGAAATGAGATTGCTAGCCTTTGTGAGCTTAAGTTGGAACTTGGACGGTAATGAGATCTTCTAGGTCCTCAGAAATTACTCAACATGAGCTCGACTAAACCGAGCTTTAGAAACACCACAGTTCAATTTAGGAAAACACTTGCACAAACATACTCCATTTGCGTGTCTTTGAGGCCTGCAAAGGTTGTTTGGTGGTAGAAATTGCAAATGTTTTATTTGGATTCAAGCATAAACTAAATCTAGAAATATCACGTGACATTGGTCTCGGGCTCTATTGCACCTCTTTGTTGCACACTTGTTTCCAGTTTTATGTGTCCATTTGGGTTATTAGCCGGTAAATTTTGAAGGGATTCATTACACCTGCATGCTAGGTATTTAAGCTTGTTGTTTTTGGATGATTGTATGTCATCTTTTTATCACAATGAGATATCTTTGTAGACGAAGGAGTGTCAAGTTTCTTTTTTATAATGTGAAAGTGTTGTTTGTTGCTTTGGAACTAGAGCATTGTTGTCAAGAACGGCGCTTGTTAGCTCTAAGCGATACATCAGCACTTTGAGTCCGCTTAAGCAATGCTTTTCAGGAGGCACCAAAAATAAAATTACTTTATTGTCCTTTGTAGCATTTCTCAAATACTGAGGGAACTTATGTTGTTTTTGTCTAAACATCCTTTTGATTGTGTGTGGTGTACGAGCTTATTGATGCCACGATGGCATCATTTCTTTTTGTGATCGTGGTGGTTAAGTGGTTTTAATGTTTTAATGCTTGATTTAAGTGCTATGTTAAAGTAGTATATCGTTTTCATTTAATTTATCATTTTTTAGCTTGTTTTTAATGAAATATCATTTTTTTGTGGCGCATTAAATAATTAAACGGTGCCTGTTTAGCGCCTTTTCACTTTAACAACACTGAACGAGAGTACCTATTTCCTTCTCTAGACAAGAGTGTCCTGCGCATTTGTTGTTTAGGACAATATCTCATTGTCTCTTCTTATGTGAATGCTTGTGCTGGAAATATTTTGTTTCTCGGAACATATTCAAGTAGCTCACGAACATCTCCACCAAGGCCCAATCCCAGCGGCGGATCCAGAAACCAGGGGCACAAAAGAAAATTGGCACAAAAAGTAATGTTTATTCCAACAGCAAAGCGGCATTGTTTTAATATAAATTTGTTTTTTTTGAAAATCCACTGTGGGTACGTTCCCCCAGTGCTGCCACACTGCATCCGCCTCTGCCCAAGCCACCATAAGCTTCATCTTTCATTAGGATGTTAATCATAGGGGACATAAAGCTCGCCGACTTCTCAACTAAGGCCCAAGCCGCCATAACCTTCATTTTCATGAATTTGTTTTTCATAGGGGTCATAAAGCTCACCATCTTCTTAACTAAGGCCCAAGCTGCTTCCATAAGCTTCATCATTCATTGAGATGTTTTTCATTGGGGGGCATAATTTATACTGGTTATGTTCTGCAGCAGTGTGGTTCGTTCCAGAGCATCCTGCTCTGGTATCATGATAACTACCATATCACCGAATGTTTTGAGTCGTGAGAGAATAATAGTGTAATATATACATGTATACTTTCTAGCAGGTTTTGAGCCACGTCATTATTATAAAGTGTGTCATGTTTAAATGTATCTCCTTGAAGCATGTCTGTGTGTAGGAAGAAGTAAGTATGAGATATTGGATAAGGTTGCTTGTCTTAGAAGGTACAACTGGGTATATTGAACAAGTCTTTGGACCTTTTCCTTCTTTTCTGGCCCTTGTGTGGATGGAGCTTTCAAGATTCCCTAAAAGTGGCTATGCTGAATCATAATATCTTCATCAGAGATTGGATCATCTGAGCATTCTCTGCTTTGCCCAAAGTTACCTGGGTGCCTATATCAAAATCTTAACTTCAAAGATGAACATTGATGTTGAATGCTCCCAGTTTATGAATACAAACGTGGCTTCCCAATGTTCCCATGCGGGTGCCAGTGGAATTAGTTCACTCTGTGCCCTTGAAATTTATCTTTTGTAATCCCTTCTATTTGTCTTCTACTGAGCTTGAGTCAATTTTTAATTTTTAATTTTTATTTCCACCATTGTTGTTGCTTGCAACTAACTGTTTACATTTATGTTACCACCAGGGCCAATGCGCAGCAGCCAAAGCTTTTTGTGGGAATGATCCTCATCCTTATTTTCGCAGAGGCTTTGGCCCTTTATGGACTGATCGTTGGTATTATATTATCTTCACGTGCTGGCCAGTCCAGAGCAGATTAAATAAAGAAAGGATATATCGTCGTTTCACGAATCTGATGACATGCTTTTATACATTTCGGTAAAACCCGAAAGAGGAGAGATAATACCTGTTGTGTTCATTTCTCCTACATGCCCACAACAGAGCAAATTGATGCATCAGTTTCATATTAAAGTAAGTCTTGTTTTAGTTGTGAACATAATTTTCTCCCCATATTGAATAAAGCAGCTTTGTTTAGCTAGTTGTTTACCAGAGTTTAAGCATTTGTAATATTTTTATATGATTTGGTTTAAGCATATCCTTGATTGTACTATTTTAACACATTGCTCAACCAATATCATCTTTGATTCTACAATAGAGACCAAGTACACTACAACCTTAGAGGCTAAAAAAGATAGGTGTGGACCAAGAAGTTCATCGTTGCGCCGTGTGTGGTTTCGTCTATCCACAATCCATGGACTTTGTTAGACCCATTTGTATGTGAATGGTTTTAAATATAGTGATCAACTTTTTAAGCCAAGTGGAAGATTGTTACTTCAGTGCGATTAACCTAATCAAGACGAGTCGAATTATTACATCTTTGTTTATGAATCGTTGGGTTTGATAATAAAATTGACAATGAATCTAACTTCAGCGGACAATGCACATCGACTCTCTTCAAAGCTGGTACAAAATGACCTTTCTTTAACTTTTAACTTTATACTACCATAAATAAGTGTCCCTTTTTATTTTTATAATTTTATCCATTTTCAGTAGATACATTCACTTCATAAATTATTGATGATTTAGTAGTGAACACTCAACACTTTGAATTTTTAGTAAATTATTCAGACCAATATGAAAAGTGATTGTATATTCCATGGTAAATCTCTTGGCACACATAAATTATTTTCAATTTTACCCTTTAAATATTTTTTGTGCGTCGGCGATGTCGGATTTTCGTCTAAGTAATAATCGGGGCGGATTGATCTAGAGAGCGAATGAATAAGTGTAGCGATTAAAAGAAATTGGGGGAAAAGGTAGTGTTATTGAAGATTTTAGACTGCGCCTAAAGGGGTTTTCTTGAGTTCTTCACGTATCCTCAAATAATTCGAGGAATCAAGTATGCCAGTAGTTCTTAAGGTTGTTTATATAAAGAGGAACACTTTAACCTTAGAATATGCATGTGTCGTGGCCTTGAGGACTCTCACTCATAACCGTCGGAGGCTTGAATTACACCTACATCCCGTGATTTCAGGGATATCTTGGACCATATCGGATAGTTTGAACCAGAGTCATAATGGTGGAGGATTCTTCTCTTAGCTGTTAATATTATAGACACATAGGATAAATCCACGACTATCTCGATCCGACCTGCGGAGAGCTCCCGAGAACCCTGCGGTCCGAGCTGCGCTGTCCCGGATTTGCTGCACTTCAACCGGCCTGCGGTGAGCTATGAACGTTGTTCGGCAGACTAGATAACCTCCCTCCTGTGGATAAAGGTCTCGTAATTGGGTGTCAACTAGGACTGCTGGCCCTTAGCTATTCGGTTTCGCTCTCCTCATTTATTGCTTAGCCATTTATGGGATGACACCTATGATGCACCGACACTTCATTCTGGGCGCCGTGCGCCGTGTCCGACACATTTCTGACACGACACTGGTTAAAATAATATTATTTAAAATTTTAATATCCGACATGCTCTCGACACTCCCCGACACGGCACCGACACTCCCCGACATTCCTAAACCCAATTTTTTTTTTCTTTATTTAAGTTTTCTTCAATGGAAACGTTAAAATACACTATTTCTATTTCTATAATAATTTAATAAATATTACGTCGTATTAAGTTTATATGTTTCTTGTTGATAAATAATCATTTTTACAATTTGTAGTATTTTGAAGGTCAATCACAATTTCTTTTGGCACCATATAAATGTTGAATATTTATTTTAGATATTAATAGAGTTTACGTATTACCTATCTTATTTTCTCTAGTTTTTTAGATTTTTACGATTTTTTTTTTTTTGATAAATTGAATCTATTTACATCATAATATATATATATATATATATATATATATATATATATATATATATATATATATATATACTATCTATCTCACTTGAAAATACTATCGGCACCCTTTAATTTATTATTTTTCATTTACTTTTCCGCACCACCGAATCATTCAAGGCACCACCTAAAAATAATCAATTTAATAACTTTTAAAAACTATACACTTTAGTCCCTCATATTTTAAAAAATAAAACTTTAGTCCCCACTTTTTCTACAACCTTTCTTCATTACTTCTTCTACAACCCTAAGAATACCGCCGGATTTGTGGCCGAAATTATCGCCGGAAATTTCACCGGGAACAACATCACTTTTAACTCCTCATCTAAGTATCTTGTTTTGTTTGCATTTCGGTTGCAAATTGGTAGAAACCGAAGGTTTTAATGGTGTAATTTATTTGTGTTTCGTTTTCGGTTGAAATCTAGAAGATATAGGATTGAAATCAGAGTTTTTTTTGGGTATTTTTCGATGAACGGCCGTTTCCCGATCGGAGGAATGGGGAAGACGACCGGGTGCTTGAAACGTCGCTTACAGTGACGTGTCGGTGCATATACAACGTCAGATGAGATGACGTGTTGATCATAAAAGATCACTAAGGTAACCCGATTGTTCTTGGTGTGGATGTCGTTTTCATTGTCTTGGACATCGGTCTTTGTTGGCGTTAAGCGTAGTTTAGGGTGACGTTTGATTCTAAACGCCAATGAAGCCGGCGTTATTGTCCGCCGCGTCACCGGCGACGCCGATTTCTTTGAAGAAACATCAAAGTTCTTTGGCGTTCAAAACAAGTGACATTTTAAGTTCTAGGTTCTAAACGTCAGCACAATTGACGTTCAACTTGAACACAAGCGTCAGCCGTACTGACGTTTTACAGGATGCGGGCCGGAGAATCCTATAGGCGTCGGAAAACTCTAAAAATCTTTTTTTTTTATAATTCATGGGGTTTCAAGCAATTAAGAATGGTGTTTAAATGTTATCTTATTAAATGCTCAAGATTATCAATTTTTTGGGTGATGAGTTTGATGTAATGGAAGAAGTTGTTGAAGAAGATGAAGATGGCTTAAGAAGATGGAGATTGTTGAAGAAGATGAAGGCTGAAGAAGATGGAGATTGTTGAAGAAGATGAAGATGGTTGAAGAAGGTTGAAGAATTTTTTTGATGATGGTGACGAAGATGATTTTTTGAAGATGAAGATGGTTGAAGATTATTTTTTATGATGATGATGAAGAGGATGAAGAGGATGAAGATTGTTGAAGAAGATGAAGAAGATGAAGATGGTTGAAGAAGGTTGAAGAATTTTTTTGATGGTGGTGATTAAGATGATTTTTTGAAGATGAAGTTGAAGATTATTTTTTGATGATGAAGATGAATTTGGGTGAAAATTAAGTTCTGGGATTACAATGTTTCGTTTTAATTATCAAATGACTAGATTGTATTTTATAAGATTCGCGGTATGAGAAGTATGTTCTTCATTTTTTTAGTGGTGCTTGGAGTGTATAAGTAATAAAAATATTCAATGTGGTGTCACGAGTAACTTATAGGATGTCAGAAGTATTTGTGGTGCCAGAAGCGAAACAAGTAGTCTTAAATAGAGCATATATATATATATATATATATATATATATATATATATATATATATATCTTTATATATAATAAAGGAGCAAGGGCGCTTTGAGGGAAGCTTTTGGTGCTGCCACGTGTCGGGCTCTGATTGGCCCGACATTTTTGGTTTTTTTTTTTTTTTTTTGGCTGGTACATATTTCGACTTATAGCGACGGTTTTTTTCCCATGGTAGTACGCATTTCGACTTATAGCGATGTTTTTGAATTTTTTTTTTTAATTTTTTCTCTCACTTCTCCTACCCACTAACTTTTCACCAACTTTTCACCTATACATACATATATATGTATATATATATATATTGTCTTTTATTTTCTTCTCACCTCCTTCGATCTTTGCGACGCTTTCGGGTATTTTTATCCGATTTCTTTTCTTATTGTATTACATTATATCGTTTCGTATTTTGATTTTATTTCATTGTAGATTTTTATTATAAATATCGACTTTCGTGACATTTTATTTTTATTTAGTTTAGATTACATTTACTGAGGATATATTTATGCTTCTTTCCCTCGATTCTAACGTATTCTTTTTTTCGGTCGTTGCATTATACAAGGAGTACTTTGTTAGTATTTCGCGTCTTGGTTTATAACGTGTTTTTTCATGGTGTTTTCTTTTTTCATAAATCGTCGTTTGTTTTATATTGTTCGAAAGTGATTTCGTACATTGTATCGGATAATTTTTCTTTTCCTTTTCCGTTTATACCGCTATTATTCTGAACAACGTTTATTAAAATGTTTCGGTTCTTATCAAAAAAAAAAATTGTTTCGGTTTATAACGCGTTCTTGTGAGATAGCGCTTTTTGAAATGTCTCGGTTTTTAATGTGTTCTCGTCAAAAAAAATTACAGGATGTTTTCACTCTTTACCGTATAGTATAATCAAATGTTTCCGTTTTTCGGTTTTTATTTTCTCTTTTTCTGAAATAATATTTTTATGGGAGTTTCATAAATAATTTAACCTTTCAAAAAAAGGTCATAAAAAAAATTAGTGTGTTGTTATTGTTGTTATAGTTTATCAAAACTTTATTATACTATCATTGTATTTACCGATGGTTTCTATTTTTTTAAATGTCGTTATCGATTCGTATAGTTTTTTTTAGAAAATCAATGTTCCGTGTAGTATGTCGTTTACTTCGGAGTGGTCTTTTCCTAATTGATTTGTTATCGACTCGTATAGTTTATTTTTAGAAAATCAATGTACCGTGTAGTATCCTTATATCCTTATTCAACAACTTAAAGAAGGATCGATTCTTTGGGATCCTTCCTTTCTTCAAACGGAAGGAACATGGATAGAATCGTTTTTAAGTATGCGTTCGTTTCTTTATCACTTCGTGTTTACGTATTCGTTTAGTAGTTCTTTCAAATTTGGCCTTGTTTGTGTATGTTTCGGTCATAATTATATTGTGCTTGAAAAATGTTATTTATAATTTTATATATGTATGTTTTTAGTTGTGTTTTTATAAATACTTTTAATTGTTGATTCTTATATTTTATGTGTCGTATTTTCCGCGTTTTTAAATGTCTTGATATGTCGTATGTCGGTATATTATTTAACTATTTTTGTTGTTTTATATCGAACTTTCCATTATACTTTTTAAATATTAAGTGTCTTGAACTCGTTTTGTCGGGTGTAACTCTATTAATCAATCGCTGTTGTATAGTTTTTTAAGGAAGTCGGTGGAAAAACTTCCCGGACGTTGTTTACGGGTACAAATCTAATTATTAAAACCGAAAGATTCGACTATAGTTTTTTTTTTTATAGGTTATGCGACTGCGTACAAGTTTGACAAAAGTTAGTTTAATAACTACCGAAATAATTATTAAATTGTTTCTTATAGACTTTGTTAATGTTAATAGTAGTTATTATATATAGATACACCCCATACATATAGCGACATGTACATAATTTTATTATAGTTACTACTACTTTTATATAAGATACTATATGTAATGTAATAATATAATTTACATAAACTTGAGTAAAAATAGGTGTTCTTTATTGGGAAGTGGTGTGTGAGGGTGGGCTTACAATATCAAAGCGTGGGATGAAGGGGGGTTGAATTCATATCATTGTATCAAATTTAAATAAACACTATCCTTCATTTAACCACCCACACAATACCCCTTCGATTTCCAACCCAATACCCACTCCACTTGAGAGATACCGTCTGAAATGGGCATGATAGATACCCACAAAATGATAGATACCGTCTGGAATGGGCATGCAGCGTGCATTATGCGATGTATACGAGATTATATATATATATATATATATATATATATATATATATATATATATATATATATATATATATATATATATATAACGTGTTAGCGACGTCGTGTTCTTAAATTTTGAATTAATTTGTATCGCGATGTAATAAAGTATCGTGTCGTCTGACGTATACGTGTATACGTGCGATATAGAATGACACGTGACCGAGGTTAATCCGACCTCAGTCAGCGTCCTTACTTCTGACCCAATTTTAAGCAGAATATTAAAAAAAAATTTATGCTCTGATTTTATTCGGATTGTATGAAATTTACTTTTTTAACAATTTATTAAGGCTAAAAAACACTTTACAACTGACTCAAATTAAATAAGAATAATCACTTTCTGATTCATATTATGTCAGAATAATACGTGATTTGAAATATGCTTCTTATGAAAAATATCCGCACGATAATTAAAAACATGTCCTTCTATTTCTCTATTTTCTAACCTTTTTAGGGAACATTAGAAATCATCATTTTCTGCATTTAAATGGGTCGTTATCTATTAATTTTTTTATGAGTTTCTATCCATGTCGCTTTCTTTCCCTTTTGACACGTTCCCAAAAATAGTCAAAATAAAAAATTACTCCCTATGTCCCGCAATATAAGTTTTTTAACATTTTTTGTGGTGTCTTAAAATATATTATCCTTGTCCCAAAATGTAAGTCTTTTTAGGATATTTTACACAAATTAAGAAAGTTTGTTAAATTGGTTATATGTCATTAATTTTGATGGAAAAGTCTAAAATAACTTTTGACTCTTATTAATGTAGAGTAGTAAAAAGTGGGTGAATAGATAATAAATAAAGGGTAATAATAGAAAAATGTAATAAATGTTTCCTTGGTTATTTAAATGGACTTACGTTATGGAAAACAAAAAATTTAAAAGGTGCTTACGTTTTGGGACGGAGGTAGTAAGTAATTCTCGCGTTTCAATCTGAGATTAATCATTGTTTTTACTTTCGCACTAAACAATGCTGATATTATAAATTTACTAAAAAACAATGATATTTTTGCCTTGAAATATTAAAAAGTAAGCTCATTTATAATTTTTCTTACTCTTTGTTAAAATCCAAAAAAACTTATAATACCGGACGGAAGGAGTATGTTTTTATTAGTTTCAACATCACTGTTATTTTTCGTACCATTACTATTTTTTGTGAAAATAACATCACTATCATTGACGTTCAACTTTCAACACTAATGTTAGTTTTTTTTTTTTTTTTTTGAGGAAATAAAGAGATTTATTAATCGAATCAAAGTCAAACAGCGATAAAACATCGCCGGGGCATGGAACCCCAAAGTGTCCGAGTGGAAACATATAAATCATGTCTAGCTAGAAGGTGCGTTGGGACATTCCGCATTCGCCTAATGAATGAAAAAGAAACTGAAACAAAATTTGGCAAAATAGCCAAGCAATCCTGGACTAACACAGCCACATGCTGTGTGATCCTCTCATGGTCGCCGAAGGCGCGAAACAACCGCTCTCCACCTCCAGCCTCCAAGGCCAAGGAAATAGTCTTAAGCTTAATGTATTGTATTGGATCGCCTGGATCAAAGTGATACGCAAAGTAGTGGAGTACTAGTCCATTTGAGTCTCGGAAAATCACCCCAACACCCGCCATTGTCTCTGTAACTGATGCATCCGCATTAGTCTTAACTACGCCTATCGGGGGCTTTGCCCATTTATTCGGTAAATGAGGCGCTGGAACTTGGGTCCGATAGCTTTACATGGCCTCACATACTCGATCAAAGCGCCAAAGATCGCGTGCATATCGTAGAGCGTGAATCGCACGATTATCGAACACTAATGAGCAACGCGCCTTCCATTCCCCGCGTAAGCTACACAAACATGGCGCGCCACAACACCTGTTTCTCAAGCAACTTTGATGAAAAACTTCGCCAAAGGAGTGTTGGAAAGCTTGCCTAAAAAGACAATTTATGTAATTGTTTTTATAATTAATAAATGACAGATTTATTCTCATCTTATTATTTGCTTTGTGCTTATAAGAAATACACTACTGAAAACCCCAAGTCGTATCATATTTAACCATATAACTTAGTGTGTGTCACACGCGAGGATTAAGTTTATGGTGATACATTTGAACTAGTAGTCCGCGGTGAACTTAATCAAAGTATGAGGTCTGTTGATTAAACCACCATTAATGCGCCCAGAACACTTAATGGTGTGACATGCTTATCTGGACCGTCGATATTGGTTATCTAAGTGGGGCATTTATATATGATGTAGTCATATAGAACTGGACCGATTTAATCTGCATTTATCATATAATTCCGTGATTGAGAAATCTTATTAAATCACAAGATGATCATATATGGATTAACCTTAATCCTGAAGTGATTACAGACTCCTACTGGTTTCAGGATAGGGTTTGATGTATTCGTTAAAGATCGCTAAGAGGAGCAGTCCGAATCACTTTCACATTGACACTATTCTGGAATGAATGAAGAGTGTGTGTCTCACATATATGGAATCCATTCCTTCCTGCGGGAAGTAGAAAGACAATCCCCTTATTTGTTGATCCTAGAAACTGATCGATCCGCAGAGTTCGTATTGGTTATGAACTAATTGATCACTAGTGGGTTAATGGTAAATAAGGATAAGATGTAATGAAGAAGGTTTACGGAAATAATCCTGCTTCATTACGGATAGTCTATGGAGGGTTAGTTGAAATGATTATATTAATGGACACTTATCGACTCGACTCGACGTTTTGAGAATAAGTTATATCTATAAACGATAGAGTTCAGTTTTGGATTTATGGTGGCGTAATTCCGGAATTAATGAGTTAAGTAGAAATATTATGTTCGATGAATATTTTATTCAATTTATTGTATTACTTGGTTATGAGTCCATGGTCCCCGGCTCTAACACGCGAGTGTTTTCTCGTTTTATGGGCATAGAGAATAAATTAAATAGTTAGTCTATTTAATGAGCATGCAATCTTATTTATTTGGTAAATAATATGTAAAATAGAAAAAAAATTATTTTCTATTAAATTTAATGATAAAGTGGCGCCACACATATGGATAAATTAAGAGAAGAAATTTTCCTAGATTATGTCACATGTGTAATTAATTAATTATCTATTTGTTGGATAATTAATAGAAAAATAAGAGATTGATTTTTTGGGAATTATCTCTTGGCAAATATCTTTTCCTTATGAGAATATGTGATTGTGGTGTGAAAATTATAACTCTCTTGACTAGTTATTTTCCTATATAAAGAGAGTTCCTCATAGTACAATACACACAAACAAATTGCGCCATCATCAAAATAAAAGAAGAGAAAAATAATTTTCTTGTTCTAGTCATTAAGAGGAGAAAAAACTAGGGTTTTTCTGTGCATATTCGAGGAGGTTCTATGGCGAGGTTCGACGTCCACCAGACGTCGCTAGGAGACACAATCCGGAAGACTACGGCTTCTCCCTTTAGTCGACTATTTCTTCCTCTCCGTTAAGGTAAATATTCAACATTCTAATAGTTAGATTAAATTATTTATGTAGATCAAATCGTGGTAAAATTCGCATGCGAATATATTCGTAGCTTCCGCTGTGCAAGATCGAGTGTCTCGATCGGTGTTGTGAATCAGATCTGACGATCCAATTATAAATCGGATCTGAATTCGGGTTTCTGTATATCCAGCAAGGAGGTGGAGCGAAGGTGTTGTAAAGTCCCACAAAATGGCGACACACTCCAAACTCTAGCTGCCATCTCACACTCAAACATCACATGCCGCATCGTCTCCAAAGCCTTCCCACAGGCCAGACAAACACCATCCCCCACATTCCGCCCCGACAAGCCTTGGCCAATAGCAAGGCAGTCATGCAAGCATTGCCACAAAAAATGCCGAATACGCGGCTGAACCGGAAGCCGCCAACACTCCTCCAAATCTTGCTCTACTCCGTCAAAGTAGACGGCCCAGCTCCGGACGACGGCCGATAAAGAGATAAGGCCAGGAAATATCTTGACCGGACAATGTAGATTCCCCGTCGATCCGGATGCCCCTCAAGAGCCAAAGTGATCTCCAATATGGCATCTGCTTCCCAAGGGCTAAATAACTGCCGCACCCGCTGCGTATCCATACTCTAGAACCGGGTATAAAAAGATCATAAAAACAGTGGAATCCGTCGGAAGCTCATGCCCTGCGAATGTATATGAAACGAAGGTTGCCTATTGACCTAGGCATCATGGAAGACATATACCGACTCCCAGTCCCCTACTCTCCATCTAATCTCACTGTACATGAGGTCCCGTCCCTTCAGAATACTGCGCCACAATTAAGACAGTTTGGCCCCAACCCAGCTACAAGAATTGTACTATACTCTAAACCCTTCGCATGTAATACCTATGTCGCCAGCGAACTTGAATTGGTCGGTGGCTATGACGATTATAGTATGACGCCGAAAATAAGAAAAATACTATATGTATGTTAGAAGTATTTAAAAAATATGACGATGAAACTATTTCTGTGATGCCAATAAATCCCAAAAAAAACCAATAAAAATTCTCCAAATGACTTGTGTTGGCAGGAGATATTATAATTAATAACTAGACAGCGTTGAAAAAAGGGGATTTAATTGCCACAAAATCTGCAGTGATATAGGAGAAAAGTCCAGTCAATGTAGTCGGAATGAAATTGAAATGCACCCGAAATACAAATGCAACCTAAATACAAATGAAATGAAGTTAAAAAAAAATATTAAAAAAAAAAAAAAAGATTCACGCGTCTTTTCTTTGTAAGTAGTATGCAAACACTCTTTTTGGTAGTATCACTACTCATTTCGTCAAGACATCCGTGTTGTAATAATACTAGTCATCCTCCTCCTCGTCGATCTGTTAGAGAAAGATAAATCATCAACACTCTTCAGCAATAGCAGCTCTTAGATTTGGGAAAGGAAGAACGGAAACCCTACCAGAAGAACCCTTTTCTTTAGCTAGGACACTTCATAAATCCCTCCCTCTAATGCGGCGGAGAATATCTGGCTAGTTTTATGCTCACCAAGTATTCGTGGTTATGTCCTTTACCTCTTTCAGGTAAACCAGTAGTATGTGCAAAACCCAAATTGAAAAAGGGCAACTTTTTCTTCTTCTTCTTATCATTATTGATTTTGTGGTGGTTTATGTTCTGTTATTTTAATGATTCCCCCTCCCCAGCTCATCTTCAAGATTATTATTGGGTTTTAGAAATGCAATGGATGTGTTTGATTATCAACATCTGTATTTGTTTTTTTCTTCTTTTTTTCGAGTGAGTGTGAATTCAAGGGTATGGATTACTTTATTTTTTAATGCGAAACGCGTATGGTTTAGGTGATGACTAGTTTGAAGAGTCGAGCCGGTAGTAGTATTTTATTGTTTTCCTAAAAAAAGATAATCTTTTAAATGTTTAACAGGTGGGCTGAAATTTGTTTCTACAAAACTTGGAAGGAGTTTTCGAGGTGTTGATTAAAATGGGTGGCGATAGTGACGAGGCTAATACTGATATGGTGCAAAGGCTTCAATCATCATTTGGTACCTCACCTTCTTTGTTACCAAAGCAGCAGTCTATGTCAATGAATAAGCTTGATGTTTCCCAGTTGAATACGTCTCAATTCCGGAGTCAGATGCGCCAGTTTTCTCCTAATTTAACTTCTGACAATGCTAAAAGAGCTGGTATACCGCCGTCTCATCCTCAGATGCCTCCTATGTCTCCTTACTCGCAGATCCCGGTTAGCCGACCGGTGAATCAACAGATGGGAATGCAGAATTTTAGTACACCTCAGAGTCATGTGCCCTCGCACTCACGATCTTTATCACAGCCGTCATTCTTTTCACTTGATTCTCTGCCACCTTTAAGCCCTTCACCCTATAAAGAAAGTCCTTCTAATTCAATACCTGGGAGTCTATCTGTTGATGTGTCGATGGAGGATCAGAACACTAATGCATTATTGCCACCTTCCCCTTTTAATAGGGGTGGTGCGTCGCGGATTGGGGAAAGCCTTCCTCCTCGGAATGCTCATAGACGATCAAATAGTGACATTCCATTTGGATTTTCTACTATTATGCAATCATCACCACTCCTTATGCCTTTAAGAAGTCCCGGGGCCTTGGTATCTTCTAGAGAAAACTCAGCCCCCAAGCCGGCACAACTTGTGAAGCGTGAATCATGCTGGGAGAAGCCCGCTGAGAATAAGGCTGAAGGAATGGACGAGAGGAAATCTGAGGGGGATCTTGCGGATGATTTGTTTTCTGCTTATATGAATTTTGACAACATGGATGCTCTTAACTCTTCAGGTACTGATGAGAAGCAGGGTACAGATAACCGAGAGGATATGGATAGTAGAGCCAGTGGTACAAAGACGACTAATGCTGCTGATAGCAGTGACAATGAAGCTACAAGCAGTGTAAATGAAAGTGGTTGTAGTCTGCCAGGATTTGGAGTATCTACTTCAACTGGGAAAAGGGAGGGGATCAAAAGACATGCTGTGGGCGATATTGCTCCAGCCTCAAGACACTACAGAAGTCTTTCAATGGATAGTTTCATGGAAAAGTTGAACTTTGGTGATGAGTCGCCAAAGCTGCCTCCTTCTCCTGGTTTATGGCCTGGTCCAGGACAACAATCACCGACAAATTCGATTGATGCAAATACCTTCAGCTTGGAGTTTGGAAACGGTGAATTTAGTGGGGCTGAACTGAAGAAAATTATGGCAAATGAGAAACTAGCTGAGATTGCACTAGGTGATCCAAAGAGGGCTAAGAGGTAAACAGGCTCATGTATACACTTCTCTGCACTTGCTTAAAATCGCTATTAATCATGAACAGGCTTGATGAATTTCGCATTGCTATTCAGGATTTTGGCTAATCGGCAATCTGCTGCGCGTTCAAAAGAGAGAAAAATGAGATACATAGCAGAGCTGGAGCACAAGGTTCAAACTCTTCAGACCGAAGCTACAACATTGTCTGCGCAGTTGACATTATTGCAGGTAAGAACCTTTTGAGAAGGGGGGGCCTTTATTTGCACCACATTGATTCTACAGGTGCACCACACTACCTATGTACCACACTTGAATCGACCTTTTGAAAGTCACTTCTGGGTCAAAAACCGGCTTTCCGTAGGTGTATTGTAAGAACCGATCTTCGGAAAGTCGGTTTTTGGCTCCAGAACCGACTTTCAAAAGGTTGATTCTCTGAAATAGCCAAATAGGTGTGGTGCACCAGTAGAATGGGTGTGGTGTAAATATTAACACCCTTTGAGAGTTGTCTTTATTATGTCTCCACCTTCTCACCTTACTTTTAAGCCCTTCAATAAAAAAAAGTAGTTTTCTTTTAAGATAAAGAAATCCTAACACTGCTTTATTTATATATATAGAGCCCTTGTTTGCACATATAGAGCCCTTTTAGCCTAAAATGAAAAAGAATTATTTGACTTTTCTTAAAGCTGAAGTATCTGAAAACTCCTCTTTTTTGCCGCTTACAGAGAGATTCTGCCGGATTGACCAGCCAAAATGGCGAGTTGAAGTTTCGCTTGCAAGCAATGGAACAACAGGCACAACTCCGAGACGGTAATTCCTTGATCCTTCCACTCTATGTTGCTCATGTCTTCACATTTTCCATACATTCAATACATGCCTGTGTTGAGAAGGCTAGAGTAGGTATGTCCAGTAGCTGCCAGGGAATAGTTAATGGTGCTTGTGAAATATATATTTTAGCTGCATCAGATGCCTTTCAATAGCTTGTTTCTCTTCTTTTTTTTTCTTCTTTATTTGTGCTCCCCTCATGTGTAATCATTGGAGGTTTTGGTGGTTGTTTGGGAGGGGGGAGGTTGTTGGTATAGGAAGAACTGAGTACACAATTGACACGTCCAATCATTGCACACAAATAATCTCTTTTGGGCTCATGATTGGACTCTTTATCTAGATTACCATTATGAAACATCAAACAGAGTAAACTCCTAAGTGACATGAATTCGTTATCTACATAGCAAAGCAAGTGTGCCTAGGTGTCACTTATCCTTGTTTGATCGTTTTCCAATCTCCGCCGGAAATGCTTCAGTGAGTCGATGGCTTTATTGGCAAAGAGTGTTACCGGATTCTGTCTGAATTTTGCCCAAGATTGATTTTACAATTGGTATTGATCTAATTTTTTTTTTCCTTCTGTCTGAAGCCTTGACATTGACTGAAAAATTATTCAATTTGTATTATTGGGAATATTCCTCTTTTATCTCTTTTGGGGAAAAACTACTTTGGCGTTTCGATAATGCACTCTCAAACTCTTGGTTTACAGAAGTAATAGGTATATTTTTTTTTCTTCATCTTTTGGATACCTTTCCTATGTTCCTGGACACGCAGTTATAATTGTAATACACAGTCATTGCCTAATGCTTATCTTCAGGTGCAATTTTGTGTGTGTGAATCAATTGCATAGCCATGTGTCTTGAATCTTTGCATCTACGCTTACAACAACCAAAAAAAAAAAACGACATGTTGCTGGTGTATGGTAATTTCAGTAGTTTAAGCTATTCTAATGGGTTATAGCTTCGCTTTGTATAGCCTCAGTGAAAGTGAGTATAAAAGCTTACTACTGAAGTGGTAATGTGTGTGACTCTTGCAGCCATTTAGGGAACTTTATACTATATATCGGGCCAATCATTAGCCCTTACCCTGAGATTTCAGATTTGAGTTTGCTCATAAAGCCTCTTCTGACTGAGAGCACATGCACTAGAATCTCTAAACTCATCCCTTATTTACAGACTCAAACCGTTTTTTTCCTCAAATTTTACATTCAAACATCATTGCCTCTCTTCTACAAAATCTTCATCTATTATTAGATGCATTAGAATCTCTTTTGAAAATCTGCGTGAAATGGATGGTATGTATTATAAGCAGAAGAGATTGTATGTTACGTATTTTCATGCAATCACTAACTTTTTTTTCCCATCACTTTGACAGCTCTTAATGAAGCACTAACAGCAGAGGTGCAGCGTCTGAAATTAGCAACAGCTGAAATGTGCAACAACGATCCTTCGAAATACCAGCAATTATCCATGAATTCTCAGATGTATCAGTTACAGCAGCAACACCAAGCGTCTCAACGTAACATGCAACAGCAACAACAACAACAGCAGCAGCAGCAGCAGAGTGGTAATAATAATAATAATAATAATAATAATAATGCAAGTAAAAAGCAGCAGCAAGAAGGTAGCCAATAGATGAACTGGGAGTGAATGCCAAAGCCTTTCTTTTGTTGATCACATTATCCTCTATCCTTGTTGTCTGTCAATGTGTTGTTAATTATGTTTCATTGCTCCATCCATTCTTTTTTTTTTTTTTTTTTTTTTTTTTTTTGGGGGATGATTCCCATGGAAAAAAAGATGACTTTTGTCAAATATCCTACAAATTTAGCATATTTATTCTAAAGTCCTCATCAAGTGTTTGATTTGTGTATTAGTTTGACTAAATCATCATATTCATACATTCATTTTGTCATTTGCATTTTACTAGAGGTTATAATAACTATATATTATTGATATGTCTTTGTTACCTTTGGGGAACTTCTATTATTGCTACAATCCACCATTACTGCAGTTTTCTTTTTAATCTTGTTTAAGTTAAATGTTTTCTTCATAAAAAAAAGTGGTTTTTAATATGCTATCATTAGCAGATAGTAAAAGATAAAGGACAATTATGGAGGAAAGATAATAAAAGTAATAAAGCTTTGTTATTTTTTTTTTGTTAGCTGGGCATTGAAAGTCAAATGTTTGGTTACCTACACGTGACTTACCTACCTCCTTTACCCATTTTTTATATTTCTCTTGTCTTCCTTTTGTTACCTACATACTCCATTCATATTTGTCTTACCTTTGCTTTTGTTTTCCCACTGTACTCCTTTGAAAGTTTGTCCGAAAGTTTGTCCTATGTTTTGTTAATAATAATGGTTTACAGAATTTCACAAAAGGGGACTATGCTTTGTACGGTTTGATTTTGTGTAATGATGATGAGTTTATACTAAAGTATCATCTGATTCTAGTGGTAAATGATTTGAGGATGTCTAGGTAGGTCATCGGATTAGTTGAATCAGTTGGTTCCGGATAGTAGGGGCTTTGTGCAAAAAAAAAAAAAAAAAAAAAAAAAAAAAAAAAAAAAAATAAAGTATCATCTTGTAGTCACAAATTTTAAAATGGTCTAGAACAATATGATTTAATGTTTAATGACAAATAGAACCCTCGTCGTATTTTTTAATTACCTCCCTTTCTAAAAATTTGTTTTTAATTGGTGGAACAATTATGATACGGTGATCTAGGTTAATTATGAAACTGATGTATTGTGATGGACTAATGTTATGTTTATTATTTATGATATTATTATGTAGACATTTAGTGTATAACTAAACTGTAATTATTGTAAATAAAAGGATCGTTTTCCACAAAAAAAAAAAACGTAAATAAAAGGATCATTTACAACAACAAAAAAAAAAAAACCGTAATTATTGGGGGATTTTGATATCTATTTCAGGTGAACATTAGAATATTAAATTAGGTACAGATATTATGTTTAGGAGATATGGGTAAACAAGTCAGGATGGCCGAGTGGTCTAAGGCGCCAGACTCAAGTTCTGGTTCTCGTGAGAGAGCGTGGGTTCAAATCCCACTTCTGACATTTACTTTTTTCCAGCCTTGAAATGTGACTTAATTTATCACACAAGTAACAACATTTCCTTTTTGAAGTGACTATTTTCCCTCTTTTCTAAAAGCTCCTGAATGAAACGTAATAAAAACTCGTTAAGGCATCTCCAACGGTAGTTGATAGATTACACGTTATGATCATCTCAAAATTCTACGCTAAAAAATAAAAAGTGATGTCAAAGTTTCATGCATCCCTTTTTCCTCTTCCTTTTTGGCTAGGAAAGTAAAATACTATATTCAATGATACATGAAGTATATGTATTGATACCCTAAAATAATGTTCTCGTTGATATTATATATGAAGTTAGTGCAAATAGTTAATTAGGATGTTAAAATATATATATATTTGATGTAGAAAATCTCCCTGACGAGGGTTTCTAAGCCTGTTTTCCTTCTGTATCTGCTTGCCTAGTTGCCTTCTTCTCTGAAAATTATTTTCAGGATATATATTAATTTCACCGTACATTCATCCTCTAGAAGACCTAGCTAAATGGCAGCAATAAGAGCAATATAGGTCTAGAACCCCCTTCTTATTCAACAATGTTGAATTCAGACCTGCTTTGGTAGAATTTTAAGAGATCCACTTCTACCTAGATTATATTTATAGCAGGGTATGGCCTTTTCAGAGAGGAAGTTGCAGCATTGACTTGTACAATCTCACACTTGTACTCACAACTTTCTTGTTTCAGATTTACTTGTAGGGTGTGAAGTTATTGGGTGCACCCGCCGCCCATATCTTGAGTCTTGTAATATATAAAGAAATCAATACATCTTTTATTTTTAAATAAATTAAAGCTGTATATGGTCCAGATTTACACTGGTCTAGTAGAGTGCGTGTGAATATACCATACAAAAACTTTCCTTGTAGTAGCAAGTGAGGGGCAGAGCTAGGATTGTGGTTTAGGAATTCTAAAAATTAATTGTCGTGGGAAAAGAGTTTTAAAAAAATTACCCTAGATACAAATAAGAAAATTGATGTGGTTTATATTAAAAAATATATATATATTGACTATATTGTTTTTCATATTAATAATTGACATGAATGCTAATAAATGACTATAAAAAATAACGAAGTTTAATACAGTAAATAAGTTTCCAAAATTTTGTATTGTCATATGACTATAAAAATAATCTGAAGTTTAATATAATAAATAAGTTTCGAAATTTTTGGATTGTCATATCAATTATATTTCTAAAATGTTAAGAAAACTTGAAAAAAGAATTGTTGAAATTTTGAGTAAAAAAAAAAATAAAAAAATATGAAGTCTGTAGTAAATAAGTTCCCAAAAAATAATGTAGTATGGGAATTCAAACTGAGTCCCTTTCATATGAAATCTCAGCGCCATACAACTAGACCAAATGCACAACTTTGATTTTGGTAGGAACATATGATCTATCTGTTGCAACATATTACCAAATATGAAGGGTATTTTAGTAATTTCCTCGAAAAATTTAAGGGGGGAGAGGGGGGTGCATGAGCCCCTGTGCTCATCTATAATAAGTCCGCCCCTGCTTGTAGGGTTTGATTAGGTCGAAGCCATCCTCGTAAGATTTCCTAAGTACTAATGATGGAGCTGAATTGGCCATGAAGAAATCAAAAGAGGACAGACAAACAACTACAGAATGAAAAGAAATACAATCTGCTGAAAAACTAGAGAACCAAAAAAGGACAGACAAACAAGTTAAAGAAAAGTTCGTGAATTTTTTTTTTCCCTTTCCCTATTACTATGTAAGATGTTAAGAATAAGACTCCGATAATTGTATCTAAAATATTCGTGATCATTTCATTGTTAAATTCAAAAATACAATTAATGGCCTTATCGAAACCGAACCGAAATTTTCGGTTAATTGAAATTCAGTATCGAAACCGAACCGTTTATTTCAGATAATCAAATTGAACCGAACCAAAATATACGGTTTGGTTCGGTTCGGTTAACCGAAAACTGAAATAAAAATAACAATTCTATTCGATTATAAATGATTTGGTTTTTATTCGAATTTTAATTTAGTTAAAAAATTGATCGGACAACGGTTCGGTTATATGCAATTTTTCATAAACGTCTCATAATATTTTGGTTATTTAAAACTAAGAATACAAGTTAATTATGGCATTTCGTTTACAATTTTCTATTCGATTTTGATAACTTGAATCTCTTTTTTATTCGATTCGGTTAGGAATAATTTATGTAGTTATCCAGAATCAAAGCGAAAATTTCGATTTCTTTATAATACCAACCAAATCGAAGCGAAAATATTATTAACCGAACAAGATTCAAAAGTAGCGCCGGTTCGATTCGCTTTTCGGATAATCCGTATCCGTGCAGTAAGCCTATCGCTATCCATCGTCCGTTACCAATCGACCACGTCGACCACTCTTCGTCAAACGCAGAACAGCAAAACCCTACCAACACCACACTTTGCCTTTCCCTCCAAACAAACGGTTAACCCGACCCGGTATGGACGACATTCAGACTGAGACCTCTGTCCTCGACCGCCTGAAAACGTCGGAGGAGCCACCAACGTCGAATCCTCCGAATGAAGCAGAAGCCGGAGACACAGCTCCGGCTGGGTCTGAGCTTTCCCCGGAACAGCTAGTGGCTAAAGCCATAGCTCCAGTTAAAAAGCAGTTCCTTCGCCCGCCACCAACTAGACCCTCAGCCGTCGACCCCCTCACGAGCGACGACGTCTCGGAGTCGAAATCTACTGCTGTTTTGAAAGAGAAGAAGTCCAAGCGCCAATCGAAGCGTGAACGTCGCCAAGTACTTTTTTTTCCCATTCTATACGTGTTTAATTAAGGATGTTTGTCAATAAAAAAAAGTTATCAAGTAGATTTTGTGATCCTTTTAAGTCCACGTTTCTACATTGTGTTCGACTCTTTAGGTAGAAATTATTGACATACGCTAGCATGAATGAATGAGTTTCTTCAGTGAGCAAACCACAGTTGATTGATGTACGTGGGTCAGTCTATAGGCACAGATGAATAACAAACAAGCCACTTAGTGCGGTTGATACATGCTAAGATTGTCTATGTGTGTCTGAGTGTTCTTGTTTGTGGGTTTTCTATTGATCAATGATCAGAGTAAGAATTTCTGTAGGAAATGAAATCTGCTTTGCATTTGTGCCCTACGGTGGCGAAGAGTGGGAAGGTGAGTGCATGCAGCTATGGTGAAAAGTGCCGCTTTAGCCATGATTTGGATGCATTCAAATCTGAGAAGCCTGATGATTTGGATGGAAGTTGTCCGTTCATTGATGTTATTGATGGGCCATGTCCTTATGGTCTGGCTTGTCGATTCTCTGGCTCTCATAAAGATGT
The DNA here is from genome assembly GCA_026214975.1 of Gentiana macrophylla. Taxonomy (NCBI): domain Eukaryota; kingdom Viridiplantae; phylum Streptophyta; class Magnoliopsida; order Gentianales; family Gentianaceae; genus Gentiana; species Gentiana macrophylla. The sequence goes on from CM047814.1 coordinate 22,475,713, forward strand.
TGATGTTGTTGCTGCTGCTGCCTGCACTGTGAATTCTTCGGTGAAAAGCTCTGAAATTAATTATTTGAGTAAAGATGTTCAGAAGTTGCTCTGGAAAAATAAGATGAAGTTTCAAAGGCTGATGCTGCCCTGAAGCTTCTTGGCCTTGATGTAAGAAGTTAGAAAATGTTTTCTTTGCCTTTTGTGGTTCAATTGTAAGTAAAACAGGCTACTGGCTGAGATTCACTTTAAAAGGCTTCTTCAGATCATGTGATTTTTCAAGGTTTCTTACTCTATGACAGAAAAAAATTAAAAAAATCGGAAGGCGATGAGGAGAATGATCAGCTTGTCACTAATGGATCTCCTTCTGTTGAAGAAAATGGTAACCAATTGCAAAGTTCTGTCCAAGAGGTGGAGGATCCCAAGGCAGATGATGCAGATGTGGTTGATGAGCTTAGACCCTTAAAGAAGGTTAAATCTGTGGATGATGGAACTTGTTGCTCTAGTGGAATCGAAGATTGTGCGTAATATTCTGTTTAATCCATTTGCTCCCCGGCATTTTTGCTCTGTATTTTGAGTTAGAATGTATTTGTTGTTCTATGTCACAGGCACTTCGAATGTGGAAGGCGATCTTGCAGAAGGTCATGATCAAAATGGTTCGACGTTAACAACCGAAGAAATTAAATTTAGCGTAGACACTGATAAAAGTCTAAAACTACATCCACGTGAGAAAAAGACTATTGATCTGAGAGATAAGCTTTATTTGGCACCACTTACTACAGTGGGTAATTTGCCATTCCGAAGAGTTTGCAAAGGACTTGGAGCTGATGTAACTTGTGGGGAGATGGCAATGTGCACTAATCTCTTGCAGGTTTTACACTGATTCTCATCATCTTCTTAAATTTTCTTGTGGGGAACAATTTCTAATCATCCTTATTCTCCTAGAACTTATAAACAGCACATGTGGCCTGATTTTGATTTTCAATTCGATATCTATGTTTATAATATGTCAGCTAGGTGTTTTGACTTTTTATACTCGCTCCTGTTGCATGTTTGAAATATGACCTGATTAGTTGATAGAAAGTATAATAGGAGAAGATCGGTCTTTCCTTTTGGGATGAATCATGGAATTTTATTTTCTGCTTTCACAGCTTATTGGAATGTCCAGATCCATCGATTCCATATCTATGTTTTATTCTGCCTTCAATTATTTATCTGTGGTGTCATTACCTCTGGAATTATGCTGTTGTATTATTGTCTGCTTCTTGTATTATTGCTAATGCATATTATAATCACCAATTAACCTACTTTTATGCACATTTCATGTGCAAGTATTATAGTCCTTTATGTTTCTTCTGCCTCGTGTTGAGAAACACTAACATGTTAAGTACATGTTATTGTCAAGGCGAGTAATATGATTGCCAGTATGAGTATGTAGTATTTGTTTATATGTTTATAGCTCATTTATGTGATGGGTTGTTCCTTAAGGGTTCATCATGGAAAAAGTTTTCTATGACATGCACATCATCTACTCTCACTTGCTAGGATGCATGACTGGTGGTTAATCGTTGTACTTTAAATAAAGGCTCAGTATCGTTTATCTGCTAAACTTTTAATGATTGAACTTAGGAGGAGTTCATGTTCCAAATTTGTGTTTTCAATATCTCACATGTTTAAAAGTTCGATGATTTGACATGTTCCATCAGGGTCAGGCTTCAGAATGGGCACTGTTAAGGCGTCATTCAACAGAGGACTTGTTTGGAGTTCAAATTTGTGGGGCCTACCCTGATACTGTCGCAAGAACGGTTGAACTCATAGAGCGGGAATGCTCCGTAGATTTTATTGACATCAACATGGGATGCCCAATTGATATTGTGGTCAACAAGGAGCTGGATCTGCTCTTCTTACAAAGCCAATGCGAATGAAAGGTGTCATAGAAGCAGCGTCTAGAACTATTGACACCCCACTAACCATCAAGGTAATAAATTTCCATGCATTGTTCTTTTGACTTTCTGAACTTTAATGCACGTTGAGATCTTTTGGATCTTATTTGGAAGGAAAAAGTAGGCGGGTGGTGGGTTTTGGGAGTTGTTCTGTCCTGAGGATGGTCGGATAAGATCTTGTTCTTTTAAGTAATAACTATGCTTTTACTCGGATGCTTTATTTTGCATTTTCTTTAGGTACGAACTGCATATTATGAGGGCAAAAATCGAATCGACTCCTTGATCGAGAACTTTGGAAATTGGGGTGCATCTGCTGTTACTATTCATGGTCGATCGCGTCAGCAACGCTATACCAAACTTGCTGATTGGGACTACGTATACCAGTGCGCACAAAAGGCACCTGATTCATTGCAAGTCCTTGGTAATGGGGACATCTTCTCCTATTTAGACTGGAACAAGCACAAGTCTGATTGCCCGAAGCTCTCTGCATATATGTTTGCTCGTGGTGCTTTGGTCAAGGTATGTACTAATTCGTAAAATTGATCTTTAAGGCATGGGATTTCGCAAAGTGATTATTTGATGTGTTGGTCAGTTATTATTATTACTACAAGTACTATTGTTATTGTTGTTGTGTCTCAATGAAGACTGTTTTGCAATCTGCAGCCATGGATTTTTACAGAGGTAAGAGAAGAAAGACACTGGGATATTAGTTCTGGGGAAAGACTAGACATTCTGAAAGATTATGTACGGTTTGGCCTTCAACATTGGGGTTCTGACTCCAAAGGTGCGTATAGTTAGTTAGCTCAAAATGTGCAAGTGTACAAACAACCTTTTCATCTGTAGAATGAAATATTATTCTTTTTCACGATACACAACACTCACTTTATTCGATACAATGCCTGATTCAATCTGAATAACATCTTAACCAAAGTATATCTTCTGAATAAGAATAAAGACGTTCTATCTCATGTCCAGACGTACCCTTAGCTTTAAAGTGCAACTCTTAATCTTGGCGTACTTTTTATATTTCTTCTTGTACGCCTATAATTGCAGGAGTGGAGACAACTCGACACTTCCTGTTGGAGTGGCTAAGTTACACATATAGATATGTACCTGTTGGGCTCTTAGAGGTCATTCCACAAAGAATCAATTGGCGGCCACCTTCATATTACGGTCGTGATGACCTTGAGACACTCATGGCTTCTGATTCTGCTGCAGACTGGGTGAGTAGTCTTCTATTTATCAACTTGGTTTTACATACCCCCGGGGTCCGGTGCTGATAAAAATCCTCAAACTTTCCACTTTTTTGCTTATTATTTGCAGGTTAGAATCTCAGAAATGCTACTTGGGAAGGTTCCTGCAGGATTCACCTTCTCGCCAAAGCATAAATCGAATGCTTATGACAGGGCTGAAAATGGTTAACATTATTAACAGTGGTCAGCTACTGGTGTGCTAGTTTCATACAATACTGTTTTTATTTATTTAGGAATCCCATGTATGAAGATTCTCTATTTCTTCACATCGTCATATGAATGACGTGTGCAAAAAGACAAAACATGTTCTCTTTTTTGTATAAATAACATTTCATCATCGGGGAGACCACTGCAATGAATGAAGAGATGCTTAACACATTGGGGTGGATAAACTATAAACAGATGTTTGACATTAGCAGGATATACTATAGTCCGGTTAGTATAAAAGAGTGGACCGTCTATTACTTATTAACATATTGTGATTGGTTTCGGACCACCAAGCCATGCTTGTGGCCGGGCCAGGATAAAATTTGCCTTAGTTATTTGTATTGTACGGAGTTATTTGTATTGTACGGAGAAGATGTATAATAAACGAATAAAACGAGTTAATCCAAGTTCAAAGATAATTTCACTCCTCAAGAGTAATTGATTCAAGATTACATTCCCCCCTCTCAATTAGTATAGTTTAGACTATTTATAGGGTTAAAAGCCCATAAAATAAAACCTAAACTAGAAAAACCCATTAAGCTATCCACTTAGTTTAACACATAAATAAAATACTATTAGCTAACTTAAATGTGCTGCATCATCGCCATTCCCCCACCCACACACACACACTTTAAGCTCGTTCACGAGCGAGTCCATTGACGATGGCAAGTCAAGCACATTGAAACCCCCGAGTTCAGCAACAAATCCTTTGGTGGATCGATCCAGTTCACCACCTTACGTAACAATTTTAAAGTTCTCTTAAATTTTCCGTTCTTGAACAAAAAGCCCAAACATAAAGAGAGTGTAACACCGCTTAGCTTTGCTACAATGAACTCTCGCCGCGGCCCCTTGCTGAATAATAATTCCCCTTCTGAAACCATGCTCCTCGTCTCCTCTTTTAACTCGTCACAGGAGCTGAGGATTACATTTGCAGCGAGACATTTGCCTTGGCTAGACACCAAATAATTGGAAGCAATTGGTTCCAAGTCCAAGTTAGGTATTTTTAATCCAAGAATTGAAGATGCTTCCTGCCAAGCCATTTGACAAGAGCTAATTGGTATGTAAAGTGTAGTCTCAGTACTAGCACCAATATTCAGTATCAATATAAATGCCGAAACATATTCAAGAACAGGGATCCCAATAATATATTTCAACTTCTCAAGAACGGATGAATGGTGAATTGTTGGGAATAACTCACAGATAGGATCTGAAGTCCCTTTCTGATATATGAGTGACATGGATTTGTAGATTGATGAAGACGGATTTCACCAGCAGATATATACGGGCTAATGGATCTTATGATAGTTCTCCGGTCATTGGTAAACACCAAAGAGGGGTGGTAATTTGGTTATATTATGACTGAACCTGAGTCGTTCCCAGGCTGCCTACGTATCCAATCGAAGGTAATTGGAATCAAGTCGGCCGTAGTTCTGGAAGGAGTTTATATAGGGAGTCTCAACCCTAATTTTTGCCGTATCCTCCAAGGATGCGGTTATATTTGAATAAATGAGGATCAATACGGATCCCGAATATTTAGGAGAAAATATCTCATTTGCAGTTAATAGTGAATCAGAGCCTTTACGAGGCTAGATTAACTTCCCACGTTTACCCTTAGATCATGCGTGTAAATAATCAAGTGCTCGGACCTACTTGGTCGAGTCTAAGTGGTCATGCTCTGTATATTCCAAGGACCAGACCGACTTGCGGTGGTCAGGAGATAGCTTACCTCATACGGTCTTCGAGAAAGATAGGTCGGACTCCAAACCTTGGTCGGCAGTTTCCCGACCCTGTATCTAGCTACGAGTATCGTGATCCTGACACGTGGCCCTGGCCGAGCCGACCATCGTCATAAGCCTCCCAGACCGACTAGGGCCTCTAGGCGCAATCGATCTATCACTGACCTATTTTGGCCAGGGGTGAGAGGGTCTGTCTGAAGAGGCCGAGCAGGCAGTGCTAGGACACGTGTCAAAGGTGTTATTGCTCTCGTCATAATTAGCACGGGAAACGAAGTGTCAAATCTTTTGTCATAAAGTAGATCACTAACCGAGGCGTCGATTGGGGTTATAACCCAATCCCTCAAACGTCACTTCTTCATTATTGTTGCCGTTTTTAAACCCAAACCTGGTGCAAACTGAAGCCTTTTTTCTCCTTCCTTTCTGCAAGTAAGTACCCGTCTCTCATCTGGCATTTCTTATTTTTTCTTTGAATTCCGGCATTTATGAGGGTCCCTCTGATAATTCTGTAGATAAAGAATTGAGCTTTGGTTCTTCCTCCAAATTTGAAACTGAGGAGGTGACTTATAACCCAACCCCATGTCCTTCGTCTTATCCGGCCATTTCTCCGGCCATTATCTGCCAGCACCACCTTATATCGGGGCTTGTTCCCAGGCATACTGTGCGTCCATCCTCTAAAGATTCTACACTTGTGAGGCACCTTAAAGCAGTTGCTGCCACCCAATCTATTATGGGCAATTTCGGTATCTAATCCATCATCTCCCAGCATACCATCGATTATCTCTGTAATCAATACAATATAGATGCCCTCAGGTTTGTTCCTCGAATTCCGATAAGTCCTCCGTCTAGGACCGACGCATGCGTCGTCGGCCGATATGCTTCAGAGCCTCCCGCTGATTATTGCGCCGTGTACAAGGAGCAATTCGACTGCGGCATTCGGCTTCCCTTTTGCCCGGCCGTAGTGGCCACCCTTTGTTATTATCATCTAGGGATTGCCCAGATCTCTCCAAATAGGGTCAGGGCAATCGTAGGTTTTTCCATCTGGTGTAGATTGGTGCTGACCAGGTTCTCTGTGGAGCTATTCAGGACATTCTATTGGCGCTCAAAGGTTCAATCCTCCCCCGGATGGTACTATTTCCTCCGCCGACCAGGCCCTCTGGCGGACATACCCATACAGCACAAAGGGAAGACCTCTTTTAAAAGATGGAAGGAGAGGTTATTCTTTGTTTGTCATGAGGGAGAGACCCAGTTAGGGCGCTAGAACTCCGCCACTCTGGATAAAGATGAGGCTCCCGACTCTGCTGATCTGAAGAATTGGTTCCGTGTTATTAGGGAGCTAATCATCTCTATGAACTGCGTGAACTATACCTCTGAGCTTATCAATCGGGCTCGTCTTCAGGATGCTGGGCCCGAGCCCTACGTGCCCCTTTCAGAGCATGACGAGAAATATTGTAGGAATGCCTTATTATAACTGTTGATTTACTTATGTCCTTGTATAATTTTATTGTGTATCTTACTCTTTGCTTTTCATGTGTAGTGTCCGACTTAGCATATCTACTGTCTGGGGCGGGAGCCGGAGCCGGAGCTGACGATGCTCAGCATGAGGAGGAAGCCCCTGCAGATCTTGTGGCTCAAACGGATCGTGAGCCCTTGACAAACCGAGCATCAGGCTCGGTACTCAATTCTGAAACTGTTCGGTCCTTGACCGAACATCCTAATGATGTTGTGATCATTCCTCAGGATCATGAGGAAGAACACGTGTGCGCCTCTGACCCTCCATCTGATCAGGAAGAGACCTCTGACCTCATCCCGCTGCGCCGACCTGAGCAGGGGTCCCTATGACTTCAAGGGAGCCAACACGCAAGAGAGGGCGCTCAAGCCTACTGACGATCGGCACAGATGGAGGCGAGCATGTCGAAGCCTCCACAATCCAAGCTGCGCTCCAGGCTATGTCCACTGTGGATCTGGCTGAGATGGTAAGAGTTGTTATGCCTTAGGTTTTTTGTTATTACTTTTCCATACTAAATCCAGTCTCCTGGCCTTACTGTGGCAGGGTGCCCGGATCGGGCAGGAGTTGTTTGGTCGCTTGGCCAAATCTAAAGCTGTTGCCGACGAGCACGAAAAGACAGTGGCTGAGTTGCAAGCGTCAAAGAAAAAGTACAAGGACTTGTATGAGTCGAAAAGAAAGGAACTGTTTGACCTCAAGAACCAGCATGCGCTGGAGATGCAGACTCTGCGAGCGACGCATACCAAAGAGGTGCAAGCTCTGGAGGCTCAACGGGCAACATAGGCAGCTGAGAGGGCGAGGGTCGAAGAGAGTTTGAACGAAGCACGATCTGCCCGGAGTGCTTTGGAGGAGTCTATCCCCGCACTTGGTCCTAAAGGCATTCGGGAGTATTATAGTACTGCCCATTTTGATGGGGTCCTCTCTGCTTTCCTCATCCCTATCATCAACCATGGATACTCGATGTGGATCGACGACGCCTGGGCTCAAGCTAATAGTCTTGACCTGTCGAAGCTGAAAAATGCGGGCATGTATAAGCCTGGCATGGGACAGGCTTACAACGACCATCTTCGAGAGCTTAAATCGGGGGTCGATATTGTTCAGAAATATCCTGCTCTCCCTCCGTCTAAGCCGGTCGCTCGCGCGTCCTCTGTACCTCCAGAGGACAATGTCTCGGTTGATGATGCCCAACCTAAGTCTATTTAATTCTGTTGCTTTTGTGACCTGCTCTGCGGTCCTTTACCCTGTAAATTTTTTAATATTTATGGAGGAATATTTACCTTACCTTTCTTTATTTTATTTTATTTCCTTCTGTGTTGGTGTATTCTCCTATTCTCTTCCCCCCAAGCATGGTATGCCAATTTTTGATAGGGTATGCTTAAGAGTTAGGCCGGAACATATATTTGCTACAATTTGTGCCCAGTCTCTGAGTTTGTCCGATAGTGTAAGTAACTTATGGCGCTCAGATTTGAGCTAACACTGATTTGCGGTATAGATTACGTTTAGTGCTCAGTTTTGAGCTAAGTCTGCTCTTGCAGTTTAATATATTCGATGCTCAGTATATGAGCTAAGTCTGCTCTTGCAGTTTAATTTATTTGACACTCAGTCTCTGAGCTAAATCATCTCTTGCAGTTTAATTTATTCGCCGCTCAGTTTCTGAGCTAAGTCTGCTTTTGCAGTTTAATTTATTCGACGCTCGGTCTCCGAGCTAAGTCTGCTTTTGCAGTTTAATTTATTCGATAATCAGCCTCTGAGCTAAGTCTGCTCTTGCAGTGTAGTTTATTCGATGCTCAGTCTCTGAGCTAAATCTGCTCTTGTAGTTTAATTTATTCGATGCTCAGCCTCTGAGCTTGGTCTGCTCTTGAAGCTCTAGTGCCTTTGGAAAACATACATGTGAATTCAATGTAGGACAACGTGAATCTTATTAAATAAATAAATGGTTGTCAAGGCAACTTATTACACAAACTCCATATTGTAAATAATTTATAAGTGAAAGAACGATAGATAGCCTAGAACCTGTCTCAGGCGTAAAATCTTCTTAGGTTGGCTGCGTTCCAACTTCGTGGAATGGTCTTTCCTTGACCGTTTCCCAACTGGTATGCACCTTTTCCATGCACTTTGATGACTTTGTAAGGGCCTTCCCAATTTGGTTTTAGTTTACCCTGAGGGTCTTGCCGGCTGATTTCGTTCTTTCGGAGAACCAAGTCTCCTACTTTAAAGTACGAGTTTCTTACCCTAGCATTGTAGTATTGTGCTATCTGTTGCTTATATTTGGCCATCCTTATAAATGCTATGTCACGATTCTCTTCCAGCTCATCTTTCAAATGTCTGAGCTCTGTTTCTTGATCAATCTGGCCGTAGAGTCCTGCTCTGGGAGAGGGGAATCCAATTTCTGCTGGGATGACCGCTTCACATCCATATGATAGTAAAAATGAGGTTTCTCCTGTGGCTGAGTTAGGTGTTGTTCTGTATGCCCATAGGAAATTGGGTAATTGTTCCACCCAGCTTTCGCCCTCTTCTTCCAATCTCTTCTTGATCCCGGATTTGATCTGCCTATTGGCCTGCTCTACCTGGCCATTAGCCTGTGGGTAGCCCACCGACGTGAAGTGCTGTGTTATGCCGAGTTCTGAGCACCATTATTGGACAGTTCTATCTTCAAACAGCGTGCCGTTGTCTGATACGAGGTCTTTTGGGATTCCGTACCGGCACACCAAATTTTTCCATAAGAATTTTAGAATAGCCTTGCCCGTTATTGCTACCAGTGGTTCCGACTCTACCCACTTGGTAAAATAGTCGATTGCTCTATCAAGAACCTCAAATTTCCTGGTGCTCGGGGCAACGGCCCTACCAGATCCATTCCCCACCGGTCAAAAGGCCAAGGGGATACTTGGGGAACCATTGGTTGTGAAGGCTGATGTTTGAGGTTGTCATGCACTTGGCATGTTTTACAGGTCATAACCAATTCACAAGCATCTGCTCCTATGGTCGGCCAATAGTAACCAAACAGCCTGCATTTCCGAGCTAACGCTCTAGCTCCCATATGACTTCCACATATTCCCAAATGAATTTTGCGAAGAAGGTAATTCCCTTCTTCTTTGGTAGCACATTGTTGAAGGATGTAGGAGCTCAGATCTGTACAAAACGGATCTTTGCGCAGCGGATGGATCACGATCTATAAACTACATATCATAAAAAGGATCTAAACTTCCTACAAGGGGGTTTAGATCTACTTACCAATAGTTGGATGAGTAGCCACAATCGTCAAACGTGTTCTCCAAACGGCGGTTGGTGGACACCGATCCTTGGAATTGAAATCTCTTTGATATGCATCTTCAACCAGAAATCCAAGACAAGAAACAAGTTTTTCTCTCTATTTTATGTGTGTATGTCGAAAATTTCATATCACATATGCCTTGGAAGAACTATCTTTGTATAGGAGAGTAAATCCTTGGCCTCCATTTCAAATTAATTAAATAAATAATTAAAAAGAAATCACAATAAAAGATAATTCCATTTATAAAAGATTGTGATTAATCAATCAATCAATTACAAATAAATTATCTTTTATTAATTAATTACTTACCAAGTAAATAATTAATCACACAATAAAATCAATTCTTGCATTTTATGAGAGGGAGGCGCCACACCTTAGGGTTTTAGGCCCACAGAAAATGTCTTTTCTGTGTATGATATTATTTAGCCCAACTAAAGAATATTCCGCATATCAATTAATTGGCCCAGCCAATTAATTATCACTGAGGCCCAATAACAAGAAAATACTCGTATTAAAGGAGCCACGTTGGGGACCAAGGGCCTATAACCAGTAACTCCAATAAATTAAGTAAAATATTTATCGAACATAATATTTACACTTAAATTATTAATTCTGGGATTACGCCACTATAAACCCGAAACTGAACTCTACCAATTATAGATATATACTTACACTCAATCCTATGAGTAAATAAGCGTCCATTGATATAATCATTACATACGGATTAACCCTCCATAGACTGTCCATTATGAGTGGGAAGTCTCCGTAAACCCGACTCAGAATATCTTATCCTTATTTACCATTAACCCCCTAGTGATCAATTAGTTCACATACCGGACTAGTAGCTAATTAGTCTAATATGAACTCCCGGGATAGATCATTTTCTTAGGCCTAACAAATAAGGGGGCTGTCTCTCTACTTCCCGTAGGAAGGAATGGATTCCGTGTCTGTGAAACACAGAACTACTCACTCATCAGGGAATAGCGCCAACGAGAAGTGACTCAGATCACATATCAAAGTGATCCTTAACTAACACATCAAACACTACCCCGAGACAAGCAGTACCCTGTGATCACCTCAGGATTAAGGTCAATCCATATATGATCATATAATGATTTAATAAGTTTTCTCGATTACGGAATTATATCGAGAAACCCAGATTAAATCGGTCCAGTCATATATAAATGCCATCATATATAAATGCCCCACATATGTACCCCCTACCGACAGTCCGGATAAGACTATCACACCCTAAGGTGTTCTGGGCGCATTATTGGTGTTTTAATCATGAGACCCTAAACTCTGATTAAGTTCACCACGGACTAACAGTTTAAGTATATCACCACCAACTCAATCCTCACGTGCATGCCATACACCGAGTTAACCGGTTACATACTGATATACTTAGGGTTTGCAGCAGTGTATTACTTACAAGCACAAAGCAAGTAATAAGGTGAGATAAATTCTATAATCCATTATCAAAAGCAATTACACAAATTGTCTTTCGGGCACTACACCTAACAATCTCCCACTTGCACGAAATGACAAGCAACGATTGTTTTTAGAGCACACCCTTTCTCATCTTATTCACAACACTCTCCCACTTGCTCTAAAAGCTAATGAGACATATCCCTCAATGCCGTATCCTTCAAGCACTCGACTTGGTACATTGATTAGTTTGGTTGTCGGCTCGAGACGATCTTTAGGATCGAAACGTCGCCGGTCCATCTAATCAGGTGGTACTCTCTCTCAAAATGCTTTTGATCTCTAGTGACTGAGAAAATCCTTCTAAGCTATCTTTTCACTGTTTTCACAATGAAGTGATATCGGCTCACCAGACCTGGAATTATTCCCAGATCAGGAAGGAAATTCCTAAGCTATATCGCCACTCTAGCTGCTCCGAAAGCTGTTACGTATCCGATTAATTAAAGTCGAATTGGCGGTGCTGGATTTCTCCAGACTATAGCTCCATCACAATGAGTAAACACTGAGCCCGAGATCGTCCCAATGATCATCCTTAATCTGACTATAAGTCAGAATCAGTGTAGTCAACCATATTCAAGTTTGCACCTGAATATGCAAGCACATTATTCCTCGTTCTTCAAAGATACTTGAGGACGTACTAAACCGCTATTCAATGCTCGAATCCGAGATTCGACTACTATTGACTTGTGATAACCTAACTTTCCGTTATCCAAGAGAGACTCTATCCCATTTTCTCTTTATCCGAAGATTTAGAGAATCATTCTTGAGAGATAGGGTAGGACTACTCTCGTTGAATGTTGCATACGTATATGCAAGATCATCTTAACCAATAAGATGAATGAGATAGCCAATGACTCATTGTTGTGAATTTGACCGAATCAAATTCTTAGAATATAGTCCAATTCTCTCATCCAGAGAATCTTGGCGTGTCAGTTTCCGACTTCAGATAGAACAACCATGTTGTTTCCAACCGTTGCAGTGTTATCATTCATGAACACTAATACTACTACTTTAACAATATTGATATCCAGTCTACGAAAGACTTATCAATATTCTGGTCAAGTCCACATATTTTAAAACATTTGACTTTAAATGACCGAGAGTTTCTCTTAAATTCACAAATGATTTAAGCCCTGGCAGTCATCCTGCCATTTGTTCTAACCAAGACCCTTATGTTCCGAATGAATCCAGACTCCGTTTTTCGGCAAGAAAGTCTCAGGGAATCACCCCTATTTTCTGCTTTCTAACGAAATCTAGCAAGGTTGAGTGGTGAGAGAGTTCAAGGTCTGGTTAACTCTCTACTTGTCAGGGAATCACCCCTAGACCACTCAGGTTTGAGCTGAAAGTTTAAACTTTCCTATTCATTCGACTTTTTTCCGCGTAGATCCAATTGCTCCCACGGGCCTGAGACACTCCGGTGGTTCTAAACGAGGCTGAACAGAACTGGAGTACCAAAACTCCATTCACAGGGTTAAGACTTTCAAACCAACCTCTATGATCAGAATCCTATACAGCCCACCAAGAGCCATAGGTTATCAATCACCCAAAGAGATCAGTAAAGTCCACAAAACCACAATGGGTCAACGGTTAAACCATACTCCCACTGTGTTTTGGGTGGATTGACATTCTGATCTAGTAGTATTTATTAGTGTAATCACCAACAACCGATGTTGGACGTGGTCTGATTAAATCAGATAGTAACTAACTTTGGGTAACCGTACTCCAAGGTTTAAGGCTGTTACTTATAGATTCTATCATAAGGCTTGTGACAGTTCAACCGTCACTTTCTGATCTCATGAATCTTATAACCAACCTTCACTCGTCACATTAAGATATTTCACGTGACAATCACAATCGAACGTATGCGCATAAAATCTTGATCCTACCTTCAAGCATTAAGTGCTAAATGCCTACATTTACGGAAGTGGTGTGAACCGAATTCATTCCTTATCCATAAATTCACTAGCATCTTCTAGGTAGACTTCTCGGTTTACATAATAATGTTAACCGTTATTTTGCAACCAATTATCTTAATTGAGTTTAGCAGTGTATTGTAGCACATCATTAACTATATAGGGCAAGTATATGGTTTCTTCCTCAGTGAAAAACATTCCACTAGGAGGCAGGCGGAGCATCAGTCCCAAGACTATGTGATAGCCAATTTCTGAGCATGGAATACTCTATTCTCTACTAAAATCAGAGACTCCTCCTCGTATTCTTTAGATAAACTAAACCTTGTTTTGAGTAGTTATCAGACAAAATGTCACCACTCAAAAGCTCCCATTAGCTTGTATCTCTCACTAGACCCTGAAGGTCATTATGAACAAGCTACGTTACTTCTTCAGATCTATTACCCTTTCCCAATTTAAAGGAAGCTTAGTCATTGTTCCTTTGAGGCAAGTGTTCGAGGCGGGAGATAGGAATCACCCTTAGCGATCGTTAGGTCTTATCTACAGGATATATGCACTAATTAATAGATTTTGAAGAATTGTTTATCTTAATACGGAAACCGTTTGCCTATAATAGTTTAAGACGTGTTACATATACCTTTTCAGTATTTCTTAGTGGTTATGACTTTATCAAACAAAAGTCCGAGTCTCGGATTCGTACTACAAATGTCATATTCACTTTTTATGAGGCAACAATATGTCGAGTTGAAAGTGAATCCATTTGTTCCAACGAATCTGAAAACAGAATAATAAAATTTTCCATGATATTCAAGGATCGAATCCAAAGTTCATTTCCTCATACCACTCCCACTATTCTAGCTGAAATTACTGCACGTTGTCTACTCTATTAATCGTTAATGCAAAGCTTCCTTGTTCTTCCAAATAACTTAGCTCCCGAGTCGAGTTACTCAGTTAAGAAAGTCGCTAAGGATTCATTGGTTAGTGATCCGAAATCACTTTACTTATCCTCTACTTTCATTAATTAATATTTCGGTTTAGCCTCAAACTTAGTTTAGATGATTTCCCATTCTTGACTTTCCTTAAAAGGAAATAGTCTTGAACTAGCAGTTCGTTTGAGTAGACACTACTCGTGAACTGTGGGATGTCTAATGAAAGCGTTACCCAGTGGGACTAATTTTCTAACAAATCAGAAAAACAACAAGAACATAAGATTAAAGCTCCCACTAGTTTATCGGTTCCAAATACCGTCTAACTAGCAACACTTTAATTTATGATTCTCCAATTTTTCTATAAGAAAATTTCTCGTGTAGTCACTACACAATTAAAAATTCACTAGAAGAATTTTACCGTCCCAACCATCTTATAATATAACTACGGTTGTTTCTCGTTCAACACGAGTGACAGCAGTGACATATTTATTTACGTCACTTATGTCTTGAAGGCTCAAGAGAAATATCTCCTCCGAAAGATTAATCGCATGTATGATTAATAAGTACAACGTTCTAGTTACTTACCACTTTTAACAAAGTCATTACTAGTCAATTTAAAACATACACTAGCAGTCTAGTACCCTATAGAGATATATAAATTGTTGTAAATAAAATTGACAGAAAATAAATCCAAATTATACACTACTAATTGATTTTAGGAACTATAAACTAATGCATAGTCTATCCTACCGTTCCAAGGATTTAGTCTCACACCTCAGTGCCGCCTTAGGGTAGGTCAAAGAGGTGACGACTAAATTGAGATCAACTCTCTCGATGATTAAATGGAATTGAACATCCAATTTTAATCCTCGATTACCTTTCTTTTTCAACCAAGGTATTACCAAAATTACCCATAATGAGTGTGACCTACTGTTTCAGATTTTTAGGTAGACCCCGAGTATGCCGCCTTAGGGTCGGTCAGTGACCCGACGAGTACCCAAAATCCTATCCTTTCGGAGACCAAGCCTTGAAGTTTGATAGTGCTGAAGGCCTTCCTTAAGGAGGCCGGTCCCCGGCCGGCACGAGGCGTCACAATTCTCACACGTTGCTTGTGTCAACAGTAGAGGCCATGGGGTCGGCTGTCGCCTTCCCCGCTCCCACTCAATATTTTTGAAAAAGTGGTGGGTTTACTGATTTCGTTTTTGGACTTGATGTATCTTTAAGGAACAATAAATCATGGGCCCGAATGGTGTCGGTTATGTGGGCTAGCCCACCCGACCTATTCGTTGGAACATATGTGGCCGTCGGACGGATCAGGGCTAGGGGAGCTCCGTTGAGCCGTAGTCGCTCGTCGGATAGCTCAGCCTTGCCGGACCCCCGTGCAAACGCCACATGTGGAGGGTTAAGTCTATCGACCCGTGGCTCAGGTGACCACCCATCCATGGTTTGACAACTTTCAAACCATATTCGCCCATAATTGTTCAATCCCTTAACATCAAACTTTCATGTAGACACTACGGACAAAAACGCAAATTCGTCGAGGTTTCGGGATTTTACTCCCTATGCTTTCGCAAGGTAGGATTCACCGAGAATCCATCACCTAACCATGACGATTGACAAAACCCGGAATCCTCGGTTTCCCTAGTTAGTTTCTAATTAATATCAGACAAATAATTAAAACTAATCGCGTGTTGTATACATGCCTAACTAATTCCTCGAATTAATTTCTACATATCTATGCATATGGAGTGGAATTCATGACATGATGCATGTCATGGCAATTTTCCGGTTCTACGCATACATCCTAAGTGTTAAGGCCATATTTATATGATTATTAAGGGTTTATTTCGTTATTATTTTCCCCACATTTGCATAATTTACATAAGAATTAAGGGTTTAAGTGCAATTATTTAGTAAGGATGATTTTAGTATGGTTATTTGCAAAAATTGGTTATTTTAAGTGTTGAATTGATTGATTTATTGTGATTTGGACTTTATTACATTTTTGCAATGTTTATTTATCCTTTAGGAGGCTTAATTTCGAGTGTTAAAGAGGATTTAAAAAGGCTCAAGTTCGAATTACAAGAGATAAAGTTGGAATAGGCTTGAAGAACAATGGATAAAGATGAAGAAATCCGATCCTAAGCATTCCAGACGGGCGTCTACTGATCTTGGACGAGCGTCCAAAAGTGAACTGGCGTCCATGCAGCGTCCAGAATCGTATTTTACATACAGAGTCTTCAGACTGCCTTCAGACTAGCGTTCATGCTCCGCTTGAGCATTCGGACGGGCGTCCGGATATTCAAACGAGCGTCGGGGCCGACTTACTTCGGCCGACTTAAAACTCTATAAAAGCACCGCATTATGAAGCCTTAAACCCTAATCTTTTACACAACTCTTTCACGATACTTTTACATAAAAGCTGCGGCCAGAGAACCCTAATTCCATAGAGATGAATTTCTCCAATCCAACAATCTTGTCCAACATGATTGTTGGCTAAAAGCCTTGCAGTGAGTCGACGGAGGAAGCTTATCAACAACAAAACCAACTAGAGGAGTTCGATACTAGATGAGTAGTGAGTTAATTCATAGTTTTTCATTACTTTGGATCTGTTTTGTATTGTTTATGTTTTGTTGAATTAAGATTTGATGAAACGATCTATTTTTAATTGATGCTTGGATTAATATATGAAAATATATTGTTTAAGTTTGATTCATTCAAAGTAATGCAATTAATTGTGTTTTAAGAGATTATGCATGATTAGTTGAGTAAGGGTTTGGAAACGATCTCGTGATTACGTTGTGATTGCTGTTTAGTTTACTTGAAAAAGATAAACGAAGCCTTAGAACTTGATTAAAGAAATTTAGTCAACTTCGCGATAGATCACTACTAAAAACTATGTCTTTAGATCACCATCTATTTGGGGGTTGTTTGTTGATGGGTGGATTCGTTGCCTCGCTGTGTTTTCCTTTAATTGATTAAATCAAATCGTTTAGATTAAGTTTAGTTTAAGTTCTAGTTTTATAAACCCTAATTTCCTGCTGTTTTCCTGGATATGCCTATAAAGAAGTTCGCTACTATGTATATCGACAATATAGTGAAGCTTCATGGTGTGCCTCTATCCATTGTATCTGACAGGGATAGTAGATTTATCGATCGCTTCGGAAGGGTTTGCGTAAAGCTTTTGGGACAAAGACTCGATTTGAGTCTGACGTTTCATCCATGACGGATGGGCGGTCGAGAGAGAACAATTCGGACTCTCGAGGATATGCTTAGAGCTTGTGTTTTGGATGCCGGAGGATCATGGATAGATTACCTCAACTTGGCTGAGTTTGCTTACAACAATAGTTATCATGCAAGTTTAGGAATGCCACCTTTTGAGGCCTTGTACGGTAGGAAGTGTAGAACTCCACTTTACTGGGATGAAGTGGGAGAGAAACATATCACAGGGCCGGAGATGGCTCAGCAAGCCAAGGAGAAAATTGAGTTGATAAGGAAAAATCTGAAAGCTGCTCAAGATCGTCAGAAGAGTTGGGCCGATGTTAGAAGAAGACCGCTAGAGTTTGAGGTCGGGGATAGAGTTTACCTTCGAGCGTCTCCGATGAAGGGTATCAAGAGGTTCGGACAGAAAGGAAAGCTAAATCCAAGGTATGTAGGACCTTTTGATGTCATCGAAAGAGTTGGGAAGTTGGCTTATTGACTTCGGTTACCAGAGTCGATGTCTAGAGTCCATAATGTTTTCCATGTATCGATGCTTAGGAAGTGTCTATCTAAAGTGGACGTGGAATCTGAGATTGACCCGGAAATGTTGCAAGATAATATCTCCTACGTGGAGAAGCCGTTAAAGAATTCTGGATAGGAAAGAGAAGATGATAAAGAGACGAGTGATCCCGTTAGTATTAGTGCAATGGAGCAATCATGCACCGGCGGAAGCCACTTGGGAAGTGGAAGCGGACATGTTCGACGAGTTCCCGAGTTCCCTCATCTACGAGTACGATCTAGTTTGAGGACGAAACTCCTCTTAAGGGGAGGAATGTAATATCGATTTTTGAAAAAGGCAATTCGGTCTTTTAGAAAAATCGAGAATATTATGTTATTTTTAATTAAAGGATTTTTGAAAAAGAAAAGAAAAAGGATAAACAAGGATTTTCTTTTTAAGGAAAATAATTAAATAATTAGGTAATTTGGATTATAAAAGGAAAACTAATCCTAATTTTAACCTAGTTGTTTTTGACAAAAAAAAAAAAAAAAGAGAGAGGGACGCAGGAGAGGAAAAATGGGCATGACTTTTGAAAAAAAGGAGAAGAAGCTTTCGCTTTTGAGGCTAATCCGTTGCTCTTTTCAAGCAGGCGTCTCGAGAGAAAGGATCACCTTGAGGCGAGGATCGCTTTGATACCAACAATCCCTAGATCCGTTGGACGTTGGAGGTTAAAGGTTTAACCTTTTTCAAAGCTTTGGTAGTTGGATCGTTGTACTACGCAAATTAAGGTAACGTGGTTTTCTTATCGTATGATTAAGGTTTCGTAAAGTGGTAGAGCAATTTGTATGATTGTTTTTCATGGTTTTAATTCGTTCAAGTCGAGTTTGGGTTGAATTTGAGAAGAAAACGCAGAGCGCAGTGACATCCTCGTGGTGCGAGGAAAGGAAAAGCAGCGTAACAGGTGCAAGAGGAGGCTCGGTCGACCGAGCCTGTCCATTCGGTCGACCGAGTGGTGGTTCATCCGTACGGATAAGGTGTGTATCCGTACGGCTATTTCTCTGTGTCGGACAACAAGTTTATTCGTCCGGACAGGCATTCATTCTTTCTTTTTCTTTTTTTATGTGTTTCAAGCTTTATAATAGCATATTTATCGCTTAACCTTACGTGACAAAGCCCCGAATTCGCTTTTGATGCGTTTAGTTCCGGCACCACATGGATTCCCTAAAAAGCGAAGTGTGGGACCGTCGAAAGCTTTGGATTTGCCTTGTGCTTCGATAAGCTAGAGTTTATCGATATCGTGTAATTGCTAGGCCTTGTCCGTGTCAGTGGTTCAGGAAGAGAGTAGGAGATGTGAGGAGCTTACACGAAAACACTTAGGTGGCTAGTTAAACATCTAATCAAGCGTATGTGTTAGTTTAATAATCTTAAACATCATGCAATGCTTGGTAAGGCATAGTACAATATCGCGATGTGTTCTCGACCGGACAAAGTAGATCTGTACTCCACGCCGGTCAATCGATTGGCTAGATAAAGCGTCTGGTACATTCTCGCCGGTTATCACACCATCGGGACTCGAGATATTCCGGGGCTACTTAGGCGTGTGTTCAAGTAGGTTGCACCAGGTTGTCCTAGTACATCCTATTACTAGGCGTAGTGCCCTTGTTATTCATGATGTAACAAACTTGAGCTAAGTTAGATAGCTTTTGGAACCTCATGTTATGCTATGAACA
The DNA here is from genome assembly GCA_026214975.1 of Gentiana macrophylla. Taxonomy (NCBI): domain Eukaryota; kingdom Viridiplantae; phylum Streptophyta; class Magnoliopsida; order Gentianales; family Gentianaceae; genus Gentiana; species Gentiana macrophylla. The sequence goes on from CM047814.1 coordinate 22,495,360, forward strand.
TAATATGATAGTTAGCTAGGGTTAACAACGGAAGTGAATTAATATAAGACGGCGTTGCTTTTATTTCTTTATGAGATCATAGTTATACGATCTTCTACAGCGTTCATCGAGTACTTTTGTACTCACCCCGTTATTTTCGTTTGTCTTTCCCTTTCCCCAAAGAAGATGAGCAGGTTGCTACACTGTTTGTGAGTTCTTTGATGATGAAGTTTGAGATGAAGCTTTTGAAGACTTAGTTCTTTTAGTTGTTTCTTTCTTAAAGCAGTTGTTTCACGTTTGAACAATGTTGTCTTTCTTTTGGATTAGTTACGGTTAAGTTCTTTTGAGATCTTTTGGGATTTGAATGTTGGATGATTAGTTTTCTTTATTGGATTTAGTTTCACAAACATTTAAAACCGTGTGTTCGATCTTTTGTCTTTTGTTTTCCCAGTCGTTTTATCTTCCGTGTCGTTTTAGCTCGATGTATGGCGTAAGGCTTACATATATTATTGAATTTATTTGATAATATATATGCCGTAGCTTCTTTCCGGATAAGGACTTCGGTTGTCGGGAATGGGGCGTTACAGTATGAGTAATGATACGGCACACAGCCAGCCATAACGAGTGTACACAAGCGATGATATCGCACCGTCGATCGAGTTAGATTTACATTTGATCAATTTGGACACATTATTATCAACGGCGCATACCACCGTCATATCACTCGTTGTGGCACACGTTGTACCCGTATCATTAGTCTTTTTGTATTTATTTTTTGTTTCCGCAACAGAGTAGTTATTTTGTATTGCATGTCGAGGGTAATAAAATTTAGTTATTTATATTTATTTATTATCTAGAAAAATTGCACTACAACTACAAGTGCACCAGAAGAGTGGACGGAATAAATTTCTTTTTTTTTTTTGTTTATTTGAAAGTGAATAAATATCTTTTGGAGGGAAGGAATAGAGGTTCGGCAGCTTTTTAGAATTTTCCCTCCATTATGCACCTTCTTTTACCTTATTTTTCAAACAAAAAAAATGGACCAACCAGAAGCTGACACATGGCAGGATCACCACGGAGATAGAATTTCTCCTAAAACCCTAAGGAAAATGTTATATGCACTATATATTTTTATAGTGCATTTTCCACAACAAGTGTAGTTTTTATTGATTAAAATGAATAATGAAATGTTGTGATGGGTCCCTACAAAATGAATGGTGTTGATTATGTTGTGTAGGATGTTGTGGTTAGATGAGTAGTGGATGTATCACTACTCAAATCATAGAGAGCTTTCCCTAAATACCACTTTTGAGAAGGGGAAATTCCACAGCTACCACTCTATTCCCCAAATACCACCTCCCATTTTCGCGTTTTAGGTGTTTTGGAACCAAACTAAAACCCTAATTGGGAAGGAACCCCAATAGAGGATTTGAGAGTCCTTAAGATCGTGCACATTTGTGGAAAAATGGAAGAAAATCGCGTTTCAAAATTGTTGAAATTGCACTTGGGTGGTATTTTGGGATTTTGCCACAGAAAATGGTGGTAGCCACAGAAAAATCTCCAAATTCATAAGCACGAGGATCACCTCATGTGGGAAATTATTGTGTGGTGAGGGAATTTGGAGTGAAGTGACGGGTGAAACGATCAAAACGACACAGTTTAAATATAGAAGAAATTGTGTGGTTGTGGGGTCCCCACAACGGTTTTTCCACACGTGTGAAGACACCACACAATAATTTCCCACCTCATGTGTTCTTGTAACCGTTGGATATTCTACAAGGATTGCCACCGTGTCAATGCATAATTTGTAGATCTTGTATTCGAGAGAAATTGGAAAATCAGGCCCTTTTAACCTCTGACATTTATTTTTAGGTCGGACAGATTCTGACATTATTTTTCAGGTTCACCGTCCAAATTTGGATGAAATCGTCCAAATTCGGTCAAAACCCTCCAAATTTGGATGAAATTAGTCAAATATATTGAATGTACAAAATGGGCTAAAACCGTCCGAATTTTGGATGCACCATCCATATTAGCTTAACACCGTCCATTTTTGGACGGTGCATCCAACATTTGGACGGTTTACGTCCATTTTATCAAAAAGTCTAAAACCGTCCCAATTTGGGACGGTTTCATATGGCCTCTCCGTCGTCAAGCAGAGGGCGCACCGTCCAAATATGGACGGATTCATCAATTTGGATGAAACGCCCAATTTCAAACCCTTATCGATCCCTCTTCCTCATTTCCACCGTTTCAAGCAAAACCTCTCGGAAAAAAAAAAAAACGACCATATTTGGGCGATTTCTGACATTTCAATCCTTCCATTTCTCGAGATCAAATTTGGACGATTACAATGGCTAATCCTTCGTCTTCTCTCGAGTCAAGTCAAGCACCTAATGTGAGTGTTTATGGTTTTTTATTTTTTTCTGCTTTTTTCCAATTCCGTTTTTCATTTCCTTTTTTGTTTATTGTTATTTGATTGTGTTGGGTAATCATACATACGATTTGAATTCATATCCTATTTGATTTTGTTATTTGATTCGAATTAATCCTATTAAATTTCGTTATTTGATTATGACAGAGTTATTTACGGTTTATGTCACCATGAATATCATGTTATTTGTTCGATTGGGATTCAACGGTGTTATAGGGTTTAGGGTTTAGATTCAAATTCATATATTGTATGATTATATGTATGTTTGATGAAGTGATTTTAAAATCGAAATGATATGTATGAATCTTATAATTCGAATGGATATGTATGAAAATTAGTAATATGTAATTAATAGCTTAGGGTTTATGTATGTATGTTCATGTAAAATTCGAAAATTCATGTATAATTTAGAGATCGTCATGTTTCATGTTCAATAGTGTGTTATTTTATTGTTGAGTTTGAATACAATTCATGTATGGTATGATTAAATGTATGATTAAATGTATGATGGGGCATTTAGAAGTAATTTATGATAGTGTAAGAATATGTATGATAGTGTTATAATTTTTTATTTGATGTTCTAGTGTAATTTATGATAGTATAATGTTAGATTCTATGATAGTAGTATTGCTAATTATTTAAATTTGACAATGAGTATGACTGATCACAGGGAGTATAAATGCCCTTGAAATTATCGGTAACAAGAATGTGATTTAAAAATTGAAACAAACGACAAATTAATGTCGTTTGAAAATACAAACGAATATCTCAATGAATTCCAGTACGCCTCGGCCTGATGAGGTTCTTAGAATTGCATGCTTTCCTAGGGTGTTTTCGATTCCTTCCGATCCATTTGTGTCATGCCTAATCTCCAGGCTTTGTACTTTGGGGCTCTGTAGGTAGCTCGTAGAAAATTTCATTAGAGTGCGCTCAGCAGAGCATCTTTTCCTGTCTCAGTGACTGGTAAATCCTCACCGAAAGTGAGGCACCCCTTAGATTGAAAATATAAGTTACATTACGCGGCTCCGTCCGGCATCCGTTCTCCTCGTCATCATCAAGTACTCTATGGCGTTGGTAAAAACACTACTCTCTTCTTCTCTTACCCCCTCTAACGTTACAACACAACACAACACAACAACACAAAACAACGATGTTCGAAAAACAAAAGAAAATACGATTTGTAAAAAAAAATATGAAATCATTTTAACAAGTACATAAGAAAAATATAAAATATTTTTAATCTTAAAAACACACTTTTACATATATATAGTATACAGTGTGTATATATATATATATGTGCATGTTTGTGTGGTGTGTAAATTTGTTAATTTTTTTTCAATGTTACAATGTGTATATATATATATATATATATATATATATATATATATATATATATATATTTATTTATATATATTGGCAATATATTTTTGCAATGAAATAAGCATGTGTATTTATAATCACTCATGACTTTCCACATCACGGGACACACGGGGAATATATTCATCCGCGTCATAAGGTGTTTGATACCAAATTGAGGTTCCATTCGGAAAGAAGAATCTATGAAAAACTACAATCCGAGTTGGTCTTTGTATCTCCACGGCAATAATCGTACCTTGTTAACTAGATTGGAAGAATCGGTGTTTGGTCAATTTATTACTTGGTATCGTGATAATTGGGCGTCAAAAGGCGGCTAATAGCATTATTGTATTTCCAAATGGTTTATCCCGATCGTGACGATGAACTTCATTTTAAGATTGGCGAGAATAGAGTGAAGTTCGAAAAAGAGAGTTTGCAATGACAATGGGGTATAGATTTGGAGATGAAAACCTTGATTCAGCCAATATCAAGGTGTTTTGAGGAGCCTTGTGACCTAAGAAGGTGCGCCGGGACTGTGACTATGGCAAAAATCTTAGCAGCGATGAGGACAAGGCAATGCGACATCGAAACCGTTTATCGGATGGCTTTAGTGTATGTTATATATGGGTTATTAATCGGACAAGACCCGGAGCTGTCATACCGAATCATATATTTTATATCGTCGAGGACCTAGAGCGGGTTAGAACTTATCCGTGAGGCGATGTCTGTTTAACAATTTCATGTGGAATGGCGTAAACAAGTATAACACCTACGGTTACTTGAGCCGAAAAATGATGAGAAGGCACTCGTCGACCCAACGATATCCGGTTGTCTATATGCCTTACATGTGTGGGCTTTTCATGCCATTCCCACCATCGCTCACGAAGGGAAATTCGCAATTGTGAGAGAGGGACATGAGAACGATCGTCCTACCATATTTAGGTGGAAGTTCTCGAGCGGGGGTGTATTCGGTAGTCTGGCATCCCCGATTTCTTTGTATCGGTAAGTATCGTATTTTCATTTTTATCAATCCATATTTTAAATATATTGTATGTAAAATCGTGTTTTTTCATGTATTCAGGACGGAATTCCCGGCGATGTTCTGAGAACCCCCGAAGATAAGGATTACGTAATTTCACTAGGGTTGCCGGCGGCGTATGTTACGGCTGTACCTCGTCAATTACCGGTCCCTCCCGTCGAGAAACACACCACGGTCCCTCCGTGGGAAACACACCCGTCTGTGCCTCTGGTCAACGCGATAGAAACGCCCGAAATTGCTTGAAGAGGGCGCTCGGCGTAGGCGATCGGCGGCTGATTATATGCGTCTACCTCCATGAACTTTGCAAGGCGATGACACGATATCCCTAAATGTGTCTGGGCCAAGAAGCGAGGCGATAATTACTCAAATCATCCAACAAGAGTGGATAAAACTAACTCGGAGTTGAGTGTTGCGAAAGGCGAGTTGGAAAAAACCAACTCCGAGTTAAGAAATGCAAATACCGAGCTTCAAAAGACTAACTCCGAGCTAGAGTGTGAAGGCTCGATTAAGTGAAACGATCGTGGGTTAGTGAAGTTAAGGCCGATTTGGCATTTTTAAAGATCGACATTTAAAATTTGTCAAATGGGTGGAACTACGAGCGACTAGACAATGGCGGTATGAATTATCTTGCACATCTGAATTTGTGACCGTATTTATATTGTTAACACACGAATCTGAATTATTAATAGGGTGGTAATCAGTCACCCGAGTCCCGACCTCCATAACACCCGACCCCGCAGAGCTAATAGGTAATTTGTATTATTAACATAGGTATTTTATTGTTTGTTATCGTTAATTGATGATCTCCATTTTATTTGGTATAGCTACTCTCTCGAGGGTATGGCGGGGGCGATGCATCGACAACGATCAGGCCATTACATTTAGTAAGTTATTTTATTTTTCATTTTGAACCTAGATATTACATTGTGAAAAAATTCCTAATTTTATTCTTTGTCGTTAATTGATTATCTCGGTTATATTTGGTATAGACACTCCCGAGCCTACGACAAAGTCCATTCTTGGCATCATTCAGAATCGGTTGTGGAGCTGAGATAGATTTTAGTAAGTCTGTAGATATTTAATTTTGAACTAGAAATTACATTGTGAAAAACTATCGAACTCGACTTCCATATTGTTTATAGAGAGTTAATGTATATTGATTTTTGTATTATTAACATTTTAAAAATCTAATTTTAATTTGTCGTTAATTGATTATATCGATTATATTTGGTATAGACACTCCGAGCCTACGACAAGGGCTCTGCATCGACACCATTCAGGAATCAGTTGAGGAGCCTCAGATCGATTCTAGTAAGTTTGTAGATTTTTAGTTTTGAAACTAGAAATTACATTGTGAAAAACCCTCTAACTATGTTTTGTATTGAATATTGTTTAGCTGCTGGTCCAACTGATATTCAATTGGGGAAACGAAAGGTGGATTATGCAACTGACAGAAGATTGACAACCCGTCAGACTATTAACCAACCACGATATTTACGTGATGGGTCACATGTTGTCAGTCTGCCAGGTACTAGGAGATGTACAGCGTTGATAAAATTTTCGCAAGAGTTGGAAGACCAATTTATCTCCTGGTACGAACAAGAAGATCCACCCCAAATAGAGATTCCCACGGGCCTCGCATTTGGAGAACCAATGGGAGATCGGGAGGGCAAGGCGTGGTTCGAACGTATCCATGAGAAGTATAAAGAGTTAGACCGAGAGGTATATTCTTGTGACTTACATTTTCATATATCTGAAATTTTCATATGTCCGATTTCATTATATCTAACTTCTTTTGCATGCATCAAAGCATATCGATGGGTTCATGGACCTTATCTGACGCCAAATGGAAGTATATCGAATGCTTTGAACGCATCTGGCCATCGCCTTCTCGAATTCTCCTCGTTTTGCGGTCGAGGTCATATAGATCGAGGAACGACGCCGACAAAACGTTTATTCCAAATCATTTGATTGATCGTCAAGCAATGGGATGAAAACACAGTGGTGTACATGCACTGGCTATATATCACAGTCTTGAAATTTCTTTGTCGAAGTGTCTATTCCCATTGGAAGCTTAGAGTGTATGATTGTCGGATCGGGGATAACTATAAGGAGAGGAATATGTGAAGGATTATATAAGAGCATTCGGTGTTTCGTTGAGGAGAGTGTTTGAGTTGGATGTTCGTCTCACGTAACCTCCCACAAATGCTTGATCAATGAAGCCTCTATTAATGGTCAAAGCGTTGATGATTAAATACGTACCACAAATGCCAATCCCGTAAGTGTTATAAATTTCAAACTATTTATAATAATATATCGTATACATTATTTTCTTATCATTTGATTAATCAAAATTTACATTATGTCTTGGGGTGGTTGTGTGGGGTATACCTTTGTCAAGTTCATCGAGCATTTCTTTGCACAAAGAAAATTTTCATTGATCACACGATAATATGTTGTTGTTAAGACATAAAATGTGTGTCAATGAGTTGTTTCATCAAGTACATAGATCTTTAGATATTTATGTATATTTTGGTGAATGTATAAGAACTTGTTGGTGTATAGTCACTTGACATTTTGTTTGTTTTATCTCAACTTATGGCGTTGTAATATTTATATTATAAATATTGTTAGCTTTTTATATTATCAATTTTTATTCCTGTTGTTTAAAAGAGCCAATATGTTTCACCTCAAAAAAAAAAAAAAAAAAATATAGTTGGATTGCATAAGTTAAAAACAAGTCACATTGCTGCTTGAAGATCATCCATTACAATTGTTAGAATAAAGAAACAATAACCAAGAAATCATACAAAATTAATATGCAACTTTAATACATGAAGTGTATTAATGGTGGAGTACGTCCTCCTTCTCCTCACATGTGATCAGGACACCACCAACTACAGACTAGAGACAAAGCATTAATTTATTTTGTTTTAATAAAACATCTTCTTAATGAAAGGAAACATATTATCCATTAGCCTAACCCAAGTTGAAATGTTGGCACTTAAACAAACCAAGGGTGGTCACAAAACATGATAGGGGAGGTTTCCTGATCAATGTCATCATTGTCATACTCTGGTACGTGAAAATCTCTTGCGAGAGCCGTGATAAGAAATGGATAATAGAGATAACCATCACCAATTATGCTACGGGATATTTTACCAATCCTATCAACGATGTCACGTCCAAAATCAACATCACGTTTCAAAAGCTGCGTACACAAGCGATTGCGACTCATTGCTCGGTTGAGCGGTGTGTGCGGTACAATACACGCTACTAGCAATCCATTCGAAAATAACACGCATCCATTCGTTAGGAAGTTGGCGTCTTTCAATCAGGCGTTGGAATGCCTCAATGTTTGAATTGGTATAATAAATGATGATTGTATGCTTCGACTCGGATACACTATAGTAGCGATTGATCCAATCCGGAGTAAAGCAAACATCTACTCCACGTAATTTGTAGACCCACGATCTTTGGTATTATATCATCCGGACGCAGTAATTTTGACGACAAGTGTGTAGAATTCACGAACAATTGATCGATTCATAGTCGAGGTCGGTGTGGGTCTAGTCGCGTGGCGCTCGATGAAATTGCAGTAGAGACTCTTCATCAACACGTCTTTGAAGTATAGATTTATTCAATTAGGAACAAGCGCACGAGTCGGACATCTATTCCTTACGTGTCCCGGGTTACCGCAATCGAGCAATTCTACCGGAACACTGGTTTGTCCTCTCAGTAGGCATCCCGCTAGTCCTAGCACCGGAGGCTCACCTTGAGAAGGAATCCTCGGGGTCTGAGTCGGCCCGCCTAGCTCCGTGCTACTCTGTGTTTCTCCTCATTCTCTAACCCCAGGCTCAAAGCGGATTTGAGGAAGGTTTAGTTCTAATCCATTCGGGAAGAATCCAATCATCCTCATTGGAGCAGGAAAGCGCGTCCTTCATATATACGTTGGAAACATCTTTGCTTTGTAGTAATGAGAACAATAAGTGTACGCACTCTCATGGCGCGGTGACTTATAGCGGCGCAAGCATGTATAAAATCAAGTCACTGAAGCGCCGCAATAACATTCCTTCGTAAGTATATTTATTTTCTCACTAGTATCAGCGTCCCCAACTTGAAACCGGTCGGTCGATCCTGGCGATGTGAAACTCCTTCCGGCGCACGCAAAACACCATTCAAGAACTCTTGAGGTTTAGGGGCTAACACGGTGCGACACGAGTCCGCAAGTTCTCTCCTCTCACAATGCCAACAACGCAACACTCACGATGTGGTCAAAGAGATTCACGATACTCATCTTACGCGCATCCCCTTATGGCGTTGTTAAAGCTTTCGGATGGTTGCTTGTCATTATTGCGTAACGTGTACTCGGAAATTGTGATCGTGCCCATTTGTCGATTCCAATCTCACGTGAGGTAACGCTGGCCCGGTTTGGTTGGGTCTCTATCCATCTCTATTATCTTACGAAATAATATTTTGAATCGCATTTACGAAAATGTATAAGCGGCTTCCCGAGAAAGTGTACGGGCAATATCCGTGCTCTCGAATTTTATTGAGGTTCATAACGATGTGGTGGTAGCGGTAACCATGGTAAGCGCCTGGAAATACATTTCTAACGGCTCCAATGATGCCTGGCCCTGCATGCGATATGAAAACCAAGTCACTACGTTCCCGATTATCGACTTCAAGTTTTCCATGAAATACGCCCACGCATCAAGGCTCTCTCCGTCGGTCACGGCAAAAGCTAACGGAAAGATATGGTCGCCAGCGTCTACACCGGCATCGCTACTAACAATGTCCCCTCGCATTTTGTTTTCGGATGTGTACCGTCCACAACTAAGATAGGCCGACAATACTTAAACCCCTCGATACTAGTACCCAAAGCCATGAAACAATACTTGAACCTGCCAAGCGCATCGGGAACAATGTACGTGATGGTTCCAAAATTTTCTACCGTCAACATGTAAAAGTAGGCGTGTAATTTAGAATACGACATTTCTACGTTTCCGCCGATCAATTCCAAGGCTTTCATCTACATTGATAGGCACTTTGATAATTAAGGTCTATGTTGAATGCTTTTTTGACCTCCGCTTGTAAAACTTTTGTCGTGAAACCGCTCCCGAGTTTTATGAGGCTATCTCTTTAAACGACCTATAGGTCCGGCCTTGGCTTGTCTATGATTGTCAGTCAATTGGTCCAATCCACAAGTGTAGGTTTCATTGTACGCTGGTTATCACAAAGTTCATGCAACGTTGTCCGTCCCTTGCGTCCACATCCGAATCAACAACCTTCCTACCCGACAACCTTCCATTCGCATCGTTCTGAAGTATAACATCGTAATTTTAACTTTTCCTTGTCAGACCTAACGAGTTTCCACATGTAGTCATTTTTCAATGCGTGGTAACTCATTTTATCCTTCATATCCTCCTTGTCTCTATACTTTTTACCAATAAACAATATATCTCGGATTATCGGTCCAAACGTCCCAAAGATGTGGACATGGAGGAATTTGGGGCGGTCCATTCCGGACCGAAATGAGCACCTCTATGGCGATTAATACTTGCCATACTAAATGTGTGACCAAAGTGTCGTGGTTACGGTGCAAAGGTGTTTGTCAAATAACTCATGAAAGATCCCCGATATTGAGGCCCGTTTGCATCGGTGCTTGCATCGTTGTTTGCATAAAGCTATTGGTGGTTCCATCTATGTGGAGATTATGACTAGTCGACCAAAATTATCCCAACAAGTCCTCGCTTCAATCACCGGTTCACGCCTCCTACCACTAGTTTGTCGCCTATACGGTGTGTGGGTCGTCGATCTAATTTCGCCGAGGCGTTCCAACTTTATTCATAGATGCACACATTCAGCCATAGGTTGTTCATCGTAAGGTATGTGCAATGGTGACTAATCATATTTGCAATGAATCCCCAATCGTAGCCACGTTCACTTGACAAGTCAATTACTTGCTCACGAAAGTTCTATTCGGTTGGATGACAATTTCATGAGGGTGAGACTTACGAGTACGACATTATGCTCACCGAATTCCGATTATAATAAAGTTCGGGTGTAAAATCCTCAATCCCTCTATCATTTTCTTCAACTATCGGTTGTTCATTTAAGTCAAATGCGTTGTCGTTTTTGTCTTCCGAGTCATCATCAGCAAAAACCGGTTCAGCGTTAACACAAAGTTTGAAAGGTTCTAGTCTAAGCAGATCATCAATGTACCCTAGCCATGTCTCATCATCCAAAACATCAATAGGCCCCTCGTATTGTGCGTACAAAAGTTTCATGACCAATGTATTTTTTGATTCATCAATTCCTACTTTCCCACACACTTTCTGCTTCACTTCATCCAACGTCATATCAGTTTTTACACGAATCAAATAAAATTTTCCTTTTCTATAAGACCATCTGTCGCATCCTTGCTTGTATATCCACTCTCCACCAAATTCAAACTCAACGGACACAATGTTGTTATCTGTGAAAGAATTATAGATTTACATCAGTATACAGTGGAGATATGAATATAAAATAATATATAAACAATTAATATATTGTCATCATATTGTCAGTGTGATACACATATATATGTAATAACTACAAGTGCATATTGATCGGGGTCAATCAGGTTATAATATACTTGACCACCATAAACCAATACTAGCAAGAGGACTAGGCCCATCGTAGTATAGCTATAGTGAATCAAGGTCGATCCCACAGGGAACCAATTGTGGATCATCTTATATACAAACAATTAATTAAACATGTCAAGGACATAGAGGCGGTCTACGACCAACATAAAACAAGAAAAGTAAAGACACGACTCGACACAACGTAATTAACCTCCCCAATTATAGTCTTTTATCGTTTGGACCTAGATAATTTATATAATAAACCGAACTTATTAAGCTTTGTCAATCCGTTTGTATCTATCTTAGATTGGCTCACGGGAGTCATCTCTTTAACTTGACTTAGCACCGGTGAGTCACACTGATCAACGTGATATTGTTACGTGACTTCGCCTTTTGGTGCCTCCATCTCATATAACTCACACGCTTACGACTCTAAGGATGCCGATATTAACCGTACACCTCGTCCAGGCAACATTCCTATGGTTAGGCGTACTTCTAAACGATTACTCAAGCTCGCCCAACTAGCAATTACAAAGTTATAGTCTCATGCTAATCTACGACGTATGTATAATCAGTGCTAGCAATCCCCAAATATAAACCTACCTAGATAACATTTGAACGTCCGAAGATCAATTCATAAGCCTACTAAGAGTTTTATATTGGTATTTCCTTTTACACATTTTAATTAAACTAAGCGAGTAACGTAGCCATAGCCATACCTCTTGAGATAATAAATTCTATTAAGTTAACCTAACCATAAAGACATGGCTATTTAACGGATGAAAACAGGGCTCGGTCGACCGAATAGGTGGGCTCGGTCGACCGAGTGAACTCATTCGGTCACCCGAATCAATTTCGTCCCCAGATTACATCCCTGAACATATCTCTCAGCGTTTCATCATACAGAACAGATTAAACAGTAATTCGTAAAGCATTCATATAAAGTAACATAGATACGCATTAATTAAACTGTTAGGAAATCAACGCGGGAACGCAGCGGAATTCAAAATTTTGATTTCCTTTTTCCCAAGATCGACTTCGTTTAAGCAATAAACAAACAAGTAGTAGACGGTGGTTACCTTGGTTGATCTAAAAGATCGACGCTTTGACCGTCTAAGGAGAGTAGTTCTGCATAGAGCCGCCCAAGTGTTCGGCCTCTACCGCTAGTCCACACGAACAGCCCGCCGGAATCCCATCATGGATTGCTATTGAAAAACTCCGGTTGCTAGACCGGACCTTTTCTTCCCTCACAAACTCACTATAGGAAGCCCCCTCTTTCTTACACAAGAACTATGAGTTCTTGCAATTTTTCACAAGAACAATTGCTTTAGGAATTATGGTGTACTAAAGAGCTTAGCAACCCCTCATATATATAGTAGATGGGGCGCCCAAAGCTTGCTTGGAGAGGAGGAGAAGAAAACCTTTTTTCCAATAAAAATAAGGAAGAATAATTAATGTGATTGATCTCTCTTTCCATAATTTGATTTTCCAATATCTTATATTGATTATAAATTATGTTATTACCATAAATCTATTTTTCTCAAAATCAATTAATATCACATATTAATATTATGGTAATCTTATTAATTAAATTGCACAATCCAAGTGTATCATAATACATAATGAATGGCGCCACTTATTCTCCAAAATTGGCTTATGGAAAATTCTTTAATTAATATGCTATGATTAATTAATTTGCAAAATCAATATATATCATATATCATTAATTTCGAAAATATATGTATCAATATACATATTTAATTAATCATCATAATTAATATCTTGTATTATATTTATTCATAATAAATAAATACCACCATATTAATTTACCACTATAACCCTTATAGTCTCGAGATAAACTTTCCTTATTTGGTTATCATCTATAACCACATTTTAATCCGGCTAGATGTTCTTATGTGTGTGACCCGATAGGCTTCCGAATATGTTGGCCGTAGACACAAAGTGCAAATTACGAAAATGCCCTTCATGCCTAACGATCACGGGATAGCGTCAGCAACACACCGTGACCCCAATCATCGGAAGAGTCAAATGCAATGACTACTACCTTTCATGTGAAACAGATTACCGTGTAACTTACAATCCTATCATTTGTAATAATATCCATACGGTCGTTAGTCGAGTGTCATACATTAACGACCGTATCTTATAAACTGGATATCAAGCTCTCTCGAAGTAACACGTTTACTCCCACTTTGCAAAGATTCACGAGAACAAGACATTCCTTATAAGAAGGCCCTTTCGGATATTTACCCCTACTGATAGGGTACGCGATTCCCGGACGACCAATCATGTATACTCCGTGATGCTTGAGATCATACCCAATCACTACCGCATGATCGCCCGTGGCTGGGGGAAACCTCAATAGTGTCAAAGCATGACAATCCACACCGTGATGCCATGAAGACTCGGTCCTAAGGATAATTACACAACCGCCACATAGTGTGACACTTATACGTGTAAGTGGGTCGATCCTAACGTCACGCATTCTCTAATACACGCGTCCACGTCATACCCAAGTGTCTCTACACTTCGATAGGCGAGATCTATCCACCGCCTAAAGCAGAAGACATCTAATACGTGCTAGTCTGTTTTATACTATCAATGCCCCATTTGATAGTACATCGACTAGTAGACATTTAAGTATTAAACTTATTAAAGTGATTAGAGATCTCATCAACCATAATCGCTATCATCATGGTTTCTCTATCACAATTTAATACTAAGGGCGTTATCATATAACAATTCACAATTGGTTCTCTAAAAGAACATATATATGATAACAGAAAAGCCATTTTATATATGTATAAACATAAAGAAATAGTAGAAATGATCCGACCCGGTCGGATCCGGTCCAACCCGATTGGGTTTAGGACACTATTCCAACATAAACAATGCAGATTCATGAATAAATACTAAGTGTATGACGTAGGTTATGGGATCCTGACAGACCTAAACCTAACCTTGGAAACGGCGCCAGAAAGCTGACGGACATTACCTAGGCTATACAGATCCTAACCGGCGTGTACCGGGTCAAATTGTAGTGCTAGTCCGGTGAGTCAGTCGTATTCTCTCGGGAAAACATGGTAATTCTTTTTAAGTGGGGTTAAACACCAAGAAGCTATTATTAACTCGATCTAAGTCGCAGGTTTATCATTTTCCTTGGGTTAGATTATGTTAGATCAGTTAGATTGTTAGTAATGTTAGAGTTAGATGTTAGTAAAACAGAAAATAAAACAAATAAATACTAATATAATATATATTTTTGGATCTAGCCAAGAATACGTTACTGAATCAATATCTTTTAGTAGAAATAAATGAGACAGATCTTCCTTTATTCAAGGTGTAAATTATATATGAATCGGTGTACTCTAAGCTAGACAACTCCTCCTCACACGGCGTATGAAAGCTGTCATATGTCCATTGCATCAGTCCAAGGTCCACAATCATTACGGTTTTTACGAGCGGTCCCGAGTACAAATCTACCTTTAGATAAAAGGAGTCATTCCGTTCGTCAACGGTCAATTTTATTTAAAAGGCTCCGGTTGTCAAAGCCGGACGATTCAACTTTCCGGTTTAAGTTTCAATTAAAGCGATGATTTAACATTATTACGATCTCGAGTACAAATGTCAATAAAATTTATCTTTCCCAAGACAAATCGCCTCGGTAGAAAGCGGGTTCCGTTGTCACGTTTTCACTCGGCCAATTTTACCTCCGGTCTTTCAATTTTAACGCGTTTCATTAAGCGCAGAAAGAAAGAGATTCATCATAATTGATTTTAATCATTATTACCGAAGTCGATCATTCATTTTACCAAAAGATTAACTAATTGATTCATATCTTGGCTAGACATATTTTTAGTTATACATAGATATATATATCGATTCTCATCAAAATGTCATGGATTAAATGGTTTGGAAGTTTTCCATAATAGCATCTCATCAAGATGACAAAATTCTATTACAACCAAATTTAGCCTTTCGATCCAAACACTTATCAAATTCTCACATATATATATAAATAGATATAATTATATAGAACAACAAAAAGTAAAACTCAATAAAATTACCCGTTTACTTGAGATCTAAGTTGTATTCTTGAAAATAGCAACCTTTCCAAAAGCATTTTCCTTCGATAATTTTCTGAGCAATACAACATTACTACTATTATTTATCAAAACATATATACATACATAGACATATGTATATACGGTAGAAAATAAAAAGACAAAAGAGATGAAAAGAAAATCTAGATCATATACATATATATATATATATATATATATATATATATATATATATATATATATATATATATATATATATATATATATGATCTTCAAAGAAATGGACGAGAGAAAGAGGTGAAGAAGAAAGTGGCAGCTGTAATTGATCCTCGAATGTGCGCTTATATAGACCAAAATGAGGGGGCCGGACCGGTCCTTGAAGGAGCCGGACGGTCCGGGAGTCATGATCACATGATGACTCGCCACATTCGGATCCTTCGAAATTATATTTATTTGAATAAAACTTCTAAAATTCATATCTTGAGTTGTAGACCTCCAAAAATCATGATTCAAACGTCAAAATTAAGCTCTCGGAAAATTCTTCAACTTTCATGAAGGACTCTTCTTCAGAAAACGCCTTTTTGATGGGCCATGCCCATTACGCGTCGTTTTGCGACATTTTCCTTAATACAAATCAATTAGCCACTTGACCACCATTTGAGTTGTAGAAGTCCGATTGACTTGATTCAAAATCCATTGGAAATCTTTCTTGAAGATATACAACTTTTATTAAGGAAACTTCTTCATAAAATGTCGTTTTGATGAGCCATTCGTATGTCGTGTCTTTTACGGGATTTCTACTAATCCGAATTGATTAGTCAATTGACCATAACTTGAGTTGTAGACCTGCAATTGACGTAATTCAAAGTGCGTTGGAAAGCTTATGTGAAGATCTACAACTTTCATTAAGAAGTCATCCCCTGAAAATGCCTCTAAGCTGGGTCAAATCTCCGTCGAAAATATGTAACGATTTAAGTACTTAGAAAATTTGCTCCGTTGAACTTATAAACTTGTGGCACCTTCTTCTAACCCTCTAAACACATCTTTTAGACTCAAAACATAATCGTTACGTGGAATCTTGGTCAATATATAATCCGCAATGAACCACCAAAATACCAAACGTAAATCCGACACGACACTCCGGTTACTAAACCGGTACAAAAACTAATAAAAATACGATAATTTATATAATAACTACTACTTATACATTTGAATAAAACATAGCATTTATGACTTGATTTGATATAATAATGTTCAAAATGGTATCAGAAATGGGGCGAAATATCGTAATAATGATCATAAATTTATCTCTCATCAGATCCCCATAGACAAGGTGTCGCCACATCCCTAACGTCATAGCCTAGATCTACATCATCTAGCTATGATTAACTAATTCAAACGATAAAGCATAATTGGGAGGGATTAATTACTTAAAAGAAAGAAACAGAAAATAAAGGCTTACATGTTGCAGCCCTTAAATTGCTGGAAACACCCTCAATAAACTACATTGAATCAAGATATGAATAGAGTGATTTTATTGAATGATATTCTAAGGTATATGTTGGTGTGTATTACAATTCTCGTAGCTGCTTGCTTATATAGAGGTTTTTGCCGACTTAGGGTGGTTCTAGAAGATAAACACGACAAAAGCCCTAAACCGCCGAAAGTGACACTCGGTCAACGAAAGATGACACTCGGTTGACCGAGCCTAATGGTTCGGTCGACCGAACCTATATTTTCCATGTTCTACACGTTTTCTTCGTTTGCCTTGCTCCCCACTGCACGTTTGCATGTCGATCCGATTAATCTCTCATTTAATGCTCCGGTTTCCTTCCTTCCTTATCTTGAGATAATTGATTGAATGACATTAATCCTCTCGATTTGTTGTGATCTGCAAAATCAATAATTATCGCACAATAAATCGGCTTTAAACAATAAAAACAGCTAAATACCAAATATCATATTAATAATCACTTAACATTAAATAATAAATATAAACGAGTGATTTAATATGAAATATACATTATTAATCTCGATTTAAGGTCAATGTTGATGACTTTTACGGGTATAATTTGACCGTCATCAACTACTCCCCACTTAGACTTTGATCGTCGAACAAAGCATCAATAAGTCATTCCCAAGACAACATTTTCTATGGTCAAATCATACTTACACAAGAAACTCAAGTCAACTCATACTAGTCATGCTCATAAGATATCCATTATTCACTACTGACTATGAATCGAAGTGATGTGTGCATGTGCATTTAGTTTTATATATTCGTGGCAAGATTAGAGTTTATGCAGACCTCATATCAAAATTCACCAACATCGGCATTCATACTTCTTAAGCCTCGCAATGGTTAAAGCACTAGAACAATAAGCAAGAGCGTATCTATAGGGATTTTGGACTTGGAGACTGAGTACTACTCAAAGCCTCTTAAAGAGTTGAATATTCTTTTCATATCTTCATATTTTTCAAATACTATCAATCTCAAGGAAGAAAACTTTTTAGAGTATCCCCATATCTTAGATCATGTATAGCATCGAATATTACCACAAGCGCAGGCTACTTTGGTAATGTTATTACAAGCCAGTGTTTGAGCGCATTGTCAAACACAGTGCGTCTCAAGCTTATTACTCGCTTTAATGGCTAAAATATAAGAATGCATCGTGAGATAGATATTGACACTAAGTTCACATAACCAATCATCTATGCAATGTACACATAATTTCTTGATTATTATGATTTGCGCGGTATACTCGATTCACAGTTGAGTAATTGAATAATAAATAACTACTTGCAAAAGCGAGCTTGAATATCCTTAAATTTACTTAACATAAGTATAAAATGATCACGTACTCATGAGACTTGGTTCCTTTCTTATCAATTCTTAGCTAGGAACTCACAATTCTAAGGGTACGAGATACATAATATGGTATTTATTCAATTTTTCAATTTTTCAATTTTTCTACCGTTTCATTCAAATTTCAATCATAACATAGCTAAGTCCCCTACCCCCCACTTAAACATGGCATTGTCCTCAATGACAAAAATAAATGAGAATTTAAGAAAAAGACTTAGCTCTGGAAACGGCTCTCAAGTAGATGCAGAACATCGGAGTAAATTTCAGCACGTTGTGGAGAAGCAAGTGAAAACCTGTATAAGCAGACAAACTCCACGAAACCGTTAATAACACCATGTCCATGGAAGTTATAAAATAATGTGGCAGTAATTAGGGATGAATACCGAAAAACATTTTAAGCCACTTTATTTTATACAACCAAAGACAAGGGAAACCAAAAAGAAAAAAATACTAAATAGAAAGAAAAATAAACAAGCAACTAAAGATGGTAGTCTTCATCTAAAAACCGGGTGGATAAGACAAAGATCAAAAAGCACTACCCGACGTGGGAAAACACGAGGGTGACTCGGTCGAAAAGGTATTCAATCCAGGAAAAGAGAAACTTGGTAAAGTATAACAGATTGAATGCGACCTATTGGCTAAAGATAAAATCAAATACTTAGCGCAGAAACTTCTCGCTTGCATTGGATATCAACAACTTAGGGAGATGTAGCTACTCCTCGAAATTACTAATAACCCAATGTATCACATAAAAGTCATAACCGTCATCAACAAGGTCGGATCGGTGTGATAGTTCAGAACAAAACTGATCATCTATAAATGCCGGAATAGACGGAAAAAATGTGAAATTTAAAACTTCCGGTAGAAAGATAAGTCGTATGTGATCGAACCAAAAACTCTTAAAACCTAGCTAGGGTCAGAGCTACACTTACCCCAACTAGGATCATGAAAATCAAAATGATAAAAGATAATCATTAACGCTTAGCAATATTTCAAATTCCGCAACACATAGGTATTGTGTAAACAAAATGGAGGTTGAGAGTATGATGGGTTTAGAAAAAGATACACATAAGGAAGGGAAGAAAAGATAAAGGGTGGGTAAGAAATGGTTAAGGCAGTTGGTTGGGGTGGGAGAGTGAAACGGATGGAAAGAAAGAGAGGCGATGAAAGAATGGTTAGAAATGTGAACTGTCGGGGCAGATTGGTGAGAGGATCGAAAAGTTTGAAGGTGAAAAAGTGTAGAGGGAAAGATAAGGATAATTGCAGAATGAATTGCACACTACTTTGGATTTTCACTTGGATCACCTAAAAAGTTTTAGAATTTGACCAAAATTGTTCTTGTTCGCACCAATCATTCTCTGTTACATTTTCAATAATTCTCAAGTTCTCTTAATGCTTCCATCTTAAGGTTGTTTGCTAAATTTCCTTTTCTTTAGCAATTTCTCGACTCTCTCTCGGAACTCTATTTCACGTGGCCTATATTGAGTAAAAAAGTTTTGCACATCCTTAGCCCAATGGCCATCGAACACGGCAAAATAAAAAAACTCAACATATTTCACGTTACTCTTATTTGACTCAAAGAAAACAAAACCTAAAATCCTAAAAAGAAATCCTAAGGGTTTTAAAGAAGTAGTTACGAGTTTAAAGTCCTTAGCTCGACTTCCAAAAATTATCCTTGTCGGTTATCATTCTTGGATCGCTTGAGACTTTGACCCTCCGAGCACTATTATTAGAGGTGGCTTGTTGCTTTTGCGGATTAATACCTTTCCCTTGGTTGTGAGACCTAGGGAACAACATTTATCCATACCATTTATCCAAAGCTCTTACCTCGGCTCGTTTTAGGAATTAGTGAATTCTAAGAAACTCGGTTAAAATTACGGTTTTGGCCTTGACAATAAGAAACAATGAATCTAAGTACTCCGAATAAGGTCGGTTATGTAGGCAAGCCTATGCCGTCTTATTCGTTGGGACATATGTGATGATTCGAGGCCAATCCATCAAGATTAAGCCCCGTTTAGCTTTGAAGGCTTATCGGCTATGCTAAGTCTTGTTGAATTCTTCAGAACGTACATCACACGTGGAGGAGTAGATTGAGCGAAGCTCGGTTGAACTCGCCCTTGAGCCATGGTTAGACCATTTCCGAACCCATGTACTAAGAGTCTTCGATTTCTAAATTGTTACCCAAAGCGTAATCTCGTTTCTATTTAAGGTGGGTTCACCGAGAAGCCATCACCATAAAACTCAACGAAAGCAGAAGATTGTGTTCTCTCAAAACTCAACGTCTTCTTTAGATTGTGAATGCTTAAACTACACAATTTGTTGCTCCCCTGGCGGTGAAGCAATCTCATGCATAGGACAAAGAGATTTTAAATGAACTACGAGGAACTCTTTATTCTTTGCTTCCTTTCAACGACTACATGTTTTCTTACACCCTCAGATGAGAGATGATTTGAGGCAAAACCATCGACACTAATAAAATTATTCTTACAAACCAACTCCGGGCTAAGATTCATACTAAGGTTCATGTATAGGCTAACTTATGCTCAAAAAACCAAAAGGTAGTAAAACATATAAAAAAAAAAGGGTAGTACCTTGCCTTCAACATTGTACCACGAAGAATTTAAGCCTTAAAATATATTTTTTTTCGGAGCCATCTTGGTGCTTTAATGGTATTGCTTCCATCGCTTTTCCCATCGTAGAGTAGTAATTCCGCATGTTCTTTGGGTTATTTTCTCGGCGCCGCTTGAAAATTCTTGACTCAGATTATTGCTTCCTGGTTTTCGCAAGCGGAAGAAAAACAAAAGCAGACCGTAGATCGATTTTAACATGGTCTCCCATCTTTGCTATCGGACTTACGGATTAAACATACTGAGGATAAAGCAGACACGGGAAATTCGGACTCGAAAAACACAAATCGAAACCGTGTAAGCGAGCATCAGACAAGAACAAAACAAAAATATTATAAGTTCTCGGTCGACCGAATGAGGTCTCTCGGTCGACCGAATAATTTTTTTATTTTTATTTCTTTTAATTTTTTTTTATTTTAAGCTGGAATTTTCAGAATGAGCGAGACAACGAGAGGACTCAAAACGTAAAAACAGACTCTAAAACAGAAAACTCGACATGAATAAAAAATTATTTATATATAAAATTGACCGTTGGTTCCCCGGCAACGGCGCCAAAAACTTGATCGGGGTCAATCAGGTTATAATATACTTGACCACCATAAACCAATACTAGCAAGAGGACTAGGCCCATCGTAGTATAGCTATAGTGAATCAAGGTCGATCCCACAGGGAACCAATTGTGGATCATCTTATATACAAACAATTAATTAAACATGTCAAGGACATAGAGGCGGTCTACGACCAACATAAAACAAGAAAAGTAAAGACACGACTCGACACACAGCGTAATTAACCTCCCCAATTATAGTCTTTATCGTTTGGACCTAGATAATTTATATAATAAATCGAACTTATTAAGCGTCAATCCGTTTGTATCTATCTTAGATTGGCTACGGGAGTCATCCTCTTTAACTTGACTTAGCACCGGTAGAGTCACTAGATCACCGTGATATTGTTACGTGACTTCGCTTTTGGTGCCTCCATCTCATATAACTCACACGCTTACGACTCTAAGGATGCCGATATTAACCGTACACCTCGTCCAGGCAACATTCCTATGGTTAGGCGTATTTCTAAACGATTACTCAAGCTCTCGTCCAACTAGCAATTACCAAGTTATAGTCTCATGCTAATCTACGACGTATGTATAATCAGTGCTAGCAATCCCCAAATATAAACCTACCTGAGATAATTTGAACGTCCGAAGATCAATTCATAAGCCTACTAAGAGTTTTATATTGGTATTTCCTTTTTACACATTTTAATTAAACTAAGCGAGTAACGTAGCCATAGCCATACCTCTTGAGATAATAAATTCTATTAAGTTAACCTAACCATAAAGACATGGCTATTTAACGGATGATAACAGGGCTCGGTCGAGGCCGAATAGGTGGGCTCGATCGACCGAGTTAACTCATTCGGTCACCCGAATCAATTTCGCCCCATATTACATCCCTGAACATATCTCTCGGCGTTTCATCATACTGAGCAGTTAAAACAATTAATTGTAAAGCATTCATATAAAGTAACATAGATACGCATTAATTAAACAATGCAGATTCATGAATAAATACTAAGTGTATGGCGTAGGTTATGGGATCCCCATGTAGACAAGGTGTCGCCACATCCCTAACGTCATAGCCTAGATCTACATCATCTAGCTATGATTAACTAATTCAAGCGATAAAGCATAATTGGGAGGGATTAATTACTTAAAAGAAAGAAACAGAAAATAAAGGCTTACATGTTGCGATTCTTAAATTCTTGGAAACACCCTCAATAAACTACATTGAATCAAGATATGAATAGAGTGATTTTATTGAATGATATTCTAAGGTATATGTTGGTGTGTATTACAATTCTCGTATGCTTGCTTATATATAGAGGTTTTGCCGACTTAGGGTGGTTCTAGAAGATAAACACGACAAAAGCCCTAAAGCGCCCGAATCGACACTCGGTCAACGAAAGATGACACTCGGTCGACCGAGCCTAATGGTTCGGTCGACCGAACCTATATTTTCCATGTTCTACACGTTTTCTTCGTTTGCCTTGCTCCATTGCTGCGTTTGCATGTCGATCCGATTACTCTCATTTAATGCTCCGATTTCCTTCCTTCCTTATCTTGAGATAATTGATTGAATGACATTAATCCTCTCGATTTGTTGTGATCGCAAAATCAATAATTATCGCACAATAAATCGGCTTTAAATAATAAAAGCAAACTAAATACCAAATATCATATTAATAATCACTTAACATTAAATAATAAATATAAACGAGTGATTTAATATGAAATATACATTATTAATCTCGATTTAAGGTCAATGTTGATGACTTTTACGGGTATAATTTGACCGTCATCACATATATGTAATAAGTGTGTTTTTACAACGTCATAGAGTACTTGATGATGACGAGGGAGAACGGATGCGGACGGAGCCGCGCGAGCGTAACTTATATTTTCAATCTAAGGGTGCCTCACTTCCGGTGAGGATTTACCAGGATGCTGGAGACAGGAAAAGATGCTCTATTGAGCAGACCTAATGAAATTTTCTACGAGCTACCTACCAGGAGCCCCAATACAAAGCCTGGAGATTAGGCATGACACGGCGGATCGGAAGGAATCGAAAACACCCAGGAAAGCATGCAATTCTAAGAACCTCATGAGCCGAGGCGTACAATGGAATTGAGTTCGAGATATTCGTTCTTGTATTTTCAAACGACATTAATTTGTCGTTTGTTTCAATTTTTGAATTCACATTCTTGTTACCCATAATTTCAAAGGATGTTCTCATACTATAACCAAAACGTAATTCAAAAACCATATATTTGAATTTAATTTTCATCTTCCACTACAACAACAACACAATCAACTTTGCACCAAACCAATAAAACACATTCGGTAAACAAGTTTCGTTTATTACTACAAACAATCACATTGACATCAACCAAAATATATTTCTATCGTTATCCAAATATTTCATCACAATATATCAATCAAAATAAAATGTATCATTGACTACCCTAATTATCCAACGAATGTCAATTCCATTATCGAAATATATAATCAAAATTAATCATTTCTAAATTTCGAAAATGCATAATTTACACTACGCTAAAAATCAAAAATTTATAACATTAACAATATTAATAAAAATCGAAAATTAATAACATTAATAAAAATCGAAATTTTTAACATTAAAAATTCGAAAATGCACATACTACACTATCTTAAAAATCGAAAATTTATAACATTAATGAAAATCGAAAATTCATATGAACAAATAACAATAAAAACAAACACAATAAATATATTTATTCAAACTTAAATAAATGCTTACTCATTTTGTTTAAAAATACAACTCAGATGAAATAAAACAACGCAATTTCGAAAAAAAAATAAAATATTTTTTTTTTTTTTTTGTTTTTTGGGTATCAATTATGTAGCAATGGTGATTTTTTTGGAACCAATGGTGAATTTTTGTGTGATGAAAGCGGTGGTGAAAGAAAGTAGGTGAAGAGAGTAAATAAGGCATTGATAAGGGTTTGAAAAGGTATGTTATCGTCAAATTGAAATAAAACCGTCCAAATATGGACGGTCTTTTTTTTTGTCTGAAGAGACCATGTGATAGCGTCCAAAGTGGGATGGTTTCAGATATTTGGACAAAATGGACGTAAACTGCCGTCAAAATGTTGGACGCATCAGTCAAAAAATGGATGAAATTCGCGCGAATTGGACGGTTTCACGTCCATTTTGTCAATTCAATATATTTGATTTAATTTCATCCAAATTTGGAGGTTTTATTGAATTTAGACAATTTCATCCAAATTTGAATGATAAACCTAAAAATAATATCGAGAATCTGTCAGAGCTAAAAATAAATGTCGAAATTAAAAAAGTGCGATTTTCCAATTTCTCTTGTATTCGACATTCTGTATCTTTTCAAGTTGGTAAATAAAAAATTATAAAACCTCTAAAATCTTAAAAACGGGGATCGCCTCATGTGTGCTTCTAACCGTTGGATATTCTACCAGGATTGCCACCGTGTCAACGCAATAATTTGTAGATCTGTTTTATTTTTACCCATATCCCTAGTCTTTATAAATTCAAACACAATTCATACGCCGGTATCATTCAGTTTTTCTTCTGGCTGAAAATAATGGAAGGTGGATTTGAAGCTGAAGCTGAAGCTGGAGGGATTCACAAATTTCATGCCCGCCTGGAGGCTTTGAAAATGTTTGAGCTTCAAGTTAGGATGGATAAGGACGACAACAAAGTTCAGGAGTTATGCACTTATCTGAGTTTACTCAACCAGGGTAAAAACCTCCTTGCTGACTTCCAGCCTACTATTGATGAGATCTGTGAACGTATCATGCTGGAGAAGCTTATCAAGGTTACCTCGCTAGCGGAGGTCAATGCGTTGAACTATTTGAAGATCAACTTCGAATGGACGGGAAAAGCTGCCGTTGATGCCGATGACCCTAATGTTGAGGCTATAGTTAGCCATGCCAAATCACTGGGCGTTCCTGTTTTACGTCTTCCCAAATCTAGAGAACCTGACCCATTGGCGTTTCAAATGGAGTAATGGGTGTTGTTGGCTGTAGTTGTTAGCATCAATCTACTGTTTGTTTGTTTCTATTTTCTGTTTTATCTATGTATTCCTCTCTGTCTGTTCTGTCTCCATCTACTGTAGTTGTTTTGCAGCCCTAATCTAGGGGACCCCAGGACCTGTCCCAATGGTTGTTGTTGGCTGTAGGTGTTAGCATCCATCTTTTCTTTGTTTGTTTCTATTTTCTGCTTTATCTATCTATTCCTCTGTTTCAATCAAGGATGATTATGTAATGTTGAAGTTTGCTTATGAATATATGATAATTTTATTATTATTATTTTCTTTCCTCCTTTCTCTCTATCTTTTGCTTTTAAAAAAAACTTAAATCTTCAAATAAAGAAATTGGGGGGTAATTCTCAATAACAGAGAAAAGAATTTAGTAGATAATCAAAAGAGAGGATTGGATATTTTGTTCCAAAACTTTACAGCCCTATTATCCTTGCTGAATTTGTTAGTATCACGGTATGTGGTAAATGAGAGTGAGCTACACCGTATATATTTCTTACTTGCTGAGTTGAGTTTAAGCCTGGAAATTGAAGCTCCATCCCAATTGAAACTTGAAAACACAACAAAGTAAAAGTAAGTAAAATGAGAAGAGAGGAGAGGAAACTGATTCTTCACTGAATTGTTGTTAACTAGAAGTCCTTTGGATATTTGAGCTAGGACTGTTACCTGAGAACCTACTACTCAAAAGTAGTTTCTTACATGCTTTATACTAATTCAAACTAACTGGCTTGCTCTTGACAAGCTTTCATCTGTACCCTTGAGTAGCTGGTGTGTGCTTCAAAGTTGAGAACTGCTTTCCTGATGTTCATCGACACTCACCTTTTTAAGTGAGTGTAGTAGCTAGCACTCCATGTTCTTCTTGCTTCTTCACTCAGTTATGTCCATGATGTACTTAAATTTAAGCACTAAAACTATAACTTGATTTATGACACATGGTATTAGATTTCTGTTGTGATATCGCCTAGCTCCCTGAACCGAACTGATAATTTAACTGTTTCTTTGTCATTCGGTCAATTCATCTCATTTCGGTGTAGCAGTTCATTTTTGTCTTGTGATTATGGATCACCACAACTCGTTTTTATGAATGATGATTGTGTTACAATTGTTGAAACTGAAAAATATGTCTTTGCCAGCTATGGTAGGCCCATATGTCTTCCCTGGATGGACTGAGAATGGTGGGAAGCTCAGAAACCGATAAGATTTTATTTTGCATAATTCAATTCTGTCCTGGATAAGATGTTTTCTAGCTGCTATTTCTGCTTGTGATTCTTATCAGCTAACTCTACACTTGGTTCCCCGGGAAGCTAATCTATATAATGATGTTGCTATCACCTTAGACCTGTGTACGTCACTGAACGAGGGTCACAAATCAAACATGAAGTCTTGGTGTGTACATAACCATTTAAGTAACACCTTGTCTATGGTCCAGTGTCTTAGTCTTGTCTCATTTCACAGATAGGCACCATTTAAGTAATACCTTGTGTATGGTCCAGTATCTTAGAGTCTTATCTCATTTCACAGGTTGCTATCTGATATAATGTGCTTTCGGCGTTTATTGCTTGAGGGTGGGAATGACGAGTTTTGGGTTGCTCTAGGATGTTTATTAGATAATAGTGTATCGAAACAACATTTTCCATGGACTGAAGTTGAATGTTACTTTGGCTGTGGCTTGGTCTTACATTGGGAAGGTAAAGTGCTGTAGATTTGCTTCTCGAAATGTCATTTTATTTTTCATTCATCAAGTGGTGCATGAAATGATAGCATAATTTTGTCTTGTATATTGAGCAGGCTACCCGACTTTTGAACCGGAATTGTTAAGGAAAAGCTTAGTTTTTTTTTCCTTACTGCAGGGTATCGATCAAATGTATCTGAGCGACTATGGTTACTTCTCTTAGGCGAATCAGGCCCCTTTTTCCTGAAACTGAAACAAGCATTTTCTGGTGGGCTTATGCTATAACCAATATCCCTCATGATGTGATTAGCCATGGAAAACATTTTCTTGGTATAAGGTTGTAGAACGTGTGCTGTATTAGTTGATGTTTTTAATTTTTCTTTCAACCTTTGCTATATGAAAAAATCATGACGCCTTTGAACACCGTGATGCTAACCAGAATATAAGTGATGCCTGTAAAGGGTGTTATGAGACTCAATTGGTGAACAGATGTGTAGGTGGTAGGTGGTGTTGTGGCTTTGATATGAGGCTAAGCGATAAAGATGCAGGGCGGTGGTCAAGCGCTGCCTAGGCGATCCTTTGGCCAGGGAGCTATTAGTTGCACCACACCGATTCTACCGTTGCACCACATCACACGTGATCAACGTTGTGAAAGTCGGCTCTGGAGTCAAAAACGGACTTTCCCTCAGTCGATTCTCACAATCTACCTACGAGAAGTCGGTTTTCTTACCTTTATTTTATTTTTCTTTCTTTCTGTTTTTTTCCTATAAATGAAGACAGAGTTTCTTTTCTTTGGTTTATAACGCTGGCGTGATCATCTTTTTAAATTACAAGACCGTTAGACTATATGTTGTTAATTGAATAAGCTTGTTGCTTACGGTTGTGGCTTGTGAATTCATGATCTTTATTAGTCCATTTTTGTATAACTTGTGTGAAATGATTAATCTTGCCTACAGTGCCCGGCGTTCGCCTAGTGTTTTAACAACTGTGATAATATATTAGATTATCGGATACTTCGTTACAGTCAGAACTGTTGGCTTTGTTTTCCTTTCTAAGAGCATATATGTCTCTCACCTTTCTCTATCTGTCACTTTCATACATTCTTGTACTCATTCGTTCTCCAATTGAATTGGTTGTGAAAATGCTTGAACCAACGGTTTTCATAATTTCATCCATCAATGTCTCAGCTTTGTCGCTCTTTCTCTCCTTCCATCATCCATGTGCATTTTTCCATAAGTATATTATATCTTCGACTAAGGATGGTGTGGATAATTGATGCTTGGTGCTGCTAGTGCTATCTCACAGCACTTTCAGTAATTTGATCTCATCTCATGTTGTAGGTTTGCAACTGCCCTTTTGAGGCCTGCTTGTGTGCTAGTGTTTTCATGGCCATTATTGTAATTCTAGTAATTTCTTCCAAAGAACCCAAATCATTGATTTTCTTCCTTTGCAATGTCTTTCTTCTGTCTATTGATATAAAGTAGCTTGAGAACCTATAATTCTTTGTAATGATATCTTAGCTGAATACGACAATGTTATGGAAACGATGATGCTAGCCACTCTTACGATCTAAAACATTCATAATGCTAGCCCTTAGCTTCCTCTGTTCTCTCTTTAAAGCGCAACTCTTAATTTTGGCCTACTTTTTATATGATTCTTGTACACGCCTATAATTGCAGGAGTGGAGACAACTCGACACTTCCTGTTGGAGTGGTTAATCGTTGTACTTTAAATAAAGGCTCAATATCGTTTATCTGCTAAACTTTTAATGATTGAACTTGGGAGGAGTTCATGTTCCAAATTTGTGTTTTCAATATCTCACATGTTTATAAAGTTCGATGATTTGACATGTTCCATCAGGGTCAGGCATCAGAATGGGCACTGTTAAGGCGTCATTCAACAGAGGACTTGTTTGGAGTTCAAATTTGTGGGGCCTACCCGGATACTGTCGCAAGAACGGTTGAACTCATAGAGCGGGAATGCTCCGTAGATTTTATTGACATCAACATGGGATGCCCAATTGATATTGTGGTCAACAAGGGAGCTGGATCTGCTCTTCTTACAAAGCCAATGCGAATGAAAGGTATCATAGAAGCAGCGTCTAGAACTATTGACACCCCACTAACCATCAAGGTAATAAATTTCCATGCATTGTTCTTTTGACTTTCTGAACTTTAATGCACGTTGAGATCTTTTGGATCTTATTTGGAAGGAAAAAGTAGGCAGGTGGTGGGTTTTGGGAGTTGTTCTGTCCTGAGGATGGTCGGATAAGATCTTGTTCTTTTAAGTAATAACTAGGCTTTTACTCGGATGCTTTATTTTGCATTTTCTTTAGGTACGAACTGCATATTATGAGGGCAAAAATCGAATTGACTCTTTGATCGAGAACTTTGGAAATTGGGGTGCATCTGCTGTTACTATTCATGGTCGATCGCGTCAGCAACGCTATACCAAACTTGCTGATTGGGACTACGTATACCAGTGCGCACAAAAGGCACCTGATTCATTGCAAGTCCTTGGTAATGGGGACATCTTCTCCTATTTAGACTGGAACAAGCACAAGTCTGATTGCCCGAAGCTCTCTGCATATATGTTTGCTCGTGGTGCTTTGGTCAAGGTATGTACTAATTCGTAAAATTGATCTTTAAGGCAT
This sequence comes from Gentiana macrophylla, assembly GCA_026214975.1. Lineage (NCBI taxonomy): Eukaryota > Viridiplantae > Streptophyta > Magnoliopsida > Gentianales > Gentianaceae > Gentiana > Gentiana macrophylla. The sequence continues at coordinate 22,525,319 of CM047814.1, forward strand.
GGGATTTCGCAAAGAGATTATTTGATGTGTTGGTCAGTTATTATTATAACTACAAGTACTATTGTTATTGTTGTTGTGTCTCAATGAAGACTGTTTTGCAATCTGCAGCCATGGATTTTTACAGAGGTAAAAGAAGAAAGACACTGGGATATTAGTTCTGGGGAAAGACTAGACATTCTGAAAGATTATGTACGGTTTGGCCTTCAACATTGGGGTTCTGACTCCAAAGGTGCGTATAGTTAGTTAGCTCAAAATGTGCAAGTGTACAAACAACCTTTTCATCTGTAGAATGAAATATTATTCTTTTTCACGATACACAACACTCACTTTATTCGATACAATGCCTGATTCAATCTGAATAACATCTTAACCAAAGTATATCTTCTGAATAAGAATAAAGGCGTTCTATCTCATGTCCAGACGTACCCTTAGCTTTAAAGTGCAACTCTTAATCTTGGTGTACTTTTTATATTTCTTCTTGTACGCCTATAATTGCAGGAGTGGAGACAACTCGACACTTCCTGTTGGAGTGGCTAAGTTACACATATAGATATGTACCTGTTGGGCTCTTAGAGGTCATTCCACAAAGAATCAATTGGCGGCCACCTTCATATTACGGTCGTGATGACCTTGAGACACTCATGGCTTCTGATTCTGTTGCAGACTGGGTGAGTAGTCTTCTATTTATCAACTTGGTTTTACATACCCCCGGGGTCCGGTGCTGATAAAAATCCTCAAACTTTCCACTTTTTTGCTTATTATTTGCAGGTTAGAATCTCAGAAATGCTACTTGGGAAGGTTCCTGCAGGATTCACCTTCTCGCCAAAGCATAAATCGAATGCCTATGACAGGGCGGAAAATGGTTAACAAACGAGAGATTTTATTGTGCAACGGTTGTAGGAAGGTTATACCAAGTGACATACATTAGAGTCTCTCATTTTTGCTCTCTTTCACTTAATACACTTTTATCGTGTGAAAGAGGTTAGAAATGAGTGGTTGTAATGTATGTCACTTGGTATAACCTTCCTACAACGGTTGTATTTTAAAATTTCACTTAACGTTATTAACCGTGGTCGGGAACTGGTGCTAATTTGAATACTGTTTTTTATATATTTATTTATTTAGGAAACCCTTGTATGAAGATTCTCTATTGCATCACATCGTCATATGAATGACGTGCTCAAAAAGACAAAATATGTTCTCTTTTGTATAAACAACATTTCCTTGTCTGTGAGACAAAATGAAAGAGATGCTTAACACAAATGTGTAGTGCACATATCATTCAAGGGATGATAAATTATAAACATAAAACGGTTAAACCATAAATTAATCAGGGATACGAAGAAAGGTTAATCAGGGATGATAAATGATAAATTATAAATTATAAACATATGTTTGACATTAGCAGGATATACTATAGTCTAGATAGTATAATAAAATAGACAGTCCAGTGTATTATTAAATTAATATTTAAATAATAGGGACCGTTACAATACTGTGATGCCCTATTAGTTGCGGTGTATCATAAAATAGATTTTAGCATGTTTAATAGGTTGCCGATCATCTATTAAAATCCAGCGGTTGTAATTAAATGAAAAACACAGATTGATTCTTTCACTTTCCTTTCTTCTACAAAATCCAGCCATCGCCACCGCCACCGTCACCGCTACCGCCCTGTCCTGCCATAATCTACCACTTATCTCTGCCACTATCTTTCATTATCTACCTCTCTTTCTCTCGCCATGGCAAAATACTTGGGCCGCTGTGTGGCAGCTGCACCACCAAAGCATGCGATCCAAGAATATTAATAAAAAAAAAATAGTAAGATGATCCAAATTTCCAGGAAAAAGAGAGAGAGAGAGAGAAAAACGGTCATAAGAAAGTAACCCTAAATTTTACGAAGGGGTGATCCCTGTTGTGTGTTTTTATAACCATTTTACGAGGATTGCCGGTGTAGCATTTTATAAGCATTAGATATGTGTTTCTTTCGTTAGAGTGATATCCAAATAGTAGAGCGGACTAACGAAAATTTCAAAGCCCTCTCTTGAGATTTTCAAAGGGCTCGCTTCAAGTGGTCACAATATTGTCCATCACTAGACATCCATAAAACCAAGCAACCTCATGAGAATCCTCACTCATTTTCTGATACGAGGTCCAAACAAAACAACAAAAAGAAAGTAAGGGGAAAAAAAAAAAACACATAAGCTTGGCCGTTTATTTAAAATACAGTTTATAAGTACGTAGAAATCTTACATTTTTCTTTGTCTATCCAACTCCCCCACCTCCCTCCCCCCACCCCCACCCCCCACAAAACATACTTCAAATGATTTTTTTTACAGCTTCATCCGTCATGTGGCATGAAGGATTCCGTTTTTGTGTTTTGATATGCTTGTGGGTGATCAATATCGGGTTTCCAGGGTGTTCTTTGGGACAATGTTCGTATATCCATGCCTAAAATAAAAAATATCCGCATGCCTTATGAGATATTCTTGAGTACTTAAATTTATATGAAACAAATACTAAAAAAATGTACCTCCAACAAAGAGAGATATCCACATACAGCTTTGGCCTCATAAGTAGCTGCTTTGCTAAGCATCCTATTTAGATAGGCCAATGTGCCCGCTCCCCACGCCCATTTATTCAAGTTATTCATATCTTGTAAGAAGTAGATATACTTCACCTTCACTTTATCCCAACATGTCTTATAGGTGCTTAATAATCCATGAAGTCGTCCCCAGGACATTGTTGGAAGTGGCGCCCGAAAGACAATTTATATAATTGTTTTTATAATTAATAAATGACAGATTTATTCTCATCTTATTATTTGCTTCGTGCTTATAAGTAATACACTGCTAAAAACCCCAAGTCGTATCATATGTAGCCATATAACTTAGTGTGTGTCACACATGAGGATTAAGTTTATGGTGATACACTTGAAATGTTAGTCCGTGGTGAACTTAATCAAAGTCTGGGGTCTATTGATTAAACTACCATTAATGCGCTCAGATCACTTTATGGTGTGACCGTCTTATCCGGACCGTTGACATTGGTTGTCTAACTGAGGCATTTATATATGATGTAGTCATATAGGACTGGACCGATTTAATATGAGTTTCTCATATAATTCTGTGATTGAGAAATATTATTAAATCACAAGATGATCATATATGAATTACTTAATCCTGAATGATTGCATTCTCCTACTTGTTTCAAGATAGGGTTTGATGTGTTCGTTAAGGATCGCTAAGTGGCGCGGTCCGAATCACTTTCACTTTGGCACTATTCTGGAATGAGTGAGAAGTGTGTGTCTCACAGATATGGAATCCATTCCTTCTGCGGGAAGTAGAAAGACAATCCCTTATTTGTTAATCCTGAAAGCGATCGATCCGCGGAGTTCGTATTGGTTATGAACTAATTGATCACTAGTGGGTTAATGGTAAATAAGGATAAGATGTATTGAAGAAGGTTTACGGAAATAATCCCGCTTCATTACGGATAGTTTATGGAGGGTTAGTTTATATGTAATGATCATATCAATGGACACTTATCGACTCGACTTGACATTTTGAGAATAAGTTATATCTATAATCGATAGAGTTCAGTTTCGGATTTATGGTTGCGTAATTCCGGAATTAATGAGTTGAGTAGAAATATTACATTCGATGAATATTTTATTCAATTTATTGTAATTACTTGGTTATAGAGTCCATGGTAGGGTTGGCTCTCTAACATGAGTGTTTTCTCGTTTAATGGAACCTCGAGAATAAATTAAATAGTTGGTCTATTTAATGAATATGTAAATATTATTTATTTGGTAAATAATATGTAATATAGAAAAGATATTTTCTATTATCCCAAATGACATCGAAAATGGCGCCACTTTTTTTTGGTTTTGGGAAATTTTCTCCTAATAAATTATAATGTGGATAATGTAATTATTTATGTGTTAAATAATTATAAATAAGAAATTAGTTTTCTTATTAGATAAATAGGAAATTTGTTTTCCTTTTGGATAAAGGTTTTATTTTCCTAAAAGGAAAAGATAAATTTGTGTGTAAAAGATAAACTCTCAAATTATTAGTTATTTTCCTATTAAAAAGAGAGTTTCTCCCAACACAAAATTGAACCAGAAGAATTCAACGCCATATTTTCAGAAAAAGGGGACGCACCTTTTTATTCAAAAAGATAGAAATTTTGTTTTCTTGTCTTGGCCATTAAGCAGGGTTTTTCTTTGTGCATATTCGAGGAGGTTCTACGGTGAGGATCGACGTTCACCAGTCGTCGCTAGGAGATACAATCCGGAAGACTACGGCATCTTCCTTTGGTCGACTATTTCTTCCTTTCCGTTGAGGTAAATCTACTAACCTTCTTGTAGATTGTTAATTAATTATGTGAATTAAAATCGTGGTAAAATCGCATACGAATTTAATTAAGTAGCTTCATTGTGCATGATCGAGTGTCTCGATCGGTCTTTGTGAATCAGATCGACGATCCAATTATGGATCGGATCCGGATTCGGGTTTCTGTATATCCAGCATGTGGTATCAGAGCTAGCTTAAAGCGATTTTGCGATATTGATTGCATAATTAATTAATAAGGAGTGGAATTGAATAAAAATTGCATCTTTTAATTTTATTTATGCGATTGAATGTTTTGGTTGACGAGATGGATTGGGGTTGGTACTTGTTTACCGTTAGATCTATTGTAAACCCATTTTTCCGGGTATAGGATGTGATGTAATTTATTTTTCCAACTTTAATTTTCTGCAATTTCTTTTAAATTCGGCCGAGTGGTATTTAATTAATTCGGATGAAGATTATGAAGAGTAAAAGCTGCAGCACAGTGGTCAAGACACAAATTCAATTGTGAGCAGACACGAGTTCAGATCCCCTCGGCTGTATTAATTCTGAAATTTTAGTTTTTGAGCGGAATTTTTTTTTTTGTTTCGAACAGATTTGTGCGAATTTTTTTTTTCTGTTCGAAACAAAAAAAAGGAGCGGGGAATCGAACTCGGTGGTGATGAAGGAAGAAGGTTCGGGCGGTCAACAGGGCTTCGGCTCGACTCAACTTGTCCGTCCAAGTGCGGGGTTAGCCACGGGGGTCCGGCAAGGTCAAGCTATCCGGCGCGCTGAGGCTCAATGGGGCAACTCTTAGCCCGATTTTCAACCCCGCACCCGCACACGTGCGACGTTAGCGTGGGGGGTCCGGCAAGGTTAAGCTATCCGGCGAGTTTCGGCTCAATGGGACAGCCTTGGCCCGATTCATCCAGCGAATGATTCGAACCAACGAAGAGGGCAGTCGGCTTAGCCAATCCCAACACCGTTCGGTGAACTCGGTTAAAGCTCAGCCAGGGTTTAATACCGATAAGTTGGTGATTGCTTTTCAAGATTTATTGTTTTCAAATTATTAAGATAAAATTCTACGATCCCAAATTTTTATCATAACAAAATTAGGACTTTTTTTTTAAAATTCTTTGGTGAATTTTAGTTGTGTAGTGTCTACATAAGAAATTTCTAAATATTCAAAAATTGAAAAATCATGAATATAGTAATCATTTAGTTAGGCGGTATTTGGGCAGATAAACTAAATGGAGAGAGCTTTAAATTTTATGATTTATTGTTCTTTGAATTATTAGAAAAATCATGAAGTCCTAATGTATTAGGATTAAATAATAAGCGTAACAAAAAATTTATTGGCGTTAAACATGTGTTTAACGACAATATTATTGTCGTTAACATACACTAAGCGACAATAGTATTGTCGTTAAACACATGTTTAACGCCAATCTTTCAATTTTGGCGTAAAATGAACCACATATTGGCGTAAAATCACCATTCAAACCAACAACATATCATCGCATTGTATCTTGAAATTCAAAAACAACCCCTAACCCTAACCAATCTACCCCCTCCTTACAAATTGCACAACAAAAATAGAATCAAATAAAAAATGACAGATAGAAATTAACATTAACCTCAGGGGCTATCTCCCGTTGTGGAATTTGATCCATTTGTTCCAAAGGAACCTCAGGAATTTTTGGGAGGTTTTTGCAGAATTTTGATAATTTGGGGGAGAAGAATAGAGAACGACAATAATAACATCGAACAGATCATTATTGACGTAACGAGGTATTTTTAACGCCAATATTATTGTCGTTAAATATTACCGTAAAACCTAAATACGAATGTGGTTATTTTTCCCACTTTAATTCCAAGAGAGAGACAAAGCCTGATTTTCCAAAATTCCCAAATCTGCAACTCTCTTTGAGATTGGCGGTATTTATACCCGCATAGCTATAGCGTAGAGAAAAGTTAATTTCTTATTTTTCGTTAGGGCAATCTGTAGTGTCCCGAGAAGAATGGAACTTGTACGCCATAGCGCCCCCCTGATCGCGAAGGACACCGACGACGTCGAAGAAGGTGCGAAAACCAAGCACCCTAGAGACGTTGACGTCGGGTCTTCCCCGGTCTTAAAGAAAGCCAAATGCTCTGGAGACGTTGGAGGTCCTTCTTCCGGCTTTCCCCATGTACCTGACCGTATTGCAGCGGCGGCGGAGGCTGCTACTGCTGCTCTTGTTGCCTACAATAGGAGCCATGTGACTTTGCTTGCAGAATACGTGGAGTTACGCTCTATCACTAAAAAACACATTCAAGAGATTCAATCGGAGGATAAGGATGAGATTTCCCGTGCTCAACGCCTCCTTGTAGAGATTGAAAAAAGTATCAATGGTGCCTGTTCTTCGCTACGTGTTAATAACCTTGTGAGAGTTTATACCGTCTCTGATTTAAAGGCTGTGCACTATCTGATAAGACATCACGCGTGGGTTGGAAAAGCTGCGATCTTTGATGAAGAAACTGACGGCCCTGAATTAATGGCTGTAACAGAGGCAGCTAAGAAACTTCAAATTCCTCTTCTCCATTGTGTGAAAGTGAAAAGGAAAGCGAAAAAGAACTAAGTGCGACCTGACCCATGGCGTAATGGGTGTTGTTGGCTGTAGTTGTTAGCATCAATCTACTGTTTGTTTGTTTCTATTTTCTGTTTAACTATGTATTCCTCTCTGTCTGTTCTGTCTCCATCTACTGTAGTTGTTTTGCAGCCCTAAGAGTATCTCCAGTGATAAACCTTTTAAAAGGTTTATCATTTATCTTGTATCACCATTTTATAAACCTTTTCTTTATAAGCGGCCTTTTCTTCACAATCATAAACCTTTTCACACCGCTTGGCATCATCATCTTATAAAGCTTTTCATAAACCTTTTACAACTTTATAAAAGCCTTTTAACGTGGGTAATTCACTTCACAAATATTTTATTATTTCATGAAATTGATTTAATTTTTTTATTAAACTATACAAATAATTATACAAAATTACATTCCATGAAAAAAGATTACGTTTATTATCAAATTATGTTTAGTGTGGATTAAATAAAATATACTCATATTTTTCCGGAGAACATTTTTTATTTTTTATATATCACTGATTACTGATTTTAAATATTGATGCAATATTTTCAAAAAAATAAAATAAAAAATATTGATGCAATTGAATAACACATTTTTATACCGGTAGAAAAAAATTAAAAATTTGCCAACTCCTGGCCAATCCCAAAATATTACAAGTGTTCCGCCTCCTCAAAACCTCATCCCGGCATATGAGGAAGAAAATGCAGCGACAAAAACCCTTAATTTTTTTTTACATAACTAAATAAAGTACAACACAATAGATGTTAAACATAAAAATTCAAACGATACAACTTAATCTTCATTGTTCGTTTGCCGAAAACGTTCCCAAATATGCTCAACCAAGTCATTTCAAAGTCTACATGATGTACTTGGCGGTCACGTAGTTCGCATATCTTTGAAGGTATTGTTGAAATTCTTGAGTAGGTCCTTGTGACACGGTCTCCGGCATTGCTGCTTCTTCATTGCACCAGTTAGTAATTGAATTTCCTTCATCTTCTACAATCATATTATGCAATATGATACATGCGTACATTATATCTCTCAAATCCTTCATGTGCCAAAACCGTGCCGCACCTCGTATTATTGCCCAACGAGCTTGAAGGACCCCGAATGCTCGCTCAACATCCTTTCTTGCAGCTTCTTGCATCTCTTTGAACAATTTCCTTTTAAGGTCTTCTGGATATGAAAAGCTTTTCACAAATGAAGCCCACTCCGGATAAATACCATCCGCAAGATAATATGCCTTCGTATATTGTGTGCCATTTATCGTAAACTGAACATCCGGAGAGTATCCGTACAATACATCATTAAAAAGAGGAGATTGATTGAGCACATTTATATCGTTGTTTGATCCTGCAACGCCAAAAAATGCATGCCATATCCAAAGATCATATGAAGCCACCGCTTCAAGCATAATTGTTGGAATCCCTTGGTCTCTCTACAGTAACGGCCTTTCTTTCCATGCAATGGACAATTCTTCCAAGGCCAATGCATGCAGTCAATGCTCCCTAACATACCAGGAAAGCCATGTATGTTGGAGTGTTGTTGAAGTAAGCGTTGAACGTCGTCATCATTAGGCCTTCTCAGGTATACGGGACCAAATATCTCAATAACACATCGACAGAATTTCATTAAACACTCGATTGCAGTGCTCTCACCAATTCGGACATATTCATCAGAAAGGTCAGCAGGTGTACCATACGCCAATTGACGGATAGCAGCAGTGCATTTTTGCAACGGGGATAGTCCTTTTCTACCTGTTGCATCGACCCTCGTCTGAAAGTACTCTGAATAATTTGAGAGGGATTCAACAATTCGAACAAATAACCGCTTATTCATCCGGAATCTTCTTCTGAACATTTCATCAGTGTAAACTGGATCATTGGAGAAATAGTCGTTGAAAAGACGCTCGTGTCCAGCTTCACGATCTCGGTTTATATATTTTCTACTACGTCGAGGACCGTGGGAACTTTCAGCTTCTTCCTTCATTTTCATTTCCATAATTTCCATCATGATCTTATCATCTGTATCATCCATCAGTTCTTCAAGTACGAAATTTAGGATTTTTTTATGTTTAGAGGATGGATTGGGGTCTTCGGACATTTTTTTAGTGTAATAGATGAAGATATTGTGTAAGAGTTGTTGTGAAAAGGATAGAGGAAAATAAATGTTTTTTGTAGTTGTATGTTTGTTATATGAAAATAATTGTGATATTTATAGGTGTATGGAAAGATGGAAAAAACAAAAGAAGACAAAAATTCAAATTTAAATTCAAAATTCAAATTCAAATTGAATAGCTTTTATTTTCAAAATTCAAAATTTCATAAATGAACATATAGTACGATTTAAAAGGTATGATTTAAATGCAACATATAGTACGATTTGAAAATGCAACATATAGTACGATTCAAAATTCAAATTCAAAATTCAAATTCAAAATTCATAATTCGAAATTAAATATTAAAAATTCAAATTTCATAATTCGAATTCCAAATTTAAAATTCAAAATTCAAAAATTTAAATTCAAAATTCAAATTCAATAGCTTTTATTTTCAAAATTCAATTTCTTTTATATTCAAAATTCAAAATTCAAAATTCAAAATTCAAATTCAATAGCTTTTATTTTCAAAATTCAAATTTCATAAATGCAGCATATAGTACGATTTAAAGAGTACAAATTTCATTAATTGAAATGTTACATAATTTTTTAGTCAATATTACATAAATTTAAAATACAACAATAGCAAACAACATCATTACAACAATAGCAAACTACATCAATACAATAATTCGCAAACTACATTAATTAAATAGTACAATACTTAGCCTAAATTATGTTTGGCTTTGATACGGTCACAAATTTGTTGGTAAACATTCAATTGCTCCGGTGTCATGTAACTAGTATCCTTCATAAGCATTGCAAAGTCATTATGATCAGCATCATTTCTTAAAATATCCCTGATCTCACTGATCGTAGAAGTCCTTCTATCATAAGCTTCAGTATACGTACTCAACGTACTCAATGTCTCGCCACTCTTGAAAGTATTTTTTTGCTCCACCGCGACTTTCGCTTTTCCTTTTCTTTTCCCTTTTTGCATCTTGACCAGCGGGCGGATTTCAACTTCATCGTCCTCTTCAATGTTGATGCTCGCATGCCCTGCAGGATGATGATGAGTAAGCTCCGATTCGATATTTTTGTCTTTTTGCCGGAATGTTCGCATGGTTTTCCACCTTTCCATTTTGGTTGATCTTTCACCATCATCCACACATGGTCATGCTTAAAATGTTTATCATGTTTATGCGATAAAGATCACGTGCACTACACTCACTTGGTCATCGGACCACCCGCTATGATGCTCATTTTTGATTTGGATAAAGCATTGGTTAAATGCGGTGACCTTCGTATAATTGCGTACCAATGTGATTTCAAGACGGCCGATGTCCTTTCAATGCCTCTTTTGATTCTCGTTGTAGTACTCGGTGATTCGTTTCCAAAACTCCTTATCATTTTGAGAGTTGCCCTCACGCTATCGGTAGAAATAACAATCCAAGCACTTGTAAGCAATTTTTCCTCTTGATTGCTCCATTTATTCTTACGTCGATCTTCTACTTCATTGCTCGGCACATCATCAAGATTAATGTTTTCCAACCCTGTTGAGTAGAAAAGCGGTGGAATTTGAGAACTGCGATACGTTGGATCGCTTTTATCAATTGGTGTACCCGTAGTTGGATTATAATTATATCCGGGTGCATATTGATTCATCATTGCGGATGCGGATACATGGCAAATGGAGGATACGGATGATATTGATAGTTTGGAACATTTGAATTCGCTTTGAACATTTGGATATAAAAATTTGGAGGAGGTCGAAAATTTGGATATTGAAAATTAGGAGGAGTTTGAGTATCACTACAATCTTCAACATTTGAAGAATTAAGTAAATTTGAAAAATAATTATTATCCATAGAACTTGAATGAATATTTTTTTGATGAAAGTATGAGAGTGGTAGATGAGTGATGTATTTTTTTTTGGGAAGAAGAATGATATATATATATAGATAGTAGTATAATAAAAAAAAAAATTTAAAGCAACGGCTAAATTTTGTAACGTTAAAAAAAAAAAAAGGCATCCCAACGTCTAGATAACGTATACTTTGAATATATATATATATTGTACTTGAATTGTTTTGGGAATTGGACGTCTATTGAAGAAAAAAAAAAGGAAAAAGAAAAGGAAAAAAACAGCTGTTATCCAACGTGGCATTAAATGAAAAGGTTTGTGCAGACAAACCTTTTGATAAAAGCTTTGTCCAATCATCCCAACTCCAACAGTATAAAGTCTTTGGTAAAGCTTTATAAAAAAAAAAAAACCGGGCGTTGGAGACACTCTAATGTTGAGTCCTGTTCTACTTCTTACCAAATCTAGGGGACCCCAGGACCTGTCCCAATGGTGTAATGGTTGTTGGCTGTAGGTGTTAGCATCCATCTTTTCTTTGTTTGTTTCTATTTTCTGCTTTATCTATCTATTCCTCTGTTTCAATCAAGGATGATTATGTAATGTTGAAGTTTGCTTATGAATATTTGATAATTTTATTATTATTATTTTCTTTCATCCTTTCTCTGTATCTTTTGCTGTAAAAAAAACTTAAATCTTCAAATAAAGAAATTGGGGGGGTAATTCTCAATAACAGAGAAAATAATTTAGTAGATAATCAAAAGAGAGGATTGGATATTTTGTTCCAAAACTTTACAGCCCTATTATCCTTACTGAAAAGTTAGTATCACGGTATGTGGTAAATGAGAGCGAGCTACACCGTATATATTTCTTACTTGCTGAGTTGAGTAGCGAGCTAAGCCTGGAAATTGAAGCTCCATCCCAATTGAAACTTGAAAACACAACAAAGTAAAAGTAAGTAAAATGAGAAGAGAGGAGAGGAAACCGATTCTTCACTGAATTGTTGTTAACTAGAAGTCTTTTGGATATTTGAGCTAGGACTGTTATCTGAGAACCTACTACTCAAAAGTAGTTTCTTACATGCTTTATACTAATTCAAACTAACCGGCTTGCTCTTGACAAGCTTTCATCTGCACCACTTGAGTAGGTGGTGTGTGCTTCAAAGTTGAGAAGCTGCTCACGATGTTCATCGACACTCACTTTTTAAGTGAGTGTAGTAGCTAGCACTCCATGTTCTTCTTGCTTCTTCACTCGATTATGTCCATGATGTACTTAAATTTAAGGCTCCTTTATGATTGGGACTTTGACCTAGATAGGTGCACCTCTCAGTGTGAAATTGAAACTTATGAGTGTGATATGGTCTTAGAAGAGGGTAACAGGCACAACCAAACACCTTGAGGCTAAGATAGTCAGGGGTTTTGTGATACAAGGCTTCAAAGGGAGAGATATTATTAAGCACAGGGGTAGGAAGGATATTGATTAACCTGATAGCATGATGAAAGACATGCCACCAGTAGGTTAAAGGCAAGGATGCCTGAGCCAAAAGAGTAAGTCCTATTTCAACTAGATATATGTGTTTTCTCTCCGCCTTACCATTCGAGGGTGTTAAGCGAGGACAAGAATACCTGATTTGAATGCCATGGTCTTGGAGAAATGGGATAAAGGTTCTAAATTCTCCACCAAAATCAGATTGCAAGGCCTTAATGTGAGTGTTAAACTGATTTTCAGTCAAAGCCTTAAACTGTTTAAAAGCAAGAAAAGCATCAGATTTGTGTTTAAGAGGGTAGACCCATGTGTACCTAGTGTAATCATCAAGAAAATGAATGTAATATAGATAACCAGATTTAGAGTGAACTGAAGATGGACCCCACAAATCAGTATGAATCAATTCAAGCACAGAACAAGTATGAGAGACAGAAACAGGATAAGGTCTAGCATGATGTTTGCCAAATTGGCAAGATTCACAGAAATCCACAGCAGAAATAAAAGACATATTACATAAATTTTTGATTTGATTTAAAATAGAGACACAGAGGTGTGTCTAGTCTTTGATGCCACAAGTTTGCATCATACTTGGGGACATTTGAGCAACTAAAGACATACTATTATTATTAGAGGAAAGAGAGGAAGACTTCTCACAGAATGAGTCTTGGATTGAAAGGAGCGACCGGGACACCGATTTGGTAAAGGCCATCCTTAAGCACTCCTTCCGGGATGATTTTCTTGGTGAGGTATCCTTCACAAAACAAGAATTAGCATGAAATTCTACAAACACAGAATGATCAGTAGTTAATTTGGAAATGCTTAACAAATTCTTAGTGATAGAGGGAACATGAAGGATATTGTGAAGATAGAGATGAGAGTGATTAGATGTGGGAAGCTTAGAATGACCTATGTGATCAATTTTCAGGTTCTCACCAGATCCAACAGTCAAGGATTCAGAGCCCTCATATCCAGAGTTGATGTGCAGGTTGCTAAGATCAGATGTTACATGGCTAGTTGCTCCACTATCAACATACCAGTAAGGGTCATTCACAGTATCAGGAGTGACCAGGTAAGCTGCATTTTGTCTAGGACCATTTGGTTGATTTCCACCAGAACCACCATTAGAGTTTGGATTGGAGTATCTGAAGTAACACTCCACAGCAGTATGACCAACCTTTTTACAAATTTGACAGGTTGGTCTGTTGGCAGTGTTATTGGTGGTATGATTCCCAGGATTTGCATTATTCCGGCCTCCCCTATGATGGAGTCGACCCTTTCATGCATTTCACACGTGTTTTACCCTACTTTGATAGCATTCCGGGCCCATTTCTATCGTATAAACATGTTTTCATGCTTTATCTTTATCACTTAGGGCCCACATTCGCACTTAATAGAAAATATCATTTTTATCATTGAAATGTGGACATTTATCGCATGTGACGGGGTATTTTGTACACCACGAGATTACACGTGTTGGTTTATTTATGTGCTATTTCAGTCTTGATTATTAAATTGAATGGAAATGATGAGATATGGTGAAGAAGGTGATAAGGATTACATTATGGGCCGAGCCAACCCCTCCAATGCAACTCAGTTCGCCAGTCAAGTCAGGTCAATGCTCCAAAAGCCCAACAGCAGGCCGAATGCTTCTATTTGGAGACTTAGAATTAATACCATTATAAATATATTTTAGTTAGATACTTTTTAGGCAAAAAAATGAAAATTGCTGGGGACTAAGTATGTAATAAACAAATATATTAGTTAGATTAGAAATGAGGATTTACTGGGAAGAAACAGGGGACGACGACCTGGGGTTTCCTCAGTTCAACTTCGGCTACAACTTTTGGTCTTTTAATTTAGTTAATTGGGGTAATTAATGCTTGGGATTTGATATATGATACTTAGAACATCATCTTTTGGTTGGATTTTCATGAAATCAAAGCTTAGATGAATGCTTTCATGGGTATTTCTCCAATTAAGGTATACTTTCTGTTTAGCTCTATTTCTTGTATTAATGGCTTTAATTGGTGTAATTTGCTTGGTTATTGCATTAATCATGTGTAGGTAAGTCAATTGTGGTTGGGTGACTTGAAGATTGGTTGGATGTTGTCTTAATTGCTTTGAAATTGAGTAGAATTGTAGCATAAAGTTCTTAATCCATTCTTGTCATGACGTTCCCTCTTAGTGTTTGTTAGTAATTTTTTATTGTCTACTTGAACTACTTCGTTGATTTGATGCGTAGTTGCAAAAATTAACTTAGATGAGGAGACACCATGAACACCTAGTAAAACCACCTATAGTCTAGGATTGGTTTCTTAAGTGTGTTCTCCAACTCGTTTTGGGCATTCCGGAGTAATTAATGCGTAGTTAATCGTTTGTTCTAGTCTTAATCGATAGGATTAATGTGTTAACTATAGTACACTAATGCAAGAGATTGATTGGTGTGATTCGAGGGTTTGCACCGGGAATGTGTTAAGAACTCGTTTGTGAAGCTCACTTTCCAAGTTGATTTTGATAATTTGCATCTAACCAATCGGATTGTCACTCTAACCACTCCTTGTCATATCATCTTTAGTCTACTCTTTCAATAGCTCTTTTACTTGGTTGTTTTATTTTTAAGTTTACACCTTAGCACTTAGCATTTTATAAAAATCAAGATTCACTACTCGAGTTATGGATACACCTAGACTAGATGTCTTGGCCGCTTTGGTACTTAACTGAGATTTCTCTCTGTGGATACGACCTTGACTCACCGATCTAAACTACAATTGACCCGGTACTCTGCCGGTTAGATTGGAAGCCTAGTGAGGCCGATCAAGCTTCTCTTAGATTAGCTGGCGCCGTTGCCGGGGAGAAATCTTTCAGTTGATATCTTGTAAGTAGCTAAAACATTTGGGACTAGTTTTTTTTTTCCTTTTACTGTTTTCTTGTTGTTTGAGTCTGTGCAGTTTGTGACCGAACTCATTATGGAACGCGTGCAACCTTTGCTTCAAGCTCAAGTTCCCAACCAAAACCGAAATCTTGATTCTGAAATCATTGAAAATTTTCTACTACAACTGGTGCAAAACCAAGCACCACAAGTCCCTATTCGACAAGCTCCAGGGCAAGGCAATGAAAGAACCTTAATGGATTATGCTATGCCACATGCGGGATTTATACATCGTCCCATTCGCTTACCTCCTATTGATGCGGATAACTTTGCAATAAAGCAACATGTATGGGATTTGTTGAGAGAGCATGCACTCTTCTATGGAACAGAGACAGAGGATCCTTATCGGTTCTTGGCGAGGTTCATGGATGTTTGCAGGACGGTAAAGATAAACGGGGCAAGTGATGATGCACTCCGGTTGAGGATATTCCCTTTTGCATTAAGAGGCGGTGCAGTTGATTGGCTTGACTCACAAGCTCATGATTCATTCTTTTCACAATACACAACACTCACTTTATTCGATACAATGCCTGATTCAATCTGAATAACATCTTAACCAAAGTATATCTTCTGAATACAAATGAAGACGTTCTATCTCATGTCCAGACGTGCCCTTAGCTTTAAAGCTCAACTCTTGATTTTTGCCTATTTTATATATGATTCTTGTACACCCAAAATGGCAGGAGTGGAAACAACTCGGCACTTCCTGTTAGAGTGGCTAAGTTACACATACAGATATGTACATGTTGGGCTCTTAGAGGTCATTCCACAAAGAATCAATTGGCGGCCACCTTCATATTACGGTCGTGATGACCTTGAGACACTCATGGCTTCTGATTCAGCTGCAGACTGGGTGAGTAGTCTTCTTTGCATCAACTTGGGATTTACATGCCCCCGCGGGTCGGCTGATAAAAATCCTCAAACTTTCCACTTTTTTTTGCTTAGTATTTGCAGGTTAGAATCTCTGAAATGCTACTTGGGAAGGTTCCTGCAGGATTCACCTTCTCGCCAAAGCATAAATCGAATGCTTATGATAAGGCGGAAAATGGTTAACATTATTAACCGTGGTCAGCTAACGGTGTGCTAGTTTCATACTATTTTTATTTATTTAGGAAACCCTTGTATGAAGATTCTCTATTGCATCACATCGTCGTATGAATGACATGTGCTAAAAGACAAAACATGTTCTCTTTTGTATAAGTAACATTTCTGCATCTTCAAATGATTTTTTTGTAGCTTCATCCACCATGTGGCATGACGGATTCCATTTTGTGTTTTGATATGCTTGTGGGTGATCAATATCGGGTTTCCAGGCTGTTCTATGGGACAATATTCGTATATCCATGCCTAAAATAAAAAATATCCGCATGCCTTATGAGATATTCTTGAGTATTTAAATTTATATGAAACAAATACTTAAAAAATGTACCTCCAACAAAGTGGGATATCCACATACAGCTTTGGCCTCGTAAGTAGCAAAGTCGTAAGTAGCTACTTTGCTAAGCATCCTATATAGATAGGCCAATGTGCCTGCACCCCATGCCCATTTATCCAAGTTATTCATATCTTGTAAGAAGTAGATTTACTTCACCTTCACTTTATCCCCACCTGTCTTATAGGTGCTTAATAATCCATGAAGTCCTTAGAGAATATCATTTGCATTGAGCCAGCTCGATCTTGCAACACAGTTTTGGTAGGTATTCCAAGAAGTCCTGCTATCTTTTCTTGCAACATACAAACATCATTCAAATCGGTTTCTTCCATGGGTTTTTCAAGCATAGGGATTTCCAACAATTGTTCCACATCATCTAAAGTTATAGTCGCCTCACCAAACGACATGTAGAACGAGGTTGTTTCGGGATGCCAACGCTCGACAAAAGCTGACACAAGCACCCTATCCGCCGTCCTATAGGAACCATTCTAAAGATGATACATAACCGATTATTTTATGATATTCTATGTGGTCTCTTGCTCTCTTTTCAAATTCCAACTCCTAATTTTGCTTGTGTATTGCTTGCACTTCAGTGATCCACGATCCCATCAAAGGAAAAATGGTTGATGTTAATGAAGGAAATAATACCTTAAAATAAACATATATATTGTAAGATTATTAGATATATTTTATAAGATGATTGGTGTTTTACCTCATTCTTCAATAGATGATGTGCTACGTGACCATTCCCTTTATTGTACAATTCGTAATTAAACTCGTCATCATCCAGACCTAAGAGAAAATCGTCTTCGTCTCCTTTGCCCTGAAAATCCTCTTCACCACTCTCATCCTCGCTCCCTTCACCGCTCTGTTCACTTCTCTCTTCATCTCTCTCTTCTTCACCACCCTCTTCTTCAACCTCCTCTTCTCCACCCCATTCTTTTTCACCTCCCTCCTCTTCTCCGCTCTCTTATTCAGTCTGACTTTTTTCACTTTCAGATTCTTCTATTTCATGTTTTCCTTCGTCGGTACTATCTTCATCCGTAAGTTTGTTCTTTAATACAAGTGCTCCAGATTTAAAGAAGTTACAATTGAAAAAGAAAAGAAAGAGGGGAAAGTGGGGGAGTTTTGTAAATTTTAAAAGTTTGAGAAAGAATCTATATATATATATATATATATATATATATATATATATATATATATATATATATATATTTAGGAGAGGAAATAAAATCATTTTTGACCCAAACCCGATAATTACCCGATTTGCCCGCTCCATACCCGGCCGGTGAAAAAAATAGTAATAACTCCTAATAATTGTGTTGGTCAAAGCATTAAAAGAAAATTTAGAGCAATAATGGTAGCTGATTTAATTTGTTCAATTTTTTTTGAATCTATGCAATAATGGTGGTTCCTCAAATTTATTCAAAATCTTTTGAATTTATGTGCTAGATATTTATATTTGTTCAATTTTTTTTTGAATTTATGTGTTAAACAAACTTTTAAATAGTCTATTCGACCAAAATGAAAATAAATATTAAAAAAAACTATCAGCAACACATTTTTAAATATGTAAAAAAAATATAATGCTATTAGCTATATATACACGTGCACTATATTTGTGTAATATATTTTCGGTTCACACCGTTTATGTGTTAAAAAAAACTTTTAAATAGTCTATTGGACCAAAATGAAAATAAATATAAAAACAACAATTAGCAACACATTTCTAAATATGTAATAAAAAATATAATGCTATTAGCTATATATACACGTGCACTATATTTGTGTAAATATATTTTCGGTTCACACCGTATTTATTGTTTAGTAATAGTGCAAATTTCTTTGAATCTATGCAATAATGGTGGCTCCTCAAATTTATTCAAAATCTTTTGAATGTATTTATATTTGTTAAATTTTTTGTGAATTTATGTGTTAAACAAATTTTTAAATAGTCTATTAGACCAAAATGAAAATAAATATAAAAAAAAACAATCAGCAACACATTTTTAAATATGTAAAAAAATATATAATGCTATTAGCTATATATACACGTGCACTATATTTGTGTAATATATTTTCGGTTCACACCGTTTATGTGTTAAAAAAAAAAACTTTTCAATAGTCTATTCGACCAAAATGAAAATAAATATAAAAAAAAAAACAATTAGCAACACATTTTTAAATATGTATAAAAAATTATAATGCTATTAGCTATATATACACGTGCACTATATTTGTGCAAATATATTTTCGGTTCACACCGTATTTATTATGTAGTAATAGTTCAAATTTCTTTGAATCTATGCAATAATGGTGGCTGCTCAAATTTATTCAAAATCTTTTGAATTCATGTGTTCGACGTTTATATTTGTGCAACTTTTTTTGAGTTTATGTGATCCGACCCAAACACCCCCCTCCCCCCCCCCCCCCCTAAACAAAACAAATGGATGAACAAACAAATAACAACACACTTTTAAATATCTATTTTTTTTTAATATTATGCTATTAAAACAAACAAACAACAACACTCTTTTAAATATCTATTTTTTTAATATTATATATGCTATTAGCTATATAGACACGTGCACTATATTTGCATAAATATATTTTCGGTTCACGTTGAATTATTGTGTAGTAGTTGTGTATATTATGTAGTCTATCCGAGTCTTCAAAAAAAAAAAAAAAAAAAAAAAAAAAAAAAAAAAAAAAAAAAAACCTATCCTACCCAAACCCCCCTTAAAAAAACAAACAAAAACAACACACTTTTAAATATCTATAAAAAATTAAATATTATGCTATTAGCTATATAGACACGTGCACTATATTTGTGTAAATATATTTTCGGTTCACACCGTATTTATTGTGTAGTAATTGTGTATATTATGTAGTAATTGTGTATCATCTATAATACTCTGGTGATAGGTCTGCCAAGTGTATATATATGCATCTCAGAGATTGTGTATCATCTAGAGCGATTGATCAGCAATATTTTTAGGGTGAGTTTGAATGGAGGTTAAATTTAAGAAGCGATGTTGTTTTTATATTTCCTTCAGTTTTCCTTATATATATTGTTTCTTAGATCTTTATTTCATACATACTTCTCCCAGGATGACGATATTTTAAACGACTAAATTGATGCATGTAATATTTTTTTCCTCCCATTCCGTTTTCAGTTAGTGAACCATTTTAGGAGCAGGGAGTTGATGTTTTTGTGCGCTGGACAATTTTAGGATTACATCATATGTGTCTTATCTTTTTATGATGATGCTTATCAATCTTCACAATTTGTTTTGCGTGAAAATTATAATCTACGAGACAAATTATTTCAAAAAGAGAGTGCTTTATGATGATGATATTCAATCTTCACTATTTTCTGTTTTGCAGGAAAATTATAATCTATGAGACAGATTATTTCAAAGTGAGAGTTTTTATCTCGGATGAATAAGCGGCAGATTAGGCCTTTGTTGGATAAGGTATCGCTACCAAAAGCTTCATTTTTGTTTTTCTTTTATTTTGTTACCACCTCATATATGAAGAAACATCGTGTGAAGGGTAATTCTACTTGGTAGCTTCATTTTTGTTTGACTAATATTTTTTTACCATGTCTTACAAAGATGAAAATGATCCATCAACAGTGATGAAGCTGACAACCAAGAGCGAGAAATTGTCATGGTACCACTATTGTCAAGAGCTTCATTTTTGTTTTTCTTTTATTTTTCTACCACTTTCATGCATTTTTTAGTCGTTTCATTTTTAGTGTTAGAAGATTATGAAATTGTTTACTATCAGACTTATTTTATGTGTAGGAATTGTTGCAAGGCAGCCGTTGAAGTGACAATTGCAACATAAGGATGATGAACACCCGGGAACGTTGCTAATATTTGTATGATGACATTAGATTTACTTTTTTTTTTTGTCTCATTTGAGTGTTTGTTACTTTTGTTCTGTGTATTTTCGAAATAAATTTCTCTTTTTGGTCCATCATAGTCATATGTGTTACTTTATATTTTTTTTCTTTTCCGTGTAATGATTCCACACCAACCATTTTTTGTGTAATGATTTTGTATCGGGAAAGGTCTAAATTCCAAGCAAGATTCATTTCGCTTATTCTTTATTTCGATTTTGTACCGAACTCAATGGGCACATGGCGTCACATGAGTGATTGTGTGTATGTAGATCAATTAGCAACAATCCAAATAAAGATTGAATTTGGTGGTCATTGACAGCCATAAATTTAAGTACACTTAAAAGCTTCTTCTGAAAAAAAACATTTCTCCCCTTTTGGTGTACTAATGTTATGTTGTTGGAAAATTTTATTTACTATCAAATGGCTGAATGGAGTGGTTTAAATTTGAGGGAAGCATACTTTTGACACAGTTTAACGTGAAAATGTTCAATGATATAGTTACCGAGTTTTTTTATAAAAGAAAGGAACCGAAAACTTGATTGTGAAAGGTTGAAGAGTATCATGGGTTGTGACTTATTGAGTTTTCAAATGTTATATTATATTGAGTCATAAGTGTAATTCAAGCATAAATGAAATCTTCTTAACCATTGTCAATAATGGATTTTGATATTGCTCATTTAATAAATGTTGAAAACCTGTGTAAAATCTAAAATAAATGTATTTAGTCTAAAGGGTTTTAAGGCGAAGTTTTTTTTTTCTTTCCTTTTTATGCATGGGTTGGGGGGAAATTTGAAAGGGCGGCGTTGCAGTTATTCATGCTTTTTTCAAGAAAACATTTTTGAGTTGTTTTAGGTTATTTCGGGTGTGGTTTCTTTTGAGTCAGGGGATAAGTTGGTGGCAGTAATGGAGATAAATATTGCGTGACGTGTTGGTAATTAAGGTATGGGTTGCGGCTGATTTATGTTTTCTTATGTAAATAATTTAAAACAAGCGGAGGCGTGTTTCGTACGCGAGTTTTTTTATTTGAAATCAAAATTAATCTTTTTCATGAGTTATTCAAATAATAAATTTTTTCTTAAGATAATCAGCGTAATGTGTGGATAGATTATCTAAGTTCTATACAATATAACATTGCTTTTTCTAACTTAAAATTATCAATTTCCAAATAATTATTTTCTAATATTTAATTTTTATATTTTTATTTTATCCCAGTGCATCGCACGGGTTTTAGACTAGTGATAATATAAAATCTAGTAATAGTAAAATATGTGGGTAAAAATATGCGTATCGGTAGATTTTCCCTATAGATAGAACGCAACAAATAAATCTCACTTTTTCTTTCATTTTTTAATAAGATGCGATGATTTTCCTTCTGAGTAAAAAAAAAATTAAAAAAAAAGATGCGGTGATAAATTGGGTATAAATAAAGCCCCAACACAAATTAATTTCATATTTTTCATCATAGCAAACTGTAGTGTCCCGAGACCGAGAAG
The DNA here is from genome assembly GCA_026214975.1 of Gentiana macrophylla. Classification (NCBI taxonomy): domain Eukaryota; kingdom Viridiplantae; phylum Streptophyta; class Magnoliopsida; order Gentianales; family Gentianaceae; genus Gentiana; species Gentiana macrophylla. The sequence continues at coordinate 22,547,486 of CM047814.1, forward strand.
AATGGAAATTGTAGGGCATAGCGGCTCCCTGATCGCGAAGAAAACCGAAGACGTCGAAGAAGGTGCGATCTCAAAGAAAACCAAATTCCATAAAGACGTTGGAGGTCCTTCTTCCGGCTTTGCCCAGGTACCTGACCGTATTGCGGCGGCGGCGGAGGCTGCTACTGCTGCTCGTTTTGCCTACAATAGGAGCCATGTGACTTTGCTTGCAGAATATCTGGAGTTGCGGTCTATCACTAAAAAACACATTAAAAAGATTCAATCATCGGATGATAAGGATGAGATTTCCCGTGCTAAACGTCTCCTTGTAGAGATTGGAGATAGAATCAAGGGTATCTGTAGTAGGCTAGGTGCTCCGAACCTTGTGAGAGTTTATACCGTCTCTGATGTAAAGGCTGTGCACTATCTGATTAGACATCAGGCGTGGGTTGGAAAAGCTGCCATCCTTGATGAAGAAACTGACGGCCCTGAATTAATGGCTGTAACAAAGGCAGCTAAGAAACTTAAAATTCCTCTTCTCCATTGTGTGAAAGTGAAAAGGAAAGCGGAAAAGAACTAAGTGCGACCTGATCCAATGGTGTAATGGTTGTTGGCTGTAGTTGTTAGCATCCATCTACATCTGGTGTAATGGTTGTTGGCTGTAGTTGTTAGCATCCATCTACATCTACTCTTTGTTTGTTTCTAGTTTCTGCTTTATCAGAGACTATCTATATTCCTCTGTGTCTCTTCTGTTTTATTTTATTCTTTCAATCAAGGATGATGATGATGTAATGTTGAAGTTTGCTTATGAATATATGATAATTTTATTATTATTTTCTTTCCTCCTTTCTCTGTTTTCTTTTGCTGTAAAAGAAGTTAAATCTTCAAATCAAGAAATTTGGGGTAATTCTCAAGAACAGAGAAAAGAATGTAGTAGATAATCAAAAGAGAGCAATGGATATTTTGTTCCCAAACTTTGCAGCCCTATTATCAGGGTGAATGAGAGCGAGCTACACCGTATATATTTCTTCCTTGCTGAGTTGAGTTTAAGCCTGGAAATTGAAGCTCCATCCATCCCAATTGAAACGTGGAAACACAACAACAAAGTAAAATGAGAACAGAGGAGAGAAACTGATTCTTCACTGATTTGTGCTAGGAGTGTTACCTGAGAACCTACTACTCAAAAGTAGTTTCTTACAAGCTTTATACTAATTCAAACTAACTGGCTTGCTCTTGACAAGCTTTCATCTGTAGCCTTTAGTAGCTGGTGTGTGCTTCAACGTTGAACTGTTTTCCTGATATATGTTCATCAACACTCACTGAAAGCTAGCACTCCATGTTCTCTTGCTTCTTCATTCAGTTATGTTCATTGCTTTGGTTTGGCAAGGGAATGTGAGAGAATGTGGATAGGGGGGCAGCATATCATTGCTGGAGATCAGTACAGTGGTAATAAAATTCCAGTAGTTATATGTATGCGTTGATGCTTTTCTTTCGGCAAATGATTCTTGCATTAAGTCCTCATTTAAACATGATGCTTCTTTAGGAGTCTTCTGATGTAGCAACACTATTCACTTCACTTACTGGGAAGCTGCATAGAGATATAAAAAGGCGTTTTGATGGGTTTTTCAGCTAAATTGATCTTTCAATTACTATGAAGATCCTTGTGTGAGTTCATCTACTTTCAGTGTAGCAATTAAATTTTGTCTTGTGAGTCTGGATCACCACAACTTGTTTTTATGATTGATTGCGGTACAACTGTTGAAATCGAAAAAATATGTCTTTGCCAGCTATAAGGTATGGCACATGTCTGTCTTCCCTGGATGGATGGAGAATGGTTGAAGCTCAGAAAACCGATAAGCTTATTTTGCATAATTCAATTCTGTCCTAGATAAGATGATTTCGAACTGCTATTTCTGCTTGTGATTCTTGTCAGCTAGCTCTAACATCAGAGTGCATGGCGATCACCTAGTGTTCTAACATCAGTCAGAACTGTTGGTTTCTTTCTAACAGCACTTTGAGTAATATGATCTCATGTTGTAGTTTCACAACTGCCCTTTTGAGGCCTGCTTCTGTGGGTAGTGCTTTTCATGGCCATTATTGTAATTCCAGTAGTTTCTTCCTAAAAATGTAACGTCTCGTTCCCGGACACCGAGCCCTTATCCGGAAACCGAAATGCTCGGCACGCATAATATTAAATAAATAATACTACACGTAAGCCTTTACTACATCGTATCAAATAAAAGCAAGGGGGAATGAGGGAGAAGGACAAAAATATTTAATCAATTGAGTAGAAGGACAGTCTTTTGAAACTTTTGCATAAAGGACAAAACTATTTATCCACTATCGAAATTCACTTGTGTTCGAAATTCTTTATTTAAATTCATTTGCCGAAATTCATCGTCAGTAATTCACTAATTTTCAAAATTCATTGTCGGGATTCACCGATTTTCGGGATTCATTTGTCAAAATTCACTATCGAAATTCATCGATTTTGGGATTCACTAGGGAGATTCACCGATTTTGGATTCATTTGTTTGTCCTTCTCGCTATAAAAATTATGCAGTTGTCCTTCTCCCTATAAAAAATATGTAGTTGTCCTGTTGCTTAATAATATTTCAGATTGTGTCCTTATCCCTAATTTCCCATAAAAGCAAACGGAAACAAAAGACTCGGGTAATTTTTCCTTAAAAAAAAAACCAAGAATAGAAATCAAGGACTAAAGAGGAAATGTAACGTTATTACATTGGAAAAAAAGAAACCAACGAATCCAAATTGTACGAATTCCAAAAGTACTAAAAGTAAACTACAAAACCAAAGTACTCCAAGTCTAGGAAATAAATGTAAATAAATGAATAATAAACAAGGTCTTCAACTCCGGCGTCCTCAAACGTCGTCATCAAAGTCCTCAAAATCTGGACCAACATGTTCGTCTTCTCTCCCCCAAACACATAAATAAACATGCATTTGAGGTAAGTACAATGTACAAAGTAAGAAGTAGAAGCTACAATTAAGGTTTATTATTAAAAGATTTGTCTTAATGAGACCGACTCAATTTAGGGTTCATTCCATGTCCATCGACATGTCATGGCTATACGTTTCTAGCTTAGCGTATCTTTGTTACATCATTACTCAATGACACAATGCATGGTGAAAATTCCACCACGAGATATACTTGCCAACTACGGTGATTAGCACCCGGTAGTCCCGGATCTCCTGTATGCATATACGTTCGATGGATTTCCTTCACTACCCTTGACCTTTTGAGCCAATAAGCGTTGTCCACCTTTTATGAACGTATCACATCGCCGATTTGAATCAGTGCCTAACCAAGAATAAGTGACGTTTTAGCTTTTACTACACATATGTAATTATTAATGTGAATTAACTAACCACTTAAGTGTTTTCAGAATAAAACTCATCTTAACAACTATACTCCCTCACTTAGACAGCTAGACATCACATCTTAACAATTACACAGACATTGATGAACTCTAGTTCATCAAAGCACAAGCCCTTTCATGCCCTTCCGACGGATCCGAATTTCAACTCCATTTAAAAGTACATTCGGTGTTTTAACTGGACGAATCAGAAGTTCAATCGAAGCTTGTTTATGTTTAATTAATGTTATTTGATCATGAAACAATGTTTAAAATTCAAAACATAGCTTAAAATATCATCATGTAGAAATCTGGGGCAATGCGTGCGCATCCCTATGGAATGCGTACGCAATCCTTATGCTGAAACATGCTGGAAACTTTCTGTTCAAGCAATGCGTGTGCATTGTGCTCAATGCGTACGCATTCCAAGACCAGAACCTAAGCTGAAACTCTCTGTTTGATCAATGCGTGCGCATTCTTATGAATGTGTACGCATTCATCAGACAACAAACATCCTGAACAACTCTGAAACAACAATGCGTGCGCATTCCTTTGAATGCGTACGCATTAAACCTGCTGCAACTATCCTAAGCAATCCTGTAACAGGAATGCGTGCGTATTGCTAGCCAATGCGTACGCATCCTACGCAGAAAAAGCCCTAAAACCTGTTTTTTTTTCATCTCTTAACGATCTCTACTCGATTCCAAACATCTTGTACACTAAATATAGCAGAAAAATAACAGAAAGATATAACTTTTAAGAACCAAAACAAGTCCTTAATCCTTAGTCATCATCTAAGCTAAAACTTGATACAATATGCATCAAAACATGATCTACTCTACTCTAAACCACAATTAGATTGTAGGAAGAGCTTCTTACCTTTAGCAAGCAAATTCCAAGTCCAAGAACTCAGAAAAGCAGCAGCTAAACCGTCCCTTTTCTGCAGAAAGCATGTGATAGACCCAAACTTAGATTAGATTCGATCACACGCTTCTAAACGATAAAAACTATTTAATTCTTTGAGTTTGAATCCATCAAACTCAAATAAGAAACAATTAGGGCTTAAACATACCTTAACAAAACTCCAACTTTTCGATTTCAAAGCGATGTTGCGTAAAACATCGAGTTTCTTGTAATGATGTTTAACCGAGGATATAAGGCTATATAAAGTGTATTTTAGTGGTGTTTTCGGTGGCGCTTGGTGGCGGCCATGGATTCAGCGGTGGTGCAATGTAAGAGAGGCGAAGGCGGGGCAATTCGGCTTTGCCTTGTGTTTTATATCATTTTGCCCGAGAGTTAAATGAGTTACATGGCTCCCTATTTATAGGAGGAGCAAACTTAGTAGCTAAGTAAACTAAAATATCTAGATGGTAAGTGGATCGAATATCTCGGCGGCGTCCACACAGGATCGAGTCATTTGGCGGACCCGTTTATCAAATGAGATCGCGTGCGCCCACAATCCTCTTACGCCGTCGCGTAGGGTTGAGGGCTTGGAATGGGTCCGAAGGCTCGTGGTCCTGATTTGACTTGAGAGCTCGCGGACAGTAATGGCTGATGGCCTCATCCACTAATGTCGGTGGTTGGTCAGACCCGAATGAGGATCCACGGACCGAAGTACGACTTAGGCACATCAATGGCCCCCCTACTCCGTGCCTTAATCATTTTCTCAAAATGTTAGGCAGGGAGTAATAGTCTGTTTGCGGATCCGTTGCCTTGAAATCTTGTGATGGCTCATTTGTTGTGGCGGATCGCTGTTAGCTTTGCCTAAGTTCCGCACTACGAGTAGATCTTCTCGTTGCTTGTATGTAGTTGATGAATTTCGCTTCTTGTTGCTTGTGCCATGAATTGATCTTGTCTTTGGTGGCTTGAGAGCTTTTAGTCTTGTAGAGGGCTCGCTCGAAGACGAGCTCCAAAATATGATGCCGACCTATAGGTCGGTCTTACAAGAAGGTTCTCCCATAGGCGAGTTCCAAATATAATGCCGACCTAGAGTCGGGCTTATAAATGTTCGCTCGAGGGCGAACTCTAAATATGATGCCGACCTGGCTTCGGGCTTATAAGAAGGTTCACTCGAGGGCGAACTCCAAATATGATGCCGACCTGGCGTCGGGCTTATAAATGTTCGCTCGAGGGCGAACTCCAAAATATGATGCCGAGCTGAGGTCGGGCTTATAAGAAGGTTCGCTCGAGGGCGAGTGCCAAATATGATGCCGAGCTGAGGTCGGGCTTATAAATGTTCGCTCGAGGGCGAACTCCAAAATAGGATGCCGACCTGGCGTCGGGCTTATAAATGTTCGCTCGAGGGCGAACTCCAAAATATGATGCCGATCTGTCGTCGGGCTTATAAATGTTCGCTCGAGGGCGTCGGGCTTATAAATGTTCGCTCGAGGGCGAACTCCAAATATGATGTCGACCTGGCGTCGGGCTTATAAATGTTCGCTCCTGGGCGAACTCCAAAATATGATGCCGACCTGTTTATCGGGCTTGATCGCCGACAACGCTCTGTCGGGCTTAGTCGCCGACAACGCTCTGTCGGGCTTGAACTAGTGTTGATGGAAACCACCAGTTGTATGCTGTGCATGTAGCGGACAGGCTTTTTCGCCGATTACGCTCTATCGGGCTTAGTCGCCGATAACGTTCTATCGGGCTTGAACTAGTGTTGATGGAAACCACCAGTTGTATGATGTGCATGTAGCGGACAGGCTTAATTGCCGATAACGCTCTATCGGGCTTTTCGTTGTAGAGAAATCCATGTCGATGAGCTCGCTGACATGGAGCATGTAATAAAATGTTTACTTTATTTTTACTCGAAATATTCCATCTTTTTCGAGTTCGTTGTTTGGGTCCGACATGTCCGTGTATGTATATATATATAGGGCCCCTTGTTTTTGGCGAGGTCGAGGATGTTAAAGCGTCGAACTTGCTAAAAATAATTGAATTGAAAGCCTTACTTGTTTCTGTTGAGCTTGATGACTGAATCGAAAAATCTGATGTACGGCCCCCTTGTTTTCGGTGAGATTGAGGGCGCTAAAAAACTGAGCTCGCCGAAAATACTTGGGGCAAATAATAATACTTGTCTCGAATCGGACCTGTTTTGTTGCACTTTTTGACTTGATCGAAAAATCCGATATATGGCCCCCTTGTAGATTTAAATGGAGATATTTTAGATCTAGATGAACATCTTGATGAAGACTTGGCCGGAAAACAAAAAATGGGTGGTTTTAGGCCGCCGGAAAATTAAGATCTGGCCGGAAAATTGTTGAAAGTGTCGATTTCCCGGTAACGGAGCCAACTGATGTTGCGTAAAACATCAGTTTACGATAATGATGTTTAAGCGAGGATATAAGGCTATATAAAGTGTATTTTAGTGGTGTTTTCCGGTGGCGCTTGGTGGCGGCCATGGATTCGGCGGTGGTGCAATGTAAGAGAGCGAAGACGGGGCAATTCGGCTTTGCCTTGTGTTTTATATCATTTTGGCCGAGAGTTAAATGAGTTACATGGCTCCCCTATTTATAGGAGGAGCAAACTTAGTAGCTAAGTAAACTAAAATATCTAGATGGTAAGTGGATCGAATATCTCGGCGGCGTCCACACAGGATCGAGGTCGCTGGCGGACCCGTTTATCAAATGAGATCGCGTGCCGGCCCCCTAATCCTCTTCTGTCGTCGCATAGGGTTGAGGGCTTGGAATGGGTCCGAAGGCTCGTGGTCCTGATTTGACTTGAGAGCTCGCGGACAGTAATGGCTGATGGCCTCATCCACTAATGTCGGTGGTTGGTCAGACCCGAATGAGGATCCACGGACCGAAGTACGACTTATGCGTAAAACATCAGGTTTGCGGTAACAGTGTTTAACTGAGGGATATAAGGCTATATAAAGTGTATTTTAGTGGTGTTTTCCGGTGGCGCTTGGTGGCGGCCATGGATTCCGGCGGTGGTGCAATGTAAGAGACGAAGACGGGGGCAATTCGGCTTTGCCTTGTGTTTTATATCATTTTGGCCGAGAGTTAAATGAGTTACATGGCTCCCCTATTTATAGGAGGAGCAAACTTAGTAGCTAAGTAAACTAAAATATCTAGATGGTAAGTGGATCGAATATCTCGGCGGCGTCCACACAGGATCGAGGTCGCTGGCGGACCCGTTTATCAAATGAGATCGCGTGTCGGCCCCCTAATCCTCTTCTGTCGTCGCATAGGGTTGAGGGCTTGGAATGGGTCCGAAGGCTCGTGGTCCTGATTTGACTTGAGAGCTCGCGGACAGTAATGGCTGATGGCCTCATCCACTAATGTCGGTGGTTGGTCAGACCCGAATGAGGATCCACGGACCGAAGTACGACTTAGAGCACTTGCATTAGAATCTGTAAAAGACGGTAAATCTGTATATACAGCTCCAGATCCAACTAAAATGTGCTGCATCAGAATCTGTATACATGATCTCTATTCAACAGATTCTGGATAAAATTGGACATCATACTCTATATCTACCATAATCAGATTTTCTGATTCAAGTTTTTTTATTTTCTAACATTATATATATATATATATATATATATATATATATATATATATATATATATATATATTTCGAGTCACAAAAAATGCTTTCTACAAATATTTCATTAATAAGATCTTCTATACATATTTTGAATATCCATACAAAGTAATATTTATCATTATAATAATAGACAATAAATTATTTATATGTGTATTTGCTTTTGTAAATATATATGTCATAATTATTTTGGTTTACAGTTACTTTATTATTGTAGTACGGTAGAGATTCTGGTACAGGTGACTATGTGTAGAGATTCTGTAAATGATGTTGGAGTCTGTAAAGTAGAGACTCTATTCAGAGACACTGATGCAAGTGCTCTTAGGCACATCAAAAACGAATCCTTCTTCACCACGATTTCGGTGCTCGACTATGATCTGAAAACCGTTATGAATTGACTTAGCAATCGATTGAAAACCTCTCAGCCCAAACTTGCTCTCTCTCACACGCAGAATACAAATTGGAGGTGGAAAATCTGATTAAAAGTTTTGGGGACTAATTAGGCCAATTTTTTTCCTTAAATAGGAAAAATCCCATAATTACCTAATTGCACTGATTTTCCTTAATCACCCTTATATTAAAATCAGATTTTCTTCCTTAATATGTACATATATATCTCGAGAATATATATATAAATATCAAAAAATAATTAAACTCCGAATAAAAGGAACCGAACCCAATATTTCGTTTTCGCAAAAATGACACGTCTGCCCTTTCCCGAAAATCGGAATATTACAAAGAACCCAAATCATTGGTTGTTTGTCTTTCTGTCTATTGATAAAAAGGAGCTTCCGAACCTATGATTCTTTGTTTGTGTCCTTTTTCTGAAATAAGTAATGCAAGGATAAGCTAGGATAACGACATTAGGCTTTCTCTAGTCTAGATTGAGTAGAAGATGAATGAATGCCGAAAGTCTGAGGATGAATAGAATGCTCTCGCACATTCATGAGTATTTCACAAGCCGCGTGTCAAGCTGCTCCTGAGCAACTCGAATAGTTTACACCTCTAAACATGATTGGTGCATTACAAGCATTGGCAGATCTAGGAAGTATTTCCCGAGGAGTCACCGGATCATAAAACTACATTTTTAATCCAAATATTTGTTCCAGTGGGGTCACCGGAGCCTAAAACTACATTTTTAACCAACAAAACAACATTTTTAACAACAAAATTATATCGTTTTAATACTAAAAAAAATTCCCTGGATCTCAGTGGGGTCAGGTGACCCCCTAGAGATACATACATCCGCCCCTGACTACAAGGGGCTTTTTCATAAGCCCACTATGGTCCCCCATCCCCCCAAATATGAAAATTAGTTGTTTAGTGGGTTTTTTTTTGGGGGGGAGGGTGGTAGGGGGGTTCGTTAAAGCGAATACTTGATGTATTATCAAAATTGTATCCATGTGTACAAAATGAACCAAGCGAAGTCAAATCTAGCGCTCTAAAAAAAAGTCAAATCTAGGGTTGTTCATAAATGAGTGTATTTCCCATCAAAGGGGTACACAGTCGTTTTCTTCGTTAAATTCATTGAATACTTGCATCAAATATTTTTAACGGATTTTCTATTTTGCAATATTTAATATTATATTTTTTAGTTTCAAAATCTCTATCTAAGATTAAATGAATCAGATTGTCTATTTTATAACATCTAGATGATGATATATAATGTCGACATGATTTTTGGGGATAATTCAGCTCGACGGGTCTTGTCCTTCAAAACCCTCAATGTAGGATCATTCATAGTCTCTATATGAAGCTAGAAGGGGGATTTAATGTTTTGATTGGTGAAGCTCTTGTAGTTTATCTATCACTTCTTAGTGTTTGCTTTGACGTGGAGCTTTTTTAAGGTTACTTTTGAAAGCAATTCTTTATCACACTATCATAAGCTCAGGAAGCACACAAATGATTTATCTCGTGTAGGTAACATTATTGATGATTGTCGCAAAATCAAACAAGCTTTTGTGTCTTTTTTTTATTTATTATCATTATTATTATTTTGTCAAAAGAGTGGCAATGTGTAAGCTCATCTTTTAGACAACTAGTGTCTTGAATGGCTGATGGTGCCTAATAATAATTTTCTTGTACCCTTAAAAGACCTCATTAAAATCAAATTCACCGTCATCCTAGATAGGCTATCATTATCATCAAAATCATCAAAAAAACACGGGTGTTTTTCCCAATGAAAACGTTATCATTAGAAATTTGGTTAAATCCACTCGTGCGTTGAGAACTCTATGATGATTTTCTCGATCGCGATGCTTTGGATATTAAGCATGATTATTATACGAGGTTTTGGAACTAGAATCGAAATTAATGATACTTTTTTTTATTACGTAGTTTCGCAAGTTCTCGCTTTAACTTTTCTATTCGCCATTTGGAAGTATTTTTTCCATCCAACATGGATCGCGATTCTGTGGACTTCCTCAGTTGAAACATGTTCAAACTATAAAATCTTTTAATCAATATGACACAACCAAAACCGTCTGCCATAAAAAACTGATGATTGTTCTCGTCCCAAAAATGGACGGATGCTCTGATACCAATCAACACAAGAGCGTAATTGCCTAATAAAAACGAAAAAAATGAAAGCACAAAAGGATTTCAGAATATGCACCGAGAGACAAATATCTTTATATAATTTAAATTTGAGTAAAATGAATCCCACAGGTCAAGATTTTATAGTTTGAACATACCAAAGATTTTTTGAAATCTTAAAATAAATGTGAAATCAATCGAAGTGAAAAAAGGTGCCAATGGCTTGGAGTTCATCCCCTCCTCCTAATGTAATTTGTGCCGCTTTGACAGACAAAACATAATAATGTGTGTGGGTTTTCAAAACAAAAAAAAAAAAAAAAAACAAGGTGCCAATTGACGACACAATTAAAAACGAACGGATCCAAAATCGGAAATTAGAACATGGAAAATGCGAAAAACAATTGCCAAAATTTTCGGAGCCCGAAATGAAAGGAACACAATGGAATTTGGCGCCGTAGCGTGGGCGGAATTTCCTACGGCGTTCCCCCGTCGTTAAATCTTTCTGAATTGGGGTCACATGCGAAAAACGGACAACCGAATGACCAAAATACACACCAAGTCAAAATGATCCATTTTTTCAAGTAATCAATAGCAATTAAGTTTGAATCAGACAACTTGAAATCAGACACTCCATTTCAAATGTAACGTCCATGTCCCGGATGCCGAGTCCTTATGTGGATATGGATCGTTCGGCACGTGATATTTAAAGTAAACCCTAAATTCCACGTAAGTCTCGTGTCATATCAGAATAATAAAAGATCCGCGCGGAAGAAAACAAGCAGAAGACTCATGAAACTCTAAAAGTCTTCTAAACATCCAACAACCATAATACAATTGTTGTCAAACTAAATTATAAATAACTAAAAGTAAATACTATTCTTCTCCTTTACAATTGACATGTCTAAATAGAGGAAACAACTACACTACTGACAACAATGCATTATCATGAAAGAACAACTATAGAAAAACTAAAGAATAAAAAGACTTGATTGCTCAATCCTAAGCTAGAAATCCAAACTCGTCATTAACTCAACATGTACATGAAATATTCTTATTTCAAATAAAGGAGTGAACACTAACTGAATGCTTAGTTTGTAAAAATGATATTAACAGGGAGATTATGGTTGTCATAAACCGGAAGACACGATATTAATCTACTTTATCCCGATTTCACAAAACAGATTAAAAACGGTACTTGAAACATACAGAAAACCACTTTAGATACATGAGTAATTGATGTATTATTTTTATATGATTAAAAATATGTTATATTATTATGTTTTATCAACGAATTCTATATAAAATATATGAAATTATGGTATAAAGTGTTAGTCTTTATAATTTAGAATGTTTAGTAATAATAATAATAAAAAGTTGTAATTTTGTACCGATTTTAGTAAATCGGAGTAATCGTGTCATTACGATTTACGTGGGTATTTGTGATGTTTTATTGCGATTTATAAACCAAGACCCGAGAATCGACATTTTGAAGTTTAATCATATCTCTGGAATGATTTAGAGAGTGCCACGAGTTTAAATGGTCAATTGAATAGCTTAAGTGACAAGTAGCCAATCAATCTGGATAAGTAATAATAGAGAAATATCTTCGACAAACGAATGGCTCATCAAAATGATATTTTCAAAAAAAGTGTTCTTCACAAAAGTTGTAGATTTTTCCGAGAGTGTTCTAATGCAATTTAAATTATGAAGATTGGAGGTCTAGAACTTAAACAGTGATCAAGTGGCTAATCGACTTGGATTAAGAAAAAATCCCGTAAAAGCTTCGGAGGAACACGAGGTCATCAAAAAAGCGTTATCTGGAGAAGAGTCCTTCATGAAAGTTGTAGAGTTTCTCGAGATCTTAATTTTGGCATTTCGTTTGCAATTTTGGAGGTCCGAACTCGAGATATGAATTTTAGAAGTTTAATAATTATATATAAAAATAATATCTCCTACGCATATCTTTGGAATGATCAAGTTAGTGGGGATCATCATTAGTCCGGACCGATCCGGCCTAATACCGGACCGGTCCGGCCTTGGAAGTTTTTTCTATATAAAGGAGCTCATTTGCAGCAGCGTGGGATGTACCAAAATTTATATATATAACAGTCTATATATATATATATCTCCTTCTTCTTTTTTTTTTTTTTTAGTAGTAGTAAATAAGGCCTTACGCCGTAATAATGTAGTATCGTTGTAATGCTCGAGAAAATCTCGGAAGTCGGTTTTGCTAAAGAAGTTGTAATGTCCGGAAGATACGATTTCTGAATCAATTGCCGTATTCGGGTAACTTTTCTTAAGTATTTATGTTTGTTTTTGTATTTTTTGTTGTTATAATGTTTTTAGGCTAAATATAATACTGGCCAAAACTATGTAATCGGTTTTATTTCGATCTTTTCGTTAAAGAAATGTTGTTAAGTTAAAATGACTAAAATTGAGTTAATTGAATCTTTTTCTATTTTGATCGTATTCGTATTGACATATTTAATAGATCGAGAATTCATAATCTAATTATGAATTGACGCCTCGTAGTCGAGGATATGAAATAAAAGATAGAAAAACCGAGGGTAAAATTGGCCGTGTGAACAACGTGATAACGGAATCCGATTTCTAACCGGGGTAAATTTGTTTTGGGAGAAATGAATTTTATTATAATTTGTACTCGAGATCGTAATAATGTTAAATCATCGTTTAATTGAAACTTAAACCGGAAAGTTGAATCGTCCGGCTTTGACAACCGGAGCCTTTAAAATAAAATTGACCGTTTGTGAACGGAATGACTCCCTTTTATCTAAAAGGTAGATTTGTACTCGGGACTGTTTAGATTAATTAGTTTACCGTAATGATTGTGGATCTTGGGTGATGACAATGGACATATGACAATTTCATACGCTCGTGTGAGGAATTGTTTACCTCAGAGTGCACCGTTTCACTTACTCAATTGGACCTAAAATAAAAGGAGAGATCGAACGCATTTCATTTAATCGAAAAGATCGTATAAACCAATTATATAAGTTTTGTGCCGATTCTCTAAAATTATCATTTAGTATATTGGTACCTATATATTTATATCTATATATATACTTTGCAATTTATGTACATCTATATATATCTATATATCTATATATATTATATTAGAATAACTTTTAAATTACATATTTATTTTATGTTAACTAGAATAGTAGTGATCTGTGTAATAAAACTGCGGTTTAGATCGAGTTAATAACAGCTCTTTGGTGTTTAACCACACGTAAAATAAATTACCAAGTTCCCTGAGGATTCGACACTCTGACTCACCATAATAGCACTACAGTTTGACCCGGTACACTGCCGGTTAGGATCGTTTAAACCAGGAAACGTCTGTCAGATTTCTGGCACTGTTTTCAAGGTTAGGTTTAGGTCTGTCAGCTCTTTGGCGCCGTTGCCGGGGAACGTCGCTAATTTCTTTTTATGTGTCTATGGTTACTACTTGTATTAGCTTAAAACTCTCGAGAATAAGTCAACACTTTTCTTATCTCATTTCTATTTTATTTTTCGTTGGTTGTTACCTTTTAGGAAAATTACCAATTTTTACTACTATCAAATTCGTGTTATTTTCTATTTTCGTTAGTTGATGACCAGAAGTGGTAAGGCCCCTCTCGTTCCTTATAAGCCTGACATAAACACTTACGAAAGGCAGTTAAGAGTAGAGAGTAAACGAGGTCATACTAGTCAGGGAAATCCTGACCAAGAATCATCTTCAAACAGAAATACGAGAATGGCTGAAATCAGTGATGAAACACCTGAACAAGGGCTGGAACATGCTCTAGGGCATGGACAAAACCCTGTTAACCCTAATAATAATAATAATAGAAATAATCAAAATCGGAACCAGAATAATCGTAATAATCCACCAAACCCGAGACCTATATGTGATCAAACCGATAAGAAGAAACCAGACTAATAATCCCATACTTTTACCTAATGAAGGAGCGAATAATTTTGAAATTAAGTCTCATCTTTTTGGTTTAATTTGACTTAAGAGCCCAATTCTAGGAGAGGATGATGAAGATCCACATCATCATCTCTATCTTTTTGAAGAACTGTGCAATCTGACCAAAAGTCAAGGTGCTCATAAGGAATTAACGAGAATGACTATGTTTCTTTTTCTTTAAAAGGGCGAGCCCGAGATTGGTTTATGTCTCTTCCACATCATTCACTTACTAGTTGGGAGGAGATTCAAATTGAATTTCTGAAACAATATTTCACTCCTGGACGAAATTTGGAATTAAAAGTCGAGGTTGCTAACTTTAGACAAGGATCTGAGGAAACTCTTGGGAATGCGTGGGAAAGGTTTAAAAAATTGTTAAGAGCATGTCCCGATCATGGTTATTCCTTAGATATGCAAATTCAACTCTTCTGTCGTAAATTGAGAAAAGACTCACGTGCGGATGTAGATCATGCATGTGGTGGTTCGTTAATGATGAGTGAAGCTCAAACAGTTTACGATGCTATAGAAAAGATTTCCAAAAATAACAGAATGTGGGAAACCGGTTCTAGCACCAGAAAAGTAGCTTTTGCAGGAGAATGTACGTCTAATACGGAAGTTCTAGCACACTTGGAGAATTTGAGTAGGAAATTTGATGGTTTACAACAGAATAAGAACCAAAATTCGGAAAATAGTACACCAAATGAATACTCAAGTCATGATAATGTGGCATTAGGGAGTGAAGAACCAACAGGATATTCGAGGGAGGAGGTGAGTTTTCTTCAGCAACATAGGAATTTGAACAATGCATACTCAAACTCATTCAATGCTATTAGAAGAGATCATCCTACTTATCGATGGTCTGAAAACCCTAGTAAGCCAGGACAACCGCCATATCCAGTCCCATATAGGAATAATAACCAAGTTTATCAAGAAAGTACATCTAATCAGAATTTACAATCATTACCAAGATCCTATCCTCAACATACCACTCAAAGTATACCAGTAACTCAGAGTTCAACTCAACCTGCAGAAGGAGTTGAAAAATGGGAAAAACTAATGGAAAATATGATGGGTGTGGTATCTACTCAAGCTAAGAATATGGAAACGATGATGACTTCTATTGGTACAGTCACTAAAGATATGAGTACAATAAAAACATCTATGAGTGGACATGATACCAGAATGAGAACAATAGAAGCCTCATTAAGGAATATGGAAGATCATTTGAGTAGGGAAGGTGAACGTAACAACAGTAGACCCCCAGGAGGATTACCAAGCAACACCGGATGAAACCCAAGAGAGGTAAATGTTGTGGTTACGAGAAGTAGGAAGCTTAGTGGAAGCAATGGAGTAGAAAACTTTGGGAATAATGAAGTAGAAAATGATTTAGATGGAAAGAATGATGAAACTAAAGATAAAGATGAATTCATCGATTGAGGAAGAAGAAATTATAGATAATTTCTTGAAAAGGAATAAAAGTTTGGAACACGAAAATGAAGGTGAAAATTGGGTAAAAATCCCAAGGATTTTGAAAGACCCTATGGATAAAGATTTAAGGAATTTATTCAAGGAACATGTTAGAATAAATGAGAAACAGGAAGAATCGAAAAAATCTGAAGCAGAGATTGATTCAGGGAACAATTTAAAGGAAAAAATTCAAGAACCTGAAACATGGCGACTAAGTAATACTCAAAGGTTTAAGGAAAAGGAAAAGAGAAATTGACTAAGGAGCCAAAGGTTATAGATTTAGAATCTTTACCCTACCCCTCCTAAAGATCAAATCAAAAGGCAAAAGCGATAAGAAGTATGCTCGTTTCCTTGATACCTTTCGTCATCTTCATGTTAATATCCTGTTATTGAAGCTCGATTAATATACCGCCTATGGAAAGTTTTGAAAGATATACTATCAAATAAGAAAAAATTAGAGGAATACGAGAATATATGCCTAAATGAAGAATGTTACGCAGTCTGCAAAGATAAGTTACCACCTAAAGCGAAAGATCTGGAAGTTTTACGATTCCATGTGAAATTGGAGGATTTCTTTTTAAGAAAGTCTTATGTGATCTTGGAGCTAGTATAAATCTCATGTCTTATGAGGATTATAAAAAGCTAGGCATAGGAAAGCTTACTAAGACTGAAATGACTCTGCAAATGGCAGATAGATCGATTAAGTACCCTAAAGGAATGATTAAGGATGTACTGGTTAAAGTAGACAAATTCTATTTTCCGGTAGATTTTGTAGTTATGGAAATGGAAGAAGGATATTCAGCGCCTCTTATTCTAGGTCGTCCATTTCTAGCTACAGGAAGAACTTTAATCGATGTTCATAAAGGAGAGTTAATTTTGAGAGTCAATGAAGATGAAGTTGCTTTCAATATTTTTAAAGCTATGAACCATCCATATACATCACCCGAATTATGTTCTTTTATAGAAGATATTCATTCATCTATGATAATCGATTACCAACTTTTGAAGACAAAGTTAGAAGAATGCTTAACTCATCTCATCTATAAAGAAGATGAGGAAGACATTGAAATGAAAGAGATAATCCTTTCTCTAGATAAAGGAAGCTTTACTTTTAAGCCACCATGGCATAAGTATTTGGAGTTAGAACTAGAAGGACCAGTTCTTAAATCATCAATAGAAGATCCGCCAAAGAATCTGGAATTGAAACCGTTACCTTTAAATCTGAAATATGTTTTTCTAGAAAGCGATAATCTATTACCGATTATTATATCATCTACTTTAAGCGGCGCAAAGCAAGAAGATCAATTAATAAGAATGTTAAGAAAGCATAAGAAAGCTTTTGGATGGACGATTTGCGATATTCGAGGTATTAGCCACGAGATTTGTGTTCATAAGATAATTACGAAAGAGGATGCTAAACCTTGTATTCAACCGCAACGCCGCCTCAACCCGAATTTACAGATTAATCGTCAAGAAAGAGGTCATTAAGCTATTAGAAATGGGAATAATCTTTCCTATATCGATAGTGAATGGGTTAGTCCAACTCAAGTTGTACCAAAGAAAGGAGGTTTCACAAAGTGAAAGAGAATGATAAGAATGAATGGATTCCAACAAGGGAAATTACAGGATATCGAATGTGCATTGATTTTAGAAAACTAAATGATCATACTAAGAAAGATCATCATCCACTTCCATTCATAGTTCAAATGTTGGAACGTTTAAGTGGTCATAAGTATTCTTGTTTCTTAGATGGTTATTCAAAGTTATTTCTGAGATCTTCATTGCGTGGCAGGAGATAGAGAAAAGACTACTTTCACATGTCCTTATGGAACTTTCGCGTATAAAAGAATGCCGTTTGGTTTATGTAATGCTCCGCTACGTTTCAAAGATGTATGATGTCTATATTTTTTTCGATATGGTTGAGAAATTCTTAGAAATTTTTATGGACGACTTTAGTGTTTATGGAGATTCTTTTGGTAAGTGTTTGTCGACTTAGAAAGAGTTTTACAACGTTGTGAGGATACCAATTTAGTTCTAAAGCTGGGAAAAATGTCATTTAATGGTATCATAAGGAATTGTTTTAGGTCATAGAATCTCTGAAATAGGAATTGAAGTTGATAAAGCTAAAGTCGAGGTGATTGAAAAATTACCGCCACCAGTTAATCTAAGGACTCTAAGAGGATTTCTTGGACATGCAGGATTTTATAGGAGATTTATTGCAGATTTTTCAAAGATAGCAAAGCCGTTAAGTCATTTGCTTGAAAAAGAAGTATCTTTTAACTTTGATAGTAAATGTATGGAAGCGTTTAAGACCCTGAAGCGAAGTTGGTTCGCACCGATTTTGGTAGCACCAGATCGAATTTACCTTTGAAATTATGTGTGATGCTAGTGATTTGTTGTAGGAGTCGTTTTAGGTCAAAGGTACAATAGAATTCTCAAAGCTATTTACTATGCATCCCACACATTAAACGCAGACTCAACTAAATTATGCAACTACTGAGAAAAAGGCTGTTATGTGTGATTTTTGCCTTAGATAAGTTTAGATCGTATATTGTCGGTTCTAAGGTAATAGTCTACCTGCACCATTCAAACTCAAGTATTTCTTGAGTAAGAAGGATGCGAAACCACGTCTTCTTAGATGGATTCTCCTACTACAAGAATTTGATATTGAAATTAAAGATAAAAAGGAAGTGAAAACGTAGTGAGAGATCACCTAAGTAGAATGGAGATCGAGGAAGAGATAGGGAATGAAATTAAAGATTCATTTCTGATGAACAACTATTTAGAATAGATACTCCTTCAACCATGCAATTATTAAAAATAGGATTCCTCTAAGGAAATCTCACCTTGGTTTGGAGATATCATTAATTACTTAACTTTGTGATTATATTCCGTCTCATTGGACTTGGCAATGTAAAAGAAATTCTTTTATGACTTAAAATTTTATTCTTGGGAGGAACTGGACCTTTTCCGTAAATGTTCGATGGGATAATCGGAAAATGTGTGCCTGATAATGAAACTTTAAGTATTTTATCATTTTGTCATGATCGTGAGGCAGGAGGACATCATGGAGGATGGAAAACTGCTTTTAAAGTTTTACAATGTGGTTTTTATTGGCCTACATTATATAAAGATGCTTATAAATACGTTAAATCTTGTGAATCTTGTCAAAAATGGGGAAATGTATCTAAAAAACATGAAATGCCTATGCAACCTATTTTAGAATGTGAGTTATTTGATGTTTGGGGTATAGATTTCATGGGACCTTTTCCTATATCGTTTGGAAAAAGATTTATTCTTGTAATGGTAGATTATGTTTCAAAATGGGTAGAAGCTGAAGCTCTTCCCACTAATGATACCAAGGTTGTCATACGATTCCTTAAAAAGAACATATTCACTAGATATGGCATTCCGAGGGCAATCATTAGCGATAGAGGTTCGCACTTTTGTAATAGACCATTTACTAAGTTAATTGAGAAATATGGTGTAACACATAAACTAGGAACGCCCTATCATCCGCAAACCCGGTGGTCGTGCAGAGGTGTCAAATAGAGAAATCAAAAGAATCGTGAAAAAAAAGTTGATTCAAATCGTAAAAGCGGGCAATTAAATTAGATGATGCGTTATGGGCGTCATGAGCGACTTTTAAAACACCAATAGGTTGTTCTCCTATAAGCTAGTCTTTGGTAAGTCTTGTCATCTCCAGGTTGAGTTAGAACACCGAGCCTTCGGGCTATTAGATTTCTAAATTTCGATCCTAAGGTCAGTCGGTGATCATAGATTGCTTCAATTGATGAGAACTAGAAGAATTTCGCCTCGATTCTTATGAAAACGCTTTCGAATCTACAAGGAACGCACGAAGTCCTTCCATGATAAGAGAATCTTTAAGCGTGAGTTCCATGTAGGTGATCGAGTGCTTTTGTACAATTCACGTTTAAAGTTGTTTCCGGAGTAAGCTTAAATCAAGATGGGACAGTCCATTTAAAGTAACACGGGTTTACAAAGCTGAGTTGTTGGACTAATCGATGGAAATACAACTTTTATAGCCAATGGACACAGAGTAAAGTTATTTGTAGAGAAGGAATCCCACTTGAAAGAAGAAATAATGCTACTTGATTGATCCCCGACAAATTGAAAAAGAGAGAGAAAAAAAAAAAAAAAAAATTTGAAAACTGAAAAGCAGAGAAACTGAATCACCAAATACCAAAAGTGCTATCTATCTTTACTCTACTTTTCCGTAATTTTAATTATGTTTAAACTCTTTTCGTCTTTTACCGGATAGACGTAAAAAGAAACCTGGATGTCTTTTTTAGATAGAATAGGAGTTTTTATTTTACTTTTGAAATTAGGCCTTGATAAAGATGTCGCGTTTTCTATGAAGCTTTAGTTTTTGAACAAAACAAGAAATTGTTGAGAGAGATTAGATTAAGAGAAGTATGTAATGGAATATCAAGAAGTGCGATAAAAAGAAGGGCAAAGTTTCTAATGAGATGAATCTGTGGAAAAAGTGAACATGTTGGCCATTTGTGGGAAAAACACAAACAGATCCCGGGATGAGTGTTTGAATATTGTTAGGAAGGAACGATTAGGTGGTTATCCAAAAATCCGATGGAATTCGAGAGATAATTCAAATGCCTCGCTTTTAGGAGTTAGGTTGATCGAGCGTTATATCGTAACTTTGGAGGATTTAGAAATCGAAGAATCGGGAACCCTTAAGTTCGAGTCTTTTATTTTATTTTATAAAATTTTTAGATAACTTAGAGAATTTTATAAAATTGGATCTTTATGAAAATTTGAGGAGTTTTATAAAAGTTTTATAAAAGTTGTTTTAATTTAAACGTTTTATAAGAATTGATATAAATTTATTAAATTTTTATAAGCTTTTTATTAAAGTGTTATAAGGATTTTATTAAATTTTTATAAATTGTTATGAAATTATAAAAGTTCCTTCAAATTTTATTTTAAGAAAATTTTATAAACTTATTTTTAAGACTTTAAATAAGTTTTATTAGAATTTGTATAAGTTTTATTCAAAAATCATAAAAAAATCGAAAAACAGAAAAATTTGTTCACGGACCGATCCGGCCTTAATACCGGACCGGTCCGGGGTCTGAAAACATAAAACAGACGGGGACCCTTCTTTTCTTCTTCTTCTTCCCTAATTTTTTCTAACAAATATGCACACCCCACACCCAAACCCCACCTTACTTAATTTTTTTTTTTACTTTCCTTCCACAAAATTCATCTCACACTACACCACTACTTGATTTCTTCTCATTATCATCTCCTCTCTTCAACACAAAGTGGAAAATTCAAAAAGGGTCAAGAACAAGCTCCATTCATTCCGGCAACTTTAACACTTTTCCGGCCTATTTTTCAACGTTTTCTACACTTTAAGGTATAATCTAGTTTATTTAGTTGTTAATTTCGTATTTTTCATAATTTTTTAGATTAATTTCAACTGTTTTGATTTTTGAATGTGTTGTGACATTATTATTTTTTTGCTGTTTTTGTTGTTGTTTTTGTTGATTGGCATTACCAATATCGTAGAATGGCTGAGTCGAGTACTAGAGTCTCTAAAAGAGAAAATCAAAATTCCAATTTCAACTCTCCGTCGAGGTACATGAATTTTATCACCCGAGGAGGAAGTCAGTAAGTTTTGAAAGAACCGCATCACCTGAAGCTAAGAAAGCGTATACAAAAATTTATAGTAAGTGTGATGTTCTGGTTGAAAAGGTTTAGATTTGGATGACTTAGGTGATGAAGTCAAAAATATCTTTAGAAGGCGTCAGTGGTTAGATTTAGCAGCCAGAAGGGAAGGTGAGATTAACACGACTATAGTAGCTGAGTTTTATTCGGTTTTATCTACTATGTCAGAAGAACGATTTACTCGATCGGAAATCTGCACTTTACGAGCCGTAAATATTCCTTTTAACCCCGCCGTCATTAATGCAATTTTAGGAGTTGAGGTTTTTCCGATGAGGAGGATTACGGTGGTAGTCTATAATTTAGAAGATCCTGCTAGTTTTGAGCAGATCGCCTACGAGAGCCCAGATGCTTTTTGACCCGACCGCGGTGTGGGTTGAAAATCGGTTTAATTACGGAACTGTTTTAGAGGTTTAAGGGCAATTAAAAGATTTATTAGCCATAATCTCTATCCTTCTCGTAAACACACCGCTTTTGGAAAGGAAGATGTTTGTATTGCTCGGGCTATGGTAAATGATGTTAGAGTGGATGTTGGAAAGGTCATGTTTAAGAGGATTTTTGAGAGTATTATCATCGCTGAGACTGTGGAGTCATCTTTACTTCCCTTGTTTTATCTCTCGATTTATGTCGTAGGTTGGGAGTACCATTCCCGCCTAATGACAAGTTATCTCGGCCGATGGAAATCTGTTTGGACCTAGTTTGACTAGTCTTCCGGATGGTAGTATTAGCTCTTTGCTTAGAAGACGCCAAACTCGGCCCATTGACTCCACCGGTTTTACATCTTCTTCTTTTCCATCTTTTTCTAGTCACCTCAACAAACTCCTTTCTCCAACACTATCACATATGACATGTTTCAATCCTTAGTGATGAGATGTTGCGCGTGGTCAAGCCAATGTGGCTTTATTCATTTGAGAGTACTAAGCGGTGGTGTGATGATATTCGTAGAGGTTTAAGAAGAACGAGCGGTTGCTTCGTAATCCTACTTTTGATGATCCGCCTATCCACCTTGTCGATCGATCCATATACCTTACCACGTTGGAAACACCTATTCCACCACAATGAGCTTTCATCCATCGTCATATCCTTTTGGAAGCCAATCTAGTGGGCGGTGTATTTTAAACAGTGTTCAGAGACCGGCGATGTCGAGTTGGGAGGATTCACCGAGTATGCACATGTCACGTCTGGCATGAGTTCGATGGTTCTTGATAGTTCGATCCAGGACCACGACTTGACTCATCCATCGCCTTCTCGATGCTTCCAAGTTCGAGTTTTCAAGTTGATCCGGAGGAAGATTATGATGAAGATTGAATTTTAATGATTGATTAAACATGTTTACTACACATTTTATTGCATTCGACTTTTGTCATTTAACTATTGGTTTATTTTCAATTTTCGTTACAATAGATTTTATAAAATTTTGGTTTGCATTTTAAATCGGTTTAGTTTTTATAAAAACTATAAAGAAAAAAACCCAAAAATAATTTTCGTATAATTACTACGTCATTTTATAAAATATAATGTGTCGTTTTATCCGTTCGTATCAAGTTAAATTAACTTTACAATGTATCTTCGAGGAAAGAGTTAATAATAGGCACGTGAAGTAAAAAATAACCAAAGTTCAAATTGACTTTCACCTCTGTCCCTCAGTAAAAGCAGGATGAGGCCGGACCGGTCCGGCCTATACTCGGCCCGATCCGTGAAGGGTAACAGCATGACTCATTTTTTGAGTCCTGTCTGCTCATCCACGTATGTATTACTTTCTATCTATATACAGTGGAGGCCAGGGAATGAGGAAAGGATACAAATTTCTTTCACCGCCTATCTACTTCCAATCGTAATTTTATTTTTTATCAAGTTTTAAAATGTCGAACCACCTCACCATCTCAGAAATCTTACGAGCCTAATACACCGGATCATCCGGAATCGCAAGCCTCTAATGAGAGTATAAATTTACACCCTCGTTTTGCTAATTCTCCAATCCTATTGGAGAAAGGTTTGAATTTTGATAAAATTGATCAGTGGGGTAAAACTCTCATTAGGAGTTTCGGTTGGAAAAAATTTGTCAGTACACCGAGAGGACGGGTAAATGTCTCGATAGTGCGAGAATTTTATTCTGCGCTTATGACGACATCTATGATCGATATCACACAGATTGTTCTAGTAAGAGGAGTGGCTGTTCCCTTCTCTTCATCTATTATCAACCAAATTTTTGAAATTCCACCAGTTTCTATGCCACATTTTGAAATGCAATGGGGACTACAAAATCCCTCTAATCATTTGAATAAAGTACACGAGTCTTTCCAATGTCTGTTCCCGCTTTTTGATACAAATCACGACATGTCTACACGAGCTTTACTTCCACATCTAAAGGCGTGGAAGCATTTTATAAATTCTCGAGTTTATCCCACCTGGGATTTTGGAAGTTTGGCTGAGAATGAAATGCTTCTACTTTTTGCTTTGGCATTCGGTGTATTTGTTGATTGGGGTATATTGATTCAAAGGACAGTGTTGGAGTTTGCAATAGCCAGAGGTAGTAGGGGGAAACCTATGCCTAATTCTTGGTTGATATCACGTTTGTGTATTCTTCTCAATGGAGTAGAAAGATTTTGAGACGGATGAAATTTTTCCGCCTGCAGAGATAGTCGGTTTGGATTGCTACCGGTTGATACACCGGGTTGTTCGTCTACTATCTAGAGAGTTGTTAGTAGTTTGTTAGTAATATTTAAGTTTTAATAAGTTAATTTAAGTTAAGTTTGCAGTCCTTTAGTTAAGTTTGTAATAATGTATCTTGTTTAATATATATGTCTTAGTTTTTTAAGTTGTTTGTTTTTATTTAATGATATAATTAGTATACGCTAAAAAAAAAAAAAATCGGAAAAATAACGTTGATAGATAATTTTAATTTTATTTTCGAACCTACTTCTTTACTACTTATTGAACATCGACGATGCCACTGTAAGTGGGAGTAGAGTTAGGTTAGAAAATTCATTAAAAAAAAAAAAAAAAAAAAAAAAAAAAAAATTTTTAAAATAAATATAATTATATGTCTAATTTAGATTTTAAGAAGATTTTAAGTTTATATAATGGAGTAATTAATATTAGATATTGTTTTTATAAAATTATATAAGTATGATTGATATTTATAAGTAAAATTTTTAGAATCATTTTCAATACGAATTATGAATTTGGAATTGGATTAAGTTTATTGATTTTTGGCACCACAAAAATATAACTATACCAAATAACCTACCTCGGCCTTGATTAGAGTGATCAAGACCTCACCGAAATTGTCAATTATGATTAAATAACCGAGCTTTAGCTATTTTGGTCTACATTTCCTTGAAATACTGCAAGTTTGACGCATTTATAAAAAGAGATGGTGACGTAAAAGCTAAATTTTGGTATATGCTGAGATTGGAAAAATTAGATAAGTAGTAGTATATTCGATCTTACCTCATGACACTTGCAACATAGCCGATTTTGGTAATAAGTTCGGATATATTAATTAAGAACGAAGCACCATATTTACAATGTAATTAATCAAATATCGTGTATCTTCCTTATACGTGATTAACAACTTAAAAATAAAAAGAACAAATCGGATGTAGCTACCAATGATTGGAGTGAGTAGGGTATTATCACGAAATGTCCTATATCACTATGAGGTAATTAAGCTCCCGATTGCTCGATGATAGTAGTCCGGCTAAGGTATTATCACGAAATGTCCTATTCTTTGGGAATGAAGGCACAAGATAAATTGAAAAGGAAAAGTTGAATCATAAGATCTCGGGAATTATTACAAGTTTAAGAAACCGGACTTGTAATTTTCGATCGAAAGAGTAGTACTGATCAATCTTGATGAAGCAATGCCTGTAAGTTTGATTTTCTACACACACTCACGCTTTTAGTTCTTAATCTCTAAAAAAAAAAAAAAAAAAAAAAAAAAAAAAAAAAGAGAGAAAATCTGAAAAGATCTTTGAGAATATGTTTTTTCAAAAATATGAAGATGTATGACGCATTTACTCGCTTCTTTCTCTTTTGATTTCTTTTTCCGATTAACCAACATCTTGAAGCCCATTTTGTCAATTACTTTATTGAAATTTCCGATTCCGTAATTTCATAATAGTTGCGATTAAAAATAATTCGATATTTTATTTATACTTTAAGTATTACATATATAATTTTATCTAAATAATATTTAATGCTTAAGTTATTTGATTATATACTCTTTCTGTTTCTTAAGATTTTAAATTAAGATAGATAATATATTTATAATATTGACAAAATATATTATAATCGAAAAATTATACTATCTTTTATTATCGCTTATTTTTGCTCGGAGACGATCAAAAGTTTAAGTGGGAAGTAATTTGATGTATTATTTTTATATGATTAAAAATATGTTATATTATTATGTTTTATCAACGAATTCTATATAAAATATATGAAATTATGGTATAAAGTGTTAGTCTTTATAATTTAGAATGTTTAGTAATAATAATAATAAAAAGTTGTAATTTTGTACCGATTTTAGTAAATCGGAGTGTAAATGTCATTTACGTGGGTATTTGTGATGTTTTATTGCAGATTTATAAACCAAGACCCGAGAATCGACATTTTGAAGTTTAATCATATCTCCGGAATGATTTAGAGAGTGCCACGAGTTTAAATGGTCAATTGAATAATTTTGGGTGAATGATAGCCAATCAATCCTGGATAAGTAATAATAGAGAAATATCTTCGACAAACGAATGGCTCATCAAAATGATATTTTCAAAAAAAGTGTTCTTCACAAAAGTTGTAGATTTTTCCGAGAGTGTTCCAATGCAATTTAAATTATGAAGATTGGAGGTCTAGAACTTAAACAGTGATCAAGTGGCTAATCGACTTGGATTAAGAAAAAATCCCGTAAAAGCTTCGGAGGAACACGAGGTCATCAAAAAAGCGTTATCTGGAGAAGAGTCCTTCATGAAAGTTGTAGAGTTTCTCGAGATCTTAATTTTGGCATTTCGTTTGCAATTTTGGAGGTCCGTAACTCGAGATATGAATTTTAGAAGTTTAATAATTATATATAAAATAATATCTCCTACGCGCATCTTTGGAATGATCAAGTTAGTGGGGATCATCATTAGTCCGGACCGATCCGGCCTAATACCGGACCGGTCCGGCCTTGGAAGTTTTTTCTATATAAAGGAGCTCATTTGCAGCAGCGTGGGATGTACCAAAATTTATATATATAACAGTCTATATATATATATATCTCCTTCTTCTTTTCTTTTTTTTTAGTAGTAGTAAATAAGGCCTTACGCCGTAATAATGTAGTATCGTTGTAATGCTCGAGAAAATCTCGGAAGTCGGTTTTGCTAAAGAAGTTGTAATGTCCGGAAGATACGATTTCTGAATCAATTGCCGTATTCGGGTAACTTTTCTTAAGTATTTATGTTTGTTTTTGTATTTTTTGTTGTTATAATGTTTTTAGGCTAAATATAATACTGGCCAAAACTATGTAATCGGTTTTATTTCGATCTTTTCGTTAAAGAAATGTTGTTAAGTTAAAATGACTAAAATTGAGTTAATTGAATCTTTTTCTATTTTGATCGTATTCGTATTGACATATTTAATAGATCTGAGGAATTCATAATCTAATTATGAATTGACGCCGTAGTCGAGGATATGAAATAAAAGATAGAAAAACGGAGGGTAAAATTGGCCGTGTGAACAACGTGATAACGGAATCCGATTTCTAACCGGGGTAAATTTGTTTTGGGAGAAATGAATTTTATTATAATTTGTACTCGAGATCGTAATAATGTTAAATCATCAGTTTAATTGAAACTTAAACCGAAAGTTGAATCGTCCGGCTTTGACAACCGGAGCCTTTAAAATAAAATTGACCGCTTGACTAACGGAATGACTCCTTTTATCTAAAGGTAGATTTGTACTCGGGACTGTTTAGATTAATTAGTTTACCGTAATAGATTGTGGATCTTGGATCGATGACAATGGACATATGACAATTTCATACGCTCGTGTGAGAATTGTTTACCTCGAGTGAGTGCACCGTTTCACTTACTCAATTGGACCTAAAATAAAAAAGGAGAGATCGAACGCATTTCATTTAATCGAAAAGATCGTATAAACCAATTATATAAGTTTTTGGCGCTTTCTAAAATTATCTGTTTAGTATATTGGTACCTATATATTTATATCTATATATATATACTTTGCAATTTATGTACATCTATATATATCTATATATCTATATATATTATATTAGAATAACTTTTAAATTACATATTTATTTTATGTTAACTAGAATAGTAGTGATCTGTGTAATAAATCATGCGGTTTAGATCGAGTTAATAATGACTCTTTGGTGTTTAACCACACGTAAAATAAATTACCAAGTTCCCCGAGGATTCGACACTGACTCACCATAATAGCACTACTGATTTGACCCGTACATCGCCGGTTAGGATCGTTTAAACCAGAAACGTCTGGCGATTTCGCACTCGCTTTTTTTCAAGGTTAGGTTTAGTCTCACAAGAATCCAAAAAAGACACACCTACTTATCGCTCCTCCTTTTCTTTTAATCATCACATTTGGAGAAAAATAATTGATCATGTTTATCCAAAAATGACTAACTTAAGCTAAAAAGTGACTAGGTTCATCCAAAAATGTCGCTTATTTTTTCGCAAATGTGACATGCTTAAAAAAACGGAGGAGTATATCGGTTTATCTTGCACGTATTTGTTCGTTTACAATAATTACTTACTTACTATGTTTAGCCTCATTGATTAAACTTTAAAGCTATCCACTAACCCATACCGTACTAGTCTAATAGTCATAACATGTTTGTATCTTGTCCTGTCATATTCTTGTTTCTTACTTATTTAGCATATCCATGTTCAAGTCTTGAGTGTCATGTTTTATGTTACTTATTGACTTAGTCTGAGGGCGCAGAATACAACTCGGCTAGCATGACTAACTGTACCTCCATCATAAGACTTATTGATGTCCAAGGTACTCTTATAATACACCGCCATAAGAACGGCTTGGCAAATTGATGTAAGTCAACTTTATGATATATTTCACTATGTATTTATCCGCACTTTCCATGCTTTTAATTGTAATTTGCATCTTTTGGGCATTGATTCGCATAATAATGATTATTGTAAGAAGTAATAAAATAAAGTACTTTATAATATTTGGGTCATTAAGACCGATATTTTGTTGACGGATTTACGTTTGGTATTTTTGACGCGTCATTGAGGATCTTGACGGACCTAAACCTAACCTTGGAAACGGCGCCAGAAAGCTGACGGACATTACCTAGGCTATACAGATCCTAACCGGCAGTGTACCGGGTCACATTGTAGCTCTAGTCTGGTGAGTCAGGTCGTATTCCTCAGGAAAACATGATAATTCTTTTAAGTGGGGTTAAACACCAGAAGTTTTATTATTAACTCGATCTAAGTCGATTTTTACTTTTTCCTGGTTAGATTATGTTAGTAGTTAGATTGTTAGAGTTAGATGTTAGTAAAACATAAATAAAACAAATAAATACTAATATAATATATATTTTGGATCTAGCCAAGAATACTTTATGAATCAATATCTTTTAGTAGAAATAAATGAGATGATCTTCCTTTATTCAAGGTCCAATCAATTATACTAAACGGTATACTCCTAAGCTAGGCAATTTCTCTCTCACACGAGCGTATGAAATTGTCATATGTCTTGTCCTCTCGTCCAATGTCATCCTCAAGCATGGGTCACTCCCGCTTTGTCATTCGGCCAATTTTAAGGTATGTCAATTAAACAAGCGAATTTAACGTGATAATCTCTCGAGTATAAATTTCAATAAGAGTTTGTTTCTCCCGAAACAAATCTACCCCGGTTTAGAAATCGGATTCCGTTGTCACGCTTTCACTCGCCAATTTTACCTCCGGTCTTTCTATTAACGAGTTCATAAACTAACTACGATGTGTCAATTCATCATTAGATTATGAATTCTTTCAAATCGATTAGCTACTTCAATTCAAACATAGAAAGAGATTCATTATAACCGATTTTAATCATGATTACCAGAGTCGATCATTCATTTTACCAAAAGATTAACTAATTCAGATTCATATCTTGGCTAGATATATTTTTAGTTTAACATAGATATATATATCGATTCATCAAAATGTCATGGATTAAACGGTGGAAGTTTCCATAATAGCCTCATCAAGATGACAAAATTCTATTACAACCAAATTTAGCCTTTCGATCCAAACACTTATCAAATTCTCACATATATATATAGATAGATATAATTATATAGAACAACAAAAAGTAAAACTCAATAAAATTACCCGTTTACTTCAGATCTAAGTTGTATTCTTGAAAATAGCAACTTTTCCTAAAGCATTTTCCTTCGATAATTTTTTTGAAAGCATTACAACATTACTACTTTTATTTATTCAAACATATACATATATATATACATACATCGACATATGTATACATATACTGGCCCAAAATAAGAAGAAAAGATGGAGAGAAGCTTGCATATATGCATATATATGGATATACATAGACATATATGTATATATACATACATGCTACTTCATGGAAGAAAAGAAATGGACATAGATCAACATAGAAGAGGGAAAATGGGAGCATGGATTGTCTTGGCCATGGAAGAGGCCAAGAGGGGCAAGGAATTATGCTAAGGATGGGGGTATTTATAGGCAAAATATTCGAACCGAGTCCAAAGTTGGGTTTGAACCGAGTTTTGGTATAAAAATCATAACTTGAGTTGTAGACTCCGATTGACGTGATTCAAAGTGCGTTGGAAAGCTTATTTGAAGATCTACAACTTTCATCAAGGACTCTTCCCTAAAAATGCCTCTAAGTTGGGTCGCATATTCGTTGAAGATATTTTACTGGTATAAGACGTAGGAAAACCGACCCGTTGAACTTGTAAAAGTTCGCAAGATATTCTTCCATCCTTCAAAATACCTCGTGGTCGTAACGTGGGATATTTTTATGGGCTTGGGCTCCAAGTTTGGTGAGCAAAATATCGAGGATATTTATTTTGTGATCAAATAAATATCCAAAGCCGAATACGCTTTAATATTCCCTAAAATATCCAAGATATTTATTTTGTGGTGTTGGCGAATCCACTCAACAGAGCATAACTCGTTTCGTCATTCATTCTTGGGCCCGCCTCATGCAGAATCTTATCTTTTTTTACCCGAACACAAAAAACGAACCGCGAGTAAATCGACAACAAAAGTTCAGAAACTGCGTTGAATTTTATCGACTTTCAGAGTTAATATTACAGTCTCTAGTCATGATATTTTTAGATCTATCATACTAGCGTAAATAAAACCTTTATAAAATATAGTAATTTCCAACACGATACCAATTATTAAATCTATAAAAATATAATAAAACACAATAATTTATATAATAATTACTACTTATACATTTTGATAAAACTTAGTATTTATGACTTGATTTGATACATAAACGCTCAAAAATGGTATCGGAAGTGGGGTGAAATGTCATAATAATGATCATAAATTTATCTCTTATCGATCTCAAAGTTAACCAAGCATCGGGAGAGATGATTTTGATGTTGACAAGACACGCGTTGATACGGTCAAAAAAACGATACACAAAGCTGTAGAGTTTTTACGGGTCAATTGTTTCGGCAATTATTCTATTAGCTGACTTCAAGTGGCTTTTGACCCATGTTAGAGGCAGAATTTGGATTGAACTTATTCACGATAGTTGTAGATTTTGAATAAGCTTTACAACCCTCTTAAATCACTCAAATCGGAGGTCTACACTCAAAACTATGGCCAAATTACTAAAGACGATCTAGTGCAGAATATCCTATCGGAATTTAACTTGAGATAACCTTGGTTCGTGACGCTTTCACACTATTTAAACGCGATTTTGCAACTGATTCCCATCTCCCTCCCCCGACCAACCCTAGCAGCCGCAACTTCAATTAGAGACCTTAGGGCACTCTTATCAGAGACCCCAAATTTTATCTCTAAAATAATATAAAATAATACATATCCCTATTTTATAACATCTCAATTCAAAAACCTCCACAATAGCATTTATATCCTTATCCCTATAACATTTCAAATAATATTAAATAATACATATTCTACCTTACAACCCTATTCATACACATTAAATATTTATTATTTCACTCAAAGAAAGATCCCTATCCCTATAATTTTTAATAATTAAATATGTTTAGTGACGTTAATAATCAAGATCCCCACAAGAGGATGACTGCTCATATCCCTAAAAATAAATAGTGATAGAGCTCACTTATGGTTTCTATTTTGCAGAACTCTATATTTTATCTTTATTTTAGGGATACAAGCACTATATAAGTTCACTTATTAATGTCTTTAAGAGTAACACACAAAAATCTCTATCTCCTTCTTCCCAATCAACCCTAACAACCACACCTCTATCTAAGTGCATATTAGCTAGTATATGTTGAATATTGTGAAGATCTCCTCCAAGGTTTCTTTTTTTTCTTTCATGGGTGAAGTAGTTTGCGGTGTAAATTTGGCAACTTGTGTTTGGAGGAAGATGAAGTCGAAGAATTGGGTTTCCATATTGGTAAATCTATTTTCTAGCTTTTGGCTCTTCAATTTTAATCTTTATTTGCGTTGATTTTAGTTATATAACAAAGGAAAAGGCACATCTAGTTAGAGATTGGATCCTCTGCTGTGGAGGAATACACAGCAGGCTGCTGTGGTAATGGGATGTCAAACCTTAAAAAAAACCTCCCAAAACGACGTCGTTTTGAGAGTTTCACACTATCACAGCAAACACAGCGGAGGAAAGATACAGCAGGGGATCCCAATTCGATCTAGTTATAGATTAAATGACGGATTGGTATATTTAATGGAAATAGTTGGGCCAAAATAGCTATTAAATTAGTGTCTGTTCTTCTTTATTGATCTAATGTTTCTTGCTATACTATTGAAAACGTTGTTTATGTGCTGCCATGTTTCTCTGAATTCATTTCAAAAGTTTTATTTTTTTACTCTTGGCTTATGGGTATTCAGGTGTTATTGTTGTTTATGTTTGTTTTTGATGCGCATTGATCATGTTCGGTGGCTTTATATCATTGTTGCTGTACCCGTGGCCATGATATGAAACTTCATTTTAGTTTTGAAAGGAAATTTGATGTAGAATATGGTTGGAGTTGTTAGATAATATTTGGTGCATAAATTACCCCAAATTAATGATTTGGTGTAAAATTTGTGTGGGGGCACTAGGTTGGAGATGCTCCGTGAGATAGATTTTCACATTTGAATTTTCAATGCAGGTTTGGATGCATTCTTATACTTGTCATGCTCAGGTCAAATGCCTCTTCCTCCCGGGAGGAGGATTTTACCGGAAAGTGTTTTAGAAACATCGATGTATTCCGAAATATAGTTATGTATTAATATGTTTTTATTTTGACACATCACATAATTAAATATAAACGTGTTTTTTGTATTCATATATACTAGTGCTGTAAATATATACTAAAAAAATTGTAACAATAATAAATGAACGAGTATATGTATATACCAATAATCATTCAGGTAGGATCTAGGAGGCGTCCAAGGCAAGACCTCCAAGATCTGCGCAGGGTCATCGCTCTTCAAGATCTTCGCAGGGAGTCAATGGGTACTGTTGAAGTCTGGTGGAGTACGGAATGTGGAGGTTTCTACCGTTGAAGGAAAAACAAGCCTCTATGGGCTATGCAGTCATTAATGGTGAGATGGCTGCTATAAAAAGGCCTCCATTAATGGTGGAGTGAAAGTTTGCAATGCAACTTAGAGAGGGTATTATGTAGTTATTCAGTATCTAGTAGTGTTTTCCTTGTTGAATTCATGGATTATCATGAATGAAATCAGTATATTTCTCTGTTTGTTATGAATTTCTCTGTTTCTTCCGAATGGAATAAAAATATTTCTTTGTTTCTTTTGTTGTTCTTGATTTTTTTTCTAGTGGATTGCTTACCCAATGAATATGATGGACCGAATGAAATTAATTGAGTGAAACAACAAACCAGATATGCAGTGATAATCTAGTTAAAATTCTGCCAGGTTGAAAGCTAAATACAGATTAATGACATAACAGCTCCTAATCTATGCAAAGAGAGTATAATCTAGGGTTAGGGTTTAGATTCTGAAAATAATGATGCAAAGAGAGTATAATTTAGGGTTAGGGTTTAGATTCTGAAAATAATGATGTGCCAGAAAAGGGTAGCCTCGATCTTGGGAAAAAAGATTAGAAACGAATTTTTGAACATAATTTGTTGTGATATAGACTATCAGTTTTCATTGTAGTTGGAAAGAGAACCAGTTATGGCGCAGGCATGGTGAGAAGGGCAAGATATATATATATGCTTTTACCAGATGTGAATGCATCTTTGAACTTAATTTGTGCATTCTATCTAAAACCATGAAAGTTACAAAACCAAATATCATGTACTATGTATATCATTTTGACATAAAACAAATATTTTGATTATCCCAGTAGAAAAACAACCAAATGAACTAGGAAATGATCGACCATTGAGATATGCGAGTCTTTGCAGAACAGGACAGTGAAGGGGAGGGCTTGAATGCCATTATATAAGAAACCTATGGGAGATATAGTAATTGAAGGGAGTGATCAAGTGCAAACTTCTGCAATAAAAAAGTATGACTCATTCATTTCTATATGACTCTGGATCTCCTTAGAAAAATGCCACCAGATTGTGAACAAACAAAAAAAATGCTAGTACATTTTGGAATTACTTTCATAGTTTCATGTCAAGTATATATTGTCTTCTTCTGTTTAAAGCAATTCTGAGTTCGAACCCTTTTGAATGTAGTCTTTGTAGACATACCTCACATATTCTTTCACAAAAAGCATTTATTTATTTATTCATTCTAGTTGATTTGAAATTTCATTCATTTAATTATTATCATTAGGTGGTTTAGTTTCTTAATGAACGTACACTTCTTTTTTAAAAGTCGATTTTGAAATCCGTAGAATCAACTTTCACCTAGTCGATTATGGCAACTGACCGGTGCAAAGTCGATTCTTACATCAATAGGTTTGGTGTGATGCCACTAACAATGCCTCCAAAGTATATGGTATGACTAGTCCCTTTTTTTGGCTGTGACATTTCCTATGATTGTACTGTTGTTTTTTTTTTCCAACAATCTTAATTTTTGCATAAAGACAATTATCCCAACAAGCAAGGCAGGCGTTCTTTACTAAGTCAATCACCTCTACGTAGGATGGTAAATTCTTATGCAGATGTCACTCCAAATTCCAGTGTCTCAAACGGATGAAAATGCTAGTACATCAGGCAGGGAAAGTTTTCAAACCCCAGAAAATATCTGAGATCGAGATGGAACATAAGAGAATGATATAACTTTGTCTTCTAAGTATTCATTGATGAAGTGTCTATCAATTTCCACATGTTTGGTTCTTCGTTCATGGTGCATCGGATCTTTAGCTATAGCAATAGCTGACTGATTGTCCCAGACCATGTTTATGGGTACATCATCAACTGTAGCTTGAAGGTCTTTCTCATCAGTCTTCTTAGCCATATTCCTCTGCTAATTCCCAATTATAAGGCTCAAAATTCAGCTTCAGCGCTGCTGCAGGCTACTACGTACCGGTTGTTTAATTTCTTGCTACGCCATTTCACAAAGTTACCCCACACAAATGAACAATAGTCTATAGTTGATCTTCGGTCCACTTGTGATCCAGCCCAATCAGCATTCATGAACACTGCAACCGTCATGCTAGGTGAATTTGAAAATAACAACCCTCTTCCTGGGTCCTTTTTAATATACCTTAGGATACGATAGACAACTGATCGACTCACAACTTACAACATAACTGATGTCGGGTCGTGTGTGAATCAAATAGATAAGTCTCGATCCCCACCAATCGTAAGTAACGCCCTTTATCCAATGTTGCCTCTTTTGTTCTTTGTATTAACTTGACATTGGGATCCATAGGAGTGTCAATGGGCATGCATCCGTACATTCTTGTCACTTTGAGAAGATCCAAGGCGTATTTTCATTGAGAAACATAAATTCCTTGTTTAGCTCTTGCTACTTCCATTTCAATGTAGTATTTTAGCTGGCCAAGGTCTTTGATATTGAATTCTTGTGATAAGAGTGTTTTGAGCCTTTTAAATTTCATCTCACATTTTCCTGTCACTGTAATGTCATCAACATAAACAATCAAAAGCAGTAATTTTTACATTAATGAATTTCTTGATAAATAAAGTATGATCAACATGTGATTGTGCATATCCATCTATTAAAGTTTATATAAAATTGTATAATAGTGTTACATGTATGTTTTACTATTATCTCATTAAGCTTGTTGTATTAGCCATTTTACATAATAAGTAAAACTGGTTGTAGTTGGTTTGTCAGAGACAACATTTATTAGATTTCGTAAAAGAAAAGTGGGGAGTTTTGTAAATTTTAATAGTTTATAAGGAATGATAAAATAAAATCTAGTGATAGTAAAAATGTACAGTATATTTTAGATGCCAGAGGTCGAGAATGATAAACATAAGATTCAAAATTTGGTGAAATATGACGGTTTAAAAGATATATATTTCAAAAATGACAAAAAGTAAGTAGACGCACGAAAAACTCAGATTGACATATAAAACAATTTTTTTCATCCTAAAAGTCGGGTGATCATAAATGGTAACAGACGATTCTCTTTTTTAGAATAAAAGTAACAGACGACTCCTTTAAAAATAAAAATAAAGTTGGTTTAGTTTTTAAGGAACGTACACTTCTTTTAATTCATCTTATGAGCTTGTCTGTTCATTCTACCATTCACATTTGTACTTTTTTTGCTTTAATCACAGATTTGTTTTCTGGGCAGTTTGCTAATGGAACGGGATACATCCCGCGAAATATATACCAGAAAGGCTACCGAAATTATATCTTTAGCATTCATTTTTTAATTTTTTACACTAGGTTTCATGTCATGTAATTTATAGAAAGTGGAGATCAATTTTCGGTAAAGTTGTTGTGATCATTTTCAGGATAGGTAGCTTTTTCGGTTTGCTAATTTGTGTGATCCAAAACAATATTTAACACACTGAACTAGTATTGTTGTACTAATTAAGGAGTTCCACTTGTTTCCAATCAAAATAAGACATGTGTGATCAAATAAATAATACAATCAAGCCTTTAAACAATGTAGGCCACCATAATTACACTAAAAACATGTCACGTGTCATATGTCTTGTATTGATTGTATACAAGTAAAACTCCATATTAGGGAGTCTCCACAGTAGAATTTTCATCGTCTATGAGCTTATTTTGCATGTTATTTAATTCTAAGTTTTTTTCTCTTTACAAATCAGGGTGAATTCTGGTGTTATGGTATCAGAGGACGAGGAAGATCAGCAGGAAAACAACTCACGTGATAGCTTTATAGATGATAAGATTCAGCCTACCACACCAGATATCCAATCTAAAATGGGTGGGATTTGTAAAAAACGGTTAAACCCTAACCGAAATGGCTCATACTCCCCTGTCCCACATAGAAGTTAATCAGGTAACCTAGTGGCTCAGAGTCATGAACTGCTATTATTTCAAGAGACTGAAAGAAATCCTTCATTTACGTGATTCGAACCTCCACACA
Organism: Gentiana macrophylla; assembly: GCA_026214975.1. Taxonomy (NCBI): domain Eukaryota; kingdom Viridiplantae; phylum Streptophyta; class Magnoliopsida; order Gentianales; family Gentianaceae; genus Gentiana; species Gentiana macrophylla. The sequence goes on from CM047814.1 coordinate 22,584,773, forward strand.
CCAGCTCCCAGTTCAGCTGTTATTACGACATTCAAAACCCTTTACAACTAGGCTATGTCCTAAGGACAGTAGGTGGAATTTATATGATGGATGTTTACAGGTTCTTTACAACTTTTATTTTGCCTCCTTTTGTAATTTTGTTTACAACTCTCATCAATGTGTTATTTTCCCCTACACTCTCCCATTTTTCCCTATTTGACGTATTGTTTGGAATTTTTCCTAGCTTGAGATTTCCCAAACAATAACCAAGCCAAGTTTGGTCCGTAATTCTTTGAACAAGAGTTTGGGCAGTGGTTTAGTGAAAAGATTTGACAATTGACCTTGTGTTGGTATATGCCTAATGACTAGGAGTTTACGAGCCACATGTTCCCTGACATAATGATAGTCCAATTCCATGTGTTTACTTCGAGCATGGAAGATTGGGTTTATGGTCATATATAGGGCACTTAGGTTATCACAGTATAGTGTAGGTATGGAGGGAAGAGTAATGTGCGGCTCCTTGAGAATGTTTGTGAGCCAAGTTAGTTCAGCTGCTGCGTGTGCCATTGCTCTGTAGTCTGTACTCTGCCTATGTGCTAGATCTGGAGATGGTAGGTTGCTTCTTGGCACACCAAGATATAAGATTAGGGCCCAGAAAGGTGCAGTAGCCAGTGATTAGGGCCCAATCTGCATTTGAAAATGCAGAAAGATGGAGTTTTTGGTGAAGCTTTGAGGGAGATGCTCAGGGTGACTGCTCCTTTTACATATTTAAGTAGCCTGTGGAGTGTGGACTTGATGCATATGTGCCTAAGTGGGTGATTGAATGAACTGGGAGAGGTGATTGACTTGGAATGAGAGATCTGGTCTGGTGAATGTCAAATACTGAAGGACATTTTAAAATGAGTTTTATTTAGCTTTGCTGATGAAGAAGAGTTTCGAGTTGGGGAAATAGTACTTAAGAAGAACGAGTAATAATTGTTGTATTATTTGATTACAATTATATAAGCCCGACATGGGTAATCGAGGCTAGACACTGTAAGAATCGCCGGTGATGCATGGTGCGATCGATCGATCCGACATCTTGCATTTAATATAGACTTCTCCATGTGCCACCGACCAATCACATTGTTCCACGTGGAGGGTGAAATCCCATATCGCCATAAGCCCCCAGATCGGAGGGAAGCTCATCTCGAGTGGTCGATGTCGGATCCAAAATTTGAATAATCTTTTCGACACGTGGTCTTCTTTAGCGGGAATACGGTTGTCCCTGTCTACCCGACCCAGCCGTCGTAGGATGACGCCACATCGCATGTACTAGTATTAATGAGCGCGAGAAACGGGCGCTTTTACCACCCACTACCCTTGATTCTCGCGTTACTCTCCTTATAACCGCTCCTAAACCGCTTCTTTCAAATCATTTGGAAGATCTCACAATCATAAAAGGAGCCCTGCACTCTGATTCTCTCATTCGCCATTAACCGTCTCGCTTTACCGAAAAAATACAAGTAAGCCCTAATCCGCTTGAACTTCTCTCTCGATTTTTCTTTTGCATTTATTTCTTGGCGCTCTTTTCTTAGTTCCATGTCTAGTAGTGAGAACGATCTCAAAATAGGAGGAGGTCATTATTATGTAAGAAGAATCGGGCGGAGGAAACGGTTTCCGAGTTCCTACTACTCCCTGGTGAAAGTGGTCGCTTAAGAAGGTTAAGAGGAAGAGAGGGAGAAGAGGAGTCGCCCTCTCGCCCCGCTACAAAGCGCCAAACCAGGATGAAGGGCAAGGGCCGTGACGGTCTTTGACATCCAGCCTTTCTCAAGAAAAGGCTAAATCCATTTGTTCTCGATATGGCATTCCGTATTCACCTGAGCACGCTCAAGCGTCTCCCATGGCAGATCATCAATTGCATGTGACCCTCCCCGGGTTCAAGCGCTATCTACGAGGCGCAATTGGCCGAGGGTCTTCGATTTCTTCGATCCATGCCTCATTGCAATTCCTCCAAAGATTATCAAATTTGTGTCACTCACCTTTGCTCCCAACGGGTTGTGAGTGTAATGGGTTTTGTAATGGCGTGTCGATCGCCAAACTCGAATTCTCGGTTCGACTCTTCCGTCAATACTACGCCATTCAAGGCCTTCAAGACATTGGGTGGTATACTTTCCGAGGCGCCCCTTGGCATCGGAGTTTGTGAGGAAGGTGACCTCGCCTCGTGGGAGTGGAAGCCGATTTCTTCTTCATACGATATGGGTTGGTGGATATCGACATCCATACTTGGTATAAAAAGGCCGCGGAAATGGCATGATCGGCTCGAATCGGACGTTCCCAGTGGGTGTGCGATTATCGAGAGCATTCATCCCGATGTTGCGACGCGGAATCTACATTCCCTGTATCCGTTTGCCGACATCAAAACGGCAGGTCCAGGCGCTTATCTGGAACTCGATGAGGACGTTCGAGTTTTGCGTAGGCTACTTATTCGCTCGTTGAATCGCTGTACTTGTATTTTCCGATTTTTAATGTTGTTTTAATGTCGACCTATCTCCTGTTTGCAGTGGAACACTTCTCAAAGCTAGAGGCGGTAGGAAAGATGCCCGACCCAAAAAAGACAGATCCCAGAAAAATTCAGGAACTGGCCGGCATCAAAGTTGAAGAAGCGACCTCCGTACATCCGGGGACAAAGGGGTACGATCCGTTCTTCTACTCCCGCATCGACATCTGAGATTTTAAGAAGTCAGCCTGACGAGGCTAGGGTGATAGATCTGGCTGAAGGTGACCTCGTCTCGAGAAAGCGCCATAAAACATCCGAGGTGCGACATGGGGTCGGGAAGGAGACCCATAACCTTGCTCCACCAAATTCTACTGATGCGATCCCCGAGACGAATGTGGCAGAGATGGAGGCCATGACTCCAGAGGAGCTACATGACCTTATTTTGAAGAGTCAACGAGTTGTGAGTCTTCTTTTATTTCCTTGTATCTTCAAGGTTTTGTCTGACTTCGAAGTTAATAGTGTTTCCCTTATTTGCAGACTCGTCTGGCTGCGAAAGTGGCTTTGAATAGAATCGAGTCTCCCTCGGCAGCTTTGGAGGAGCAGAAGGAGACAAGGACCACTTATTTTCATAGAACCACTTATTTTCTATTTCAAACCATTTAAAAACTAACGGATGGATAAAAATCAAACATATATAAATAAACAACACAATGAAAGAAAGAAAAAAAAAATCAGAATATATGAAATAAATAGTTGCAAAAATTGATACGTGACAAACCAAGTCAAAGAAACCAAAATCGAAGGGAACCAGACTTAATAAACCCGCGGAAAAAAAATCTCTTCCAATTCCAATATATTTGATGGTCAAATTCAATAAAACACACAAAACAACGTCAAACCGCATAAATAAAGAGCAGAACTATTAGCCATAGCCATATTTTCCTAAGAAAATGTAAACTACTACATGTTAAGTTTTGCTGCAGGCTCTATAGTGTTCGGATCCTCTGTCTGTCAATTTGTTTTATGATTTCTAGTTCCATTAATCCAACCTTCATCCATAGACTGCAAATTTCCCGTCAATCCATCATCTAATGAATCACCAACAGTTTTAACCTTTCCAGTTGGAAGAACAGGGTATTTGCCAGAAAAACAAGCATAACAGAAGTTAGGAGAATCACTCCCCAAGTATTTCTTCAAGCTATCAAATGGAAGAAATGCAAGTGAATCCGCCCCAGTAAACTCTCTAATCTCTTCTGTACTCATTTTATTGGAAATTAACTCCTCAGAACTTGGTGTATCTACTCCATAATAACAAGAGCCAATTATTGGTGGACAAGCAATCCTCATATGCACTTCTTTTGCCCCTGCCTCCCTTAGTAATCTTACAATCTTAGAAGAAGTTGTTCCTCTAACAATGGAGTCATCAACAACTACAACCCTCTTTCCTTCCAAAATCGCCCTTACCGGCGACAGCTTCAGTTTAACTCCAAAATCCCTGATCTTCTGTGATGGCTCAATGAAGGTTCTACCAACATAATGTGATCTAATAAGTGCTTGTTCAAATGGCACCCCAAGTTTTGCAGCATAACCAAGTGCAGCCACAACACCTGAGTCAGGCACAGGTATCACAACATCACAATCAACAGGAGCTACTGTAGCAAGAATTTCCCAAAAGCACGTCTAGATTCATAAACTGCCCTACCGAAAACTACTGAATTTGGCCTAGAAAAGTAAATGTGCTCAAAGATACAAGCTTTGGGCTCACGATGTGGAAGCAAACAAAGGGATTGGACCCCTTCTTTGTCCACAACCAACATTTCACCAGGATACACTTCTCTCTCATATGTAGCCTCGATCAAATCTAAAGCACACGTCTCTGAGGCAAAAACAACTGAACCATTGCTTCTCCTGCCCATGACCAATGGTCTAAAACCGTATGGATCCCTTACAGCAACTAGCTTATCCTCTGTCAAGAACACAAATGAATAAGCACCTCAAGCTTTTCACATGCATCCACAATCCTCATAAAGAAAGGCCTTGCCTTTGATATAGCAATAAGGTGAAGAACCACCTCTGTATCAGAACTTGTGTTGAAAATAGACCCATTATCTTCAAGCATCTCACGCAAAGCTTGGTAATTCACCAAATTGCCATTGTGGGCTACTCCAACGGACCCAAACCGATACCCAGCAACAAAGGGCTGAACGTTTTTCAACATGGAAGCGCCAGCAGTGGAGTATCTGACGTGGCCTATGGACATGTCACCAGGGAGTTTGTCAAGTTGGGACTCGTTAAACACCTCTGATACCAACCCAATGCCCGTGATGGATTTAAGAACGTTTTCATGGACAGTGACGATGCCAGCGCCTTCTTGACCACGGTGTTGAGAGCATGGAGAGCTAAATAACAGAGACGGAGGCCTCAGGGTCGCCGTATATACCAACAACTCCGCACTCTTCTCGGGGTTTATCAGGATCGTCAGAGAAAGAAAAGGGTTGATATCTGGGTTTGTTTTTCCGGCTGAAATAATGTCTGTAATCGGGTTCTTGGAGGCGGAGACGGTCAAATTGTTGTGGGTAAAGGTCACGGGGTGGCAGGGTTTTAGTAAGGGTTTTGGGAAGAAGTTGCATGATAACTTGTTGCTCTGGGCAAAAAGGATCCCGCTTGGTGTGCCTAGAGGAGGTGGAGGCAGCACCGGTAGTCGTTGCAGCAGCGATGCTGGTGGCGGCGGCCATTGGTCGGAATCAAGGAGCAAATACCAATACAAAAAGGAGAAAAATTTCAAGGAGGGACTATCCTGTGGATAGCCGCGATGCTACGTATAGGTTTGGGAATTTTATACTATTAGAATCGGATCCGGTACTTTGGTTCGTTGGACTTTTGACCTACCTGAATTTAAAAGAATCCAATTGCTTGATTTTGAGGCTCAATGCACAGGCCCCAGAGGGAAGTGGGGTATTTATTTATTTTATTTTATTTGAGGGTATGTGGGGTATTGATCAAGTGGAACTTTTTTAAATTTTTTACCGCTTATCACAAAGTGCCCTGACGTTATAAAATTGAGATTTAAAATCGACTATCGACTAACCATGCATACGCATGACCGCATGCTAAGAAGACGTTGTAAGGATTTGACTCTTAGCATTTCCCAGAGGACGATCCGGAACAGTCTGGCCGTCCCGCGGCGAGACGCCGTCCTTTATAGTGAGAATGTGAATGCCTCACATAGGAAAAATAGTAGAACGATCACCCTCGAGATAAGTGCTGAGACATAAAGCCGCCTTGTCAACTCGGTTAGCAATTTTTGTACAAGCGATGACGGCGGTTTCAAGAATGACCTGGACATTTACGATTTATTTAAATCTACTGCGCCTAGGTGTGCCTGGGCGTTATAATGGTCGTCCCAATGCTAATGAGCCTAAGGTGGATTGGTTGGGACGGGTCTTTGTCGGTTGGTCGATGAGACACGACGGTTGGCATTGGTCGAAATTATACCGCTTTTATATATACATGTCATCGGTGGTCTACTGACATGCTTCTAAAGCGGTTACTCCGACCCGCCTAATGATTGGTCGAACTCGAATATAATTAAGCATAACGTTATTTCACTTTTTCATTTTTTAATAAATAATGATGAATTTAGAAAAGATAATAAATATTGTTTTAAAATATAATTACGACATGCATTATTAAAAAAATCGACAATCGCGATAATTAAACAGAACGTAAGGAATATATATATGAAACGACTGACTCGCTTTTACCTGATTACACGGATCTGAATTGTCCGGTCGATTTCGAGCAGGCGGACGCAGGATCCCGGTGAGGGGGACGATACTATGGACAAGTGTAAATTTTTAGGGAAGGCAAAAAAAAAAAAATACACAGCATTTCCGGATCTGAGGGAGGGGCGAGTGCCCCCTACCATTGGGGTAGATCCGCCCCTGATTCTGAACTATTAAAATTCGAATCTTCAAATCTAGACGGTCGGAAAATCACAAACTAAATTCTGCAATAATGATAATATCATAATAATAACACATAATACTTGGTTAAAAAAACATATAATATATTAGAATATATTACTTTATTATTTTGTCATTTACATTTATACCCATGAATGCCTCTCTCTATATAAACTCAAACAGACACAACATTATTTCTTAATGACAATTATTTTGTTATTCATCAAACCTAATATGGTATCGGAGCTTTTTTTGATCCCAAAAAAAAAATTTTTTTTTCCGTCTTCTTCCAATGCCAGGCCTTGCTACGCGGCGGCTTCTCTCTGTTGTAAATGGCCGATTCCGCTTCCATCGCTACGTCCACGCTGCTCACCGCGCCAGCAGTCGTCTGCCCTCTCCTCGCCGCAGCTCGGCAGACTCGGCTCGTTTCTCCTCCACCCGGGCCGCCCATGTCCGATCAAGCTTGATGGCAAAACTTTACTACTGGAAGCTCCAATTAACTACCTTGCTCACGTGCCATGGTCTTCTCGGTTACGCCATCGGTGCTTCACCTCACCGCCTCACCTCACCTCGCCGCCGTGAAGTTACCCAAAATCCGCTTATCTCCGTGGATACAACAGATGCTTTGATACATAATCGCTTCGGGTTCACGACAAGGATTATATGGCTACGATTCAACACACCGAAAATTCTAAACAGCGCGGGACACTCTTCTCGACACGCTTGGGAAACAAAGCGCGGTCGGTTCGACATCTCAAATCGCGCTTTAAATTTATTACCAAAGGTACAATGTCCATTTCTCAAGATTTCACCGCCGTTAAAAATGTTGTCGATGATTCATGCTCTTGATGCAAAGGTACTGATGATGACTTGGTTGAATTAATTTTAAAAATCTTGGTAGTGATTATCGTGGTCTCGCTGGCTATTGTGCTCGTGGATGATACTATTTCTATGCCGTTGTTACATGAAAATTACTTATGCACGAAGCGGCTACTTTTACATAGTCCGTCTGCTGCACCTCTGCGCGATATCGCTTCCCTCGCTTATCCTTCCCCCGCCCCATGCATGTTCCGGACAATACCTCTTATTCCTTACCAAAGAACTCCCTCGGCCCCCTCCTCTCCTCGCCGACAACTCCTGGGCCCCTACCCGAGACCCCAAACGCATGTCCTTCCCCAAAATCTGGCCCCGCTCGCCTCTAAACCATATCAAGGCTTTCGCCAAATTGGTGGTGTCCAGTGGTCATGTTGCCACTCGCTGCACCGCTTTACCTCTCTACAATAATCTCCCACGCCCACCTGTAGAAACCAAGGTCCTCTCGGCCTCCTCTCGACTCATGCTCATGTCGCCCACGCCGCCCCTCCCAAATTTCTCCTCGCAGACTGATCCTTCCGCTACTTGGATGCTTGAAGTGGTGCCTCTCATCATACGACGCAGAACTCAATCTACTATCTTCACTCTCCCTACCAAGGTATGGATCAGATTATCATTGGTGATGGTAGCTCTTGGCTATCACTCACATTGGTTCTACCTATCTTTCATCCTTCAAGTTAAATCACGTGCTTTGTGTACCTTCGCTTTCTCGCAATTTATTATCCGTCACAAATTTTGCCATGATAATTTGCTTTATTGAATTTTTATCGATTCGCTTTTGGTGAAGGATTTGAAGATCGCAAATGCCTCCACCAAGGACAAGTCGTTGATGGAGCCTCATGCGGTGGTCCTCCAAAGCTCTTTGCCTTTTCTCGCTCCAAAGCTTCACGCCACTTGGCATCTCCGCCGCGCCATCCCGCTTCCTATTATTCGTAATCTTGCAAGCAATAATTTTTAGAATTATCTCATCGCTTCACATTCTTCTTGTGACTCTTGCTTATGTAATAAGAGCCATAGGCTCCCTTTCGGATTCCACTTTGTCTACTAATCGCCCTTGGAAGTTATTTATTCGATGTTTGGTCATCACCGCTTATTCTGCTGATAATTTTAAATATTATGTCCTCTTTGTTGATCATTTCACTGCTATATGTGGATATACCCACTTGCCTCAGAATCTGACGATATAATACTTTCATTAAATTCAAAAACTATGTCTAAAAATTGTTAGATGTTCCTATCAAAACGCCTATTCTCGATAATGGCACCGAGTACATTAAGTTACGCCCCTTTCTCTCCGAGCATGGCATCTCTCATTTCACTTCCCCACCTACACTTCAGCAAAGACAACGGCATCTCAACGCCCGCACTTGCATATAGCCGAAACCGCCTCACTCTTCTTGCCCATGCCAAAATCCCCGCCACCTATTGGTCCTATGCCGTTAGTACCGCAGCTTTACCTCATCAATCGTGATGCCCACTAAAATCTTAATATGCTTTCACCACATCTCAAGCTCTTTCCAAGCCTCCCAATTACTCTAAGCTCCTGCCTTCGGTTGCCTTTGCTATCCATGGCTTAAACCATACAATCCTCACAAGCTTGCACCTACATCCAAGCCATGCATATTTCTTGGTTATGCCTCACACAAAGCGCTTTATCTTTGCTATGACGCCTCTCGAGTCCCGTATGCATATTTCCCGTGATGTTCGATTTGTGGAGGACATTTTTCCTTTGCTAGCATCTCCTCCGACTCCTCCTTACCCCGCTTAACCGCACTCCTTCCTCTCTCGTCTCATGAAACCGTGGTCGTCCTTATCTCTCCACCACCCCTCACGGCCCCCCTGCACCACCTGTAGGCATTTACGAGCCATCCGCAAGCCCCCTCCTCCTCCTCCTCTCTTCTTCCTCCCCACCGCTGCCTCTCTCCTTCCTTCGTCACCCCTCCCGCCCCGCAGTGGTGTGTTGCCATGTCTGACGAGTACAAAGGCGCTTCTTCGCAATGACACGTGGTCGTTAGTTCCCCCGCCGACGGTTTAAATATAGTTGGTTGTAAGTGGGTCTTCCGAATTAAACGGAACTGGATGGCTCGATTGATAAATACAAGGCTCGGCCTGGTTGCCAAAGCGGTTTACACAACGCCCTGGTTTGGATTACTTCAAACTTTTAGTCCCGTTGTTAAGCCTCGTTACGATCCGCTCTCGCCCTTAGTATTGCAGCTTTGGTTGGTCTCTTCGCCAACTCGATGTCAATAACGCTTTCACAGGGACACTAAATGAAGATGTGTATATGTCTCAACCACCGGGCTTGAGGATGCAACGAAACCCACTTTTGTGTGCAAACTTCGCAAGGCGATTTATGGTCTTAAGCAGCACCTCGGCTTGGTACCATGAGCTTAAGTCTTTTGTTCTTACCATGGATTTTTTCAACTCGCACCGATCCTTCTTATTTGTTTATCGCACATCTACCAAAGATTACTTTCCTCTCGTATACGCCGATGACATCATTGTTGTAGCTCCAAAGGAGCGTGTTCAGAGTGTTATTGAACAGCTTAGGCTCTCGGTTCTCTATCAAGGACCTTGGGCCCTTTCAGATTTTCCGGGAGTTGAGGTCACTCATTCGACCCTTGGTTTATTACTTACGCAGCACTGTACACACGTGAGTCGCTTCGTGTTCATATGAGGATTCTAAAGCGCTTCCACGCCCATGCCACCGACGCCTTTTCGGGTGATCCTATTGTTTCTCCTCCTTATGCCGATCCGACCAAGATCGCCAGGTTTTGGGTGCCTTACAAGATTTATGCTTTACGGAGAGTTGATATTCGCTTGTCGTTAATAAGCTTTCCCCGCTTTATGCATGCACCGACAGAGTATCATTGATGCTTGTCAAACGCCTCTTCGCGCTACTTGTCCTGGCACTTACTACGGGTTTACAGCTATATCGAGTCTCCTTTGGCGTTACATGCTTTTTCAGATTCGATCGGGCAGAAACAGGATGCTTGATATCACGACCGCTTCTTCACAGATGTGCGCTGCCGTTACACCTCTACCTCTCAGATGTTGTCTTTGGGCAAAACGCCATTTCATGGAGCTCCAAGAGGCAACACTCGGTCTCTCGCTCTTCCACCGGTTCGAGTACAATGTGTGTTATGGATATCGCTGGTTGCCTGGCCGATTTATCTTCTTGCCGATCTTGGTTTTACGCTTACTTCCACGCCCGTCATTTTTCTCAGGACAACTGGGAGCGCTTCGCCTCCTGCAACCTGGCTTTTCACTCCCGCATTTAAGCACGGGGCCATTGATTATCATTTCATTCGTGGAGCACGTGGCGTGGTCTTGTTCGTGTTGCTCGTTGTCGCCAAGACCAGCTAATCGATGTTCTCACCAAGCCTTGCCACGGTTATCCTTTTCTACACTTGTTTCAAGCTTGGCTTCGCTCCGCTCCGTCGGGCTGAGGAGCGATTAGAATATATTACTTTATTATTTTGTCATTTACATTTATACCTTGTGGTCTCTCTATAAAACTCAACATACACAACATTATTTCTTAATGACAATTATTTTGTTATTCATCAAACCTAATATAATACTAAATGTCTCAAATAATTAATGTACATCTATTTGAATGCACGCCCTATTATTAAATCAAAATGCGATAAAAGTCTCAAACTTAAAACTAAAAGTCATTCCTTGAAAGAATCAGAATTCACTTATACTCAAACTTCATCTATTTGAGCTACGCTTTTTTTTCTATCACCGCATCCAAGCCTGGCCGATTTAATGTGTCCGCCACACCGATCAAGCATCGCATATACATTTAGAGACGTGGCGTGAATCGCTTGGTATTGAGAAACAATTTGTCGTGACGCTCAAGTCGATCGTCCGCTTTGCAAGTTTTGCTGCCTCAAATGGTTCAGAATCAAGAATCTCAATCTCTGCCTGGAACCTCTAGGCTTATAAGATCCTGGGATGCTCTCTGCATGTTGTTTCTCATTTTTTAATATATTTTTTCCACTTTTAGTGGTGTGATAACCTGTTATTATTTTTGCTTGCAACCTGTAAAGAACCTTCTATTGGTGAAATAAAATTTGATCACTTTGAAAAAGGAAAAAATCTTCATCACGCATAACTATGATCACTGCATATGACCGCCCATTGTAAATGGGAACTTGGATCACCTGCTGTAAAATAGTGCTGTATCTTCTGCTGTTCCTTGTAAAAATGGTGTATAAGAAATTTTTTTCTTTTCTTTGAGCTGAAATTCCCCCTTTGTCACCACTCCACCTGATGACAGCAGGTTGTTATGAGGCTGCACGCTGTTTTGAACACAGCAGATGATCCACCCCGTAAATTGGTTGATTTTAATTAAAGTAGAGAAATGAGACAACTACCATATTTTTGTCCAGACTATGATTCTCATTTGAAAAACATAACAACTAAGTGGGCACAAATGCCATGTAAACAGTGCCTACATATTAAAAGGGAAGTAAGTAAATCATTAACATTCTAAAGTTCACCTTTAGGTTAGTTTGAAAATATCGTTATAAAATTACTGGAAAATTAATATTGAAATCGAAATACTTTTATATAAAATTTGTACTGAAGTCTTTAGTGAAAAAAAAACTGGAATGATGACACCGTTCTAATTTGTGCCTAAAAAAGGTTCTGAATCTATGTAATATTATCATTTTTTTAAATTAAAAATATATAAAGATACTAAACCTAAAAGAAAATTGAGTGTATATAGATTATTTTGATGAATCTCACCCTTTCACTTGTTTTAACTCATCGGCTATGTTGCACAGACATCGACATTACTGACACGCCATACTATTACCTATTACCTACTTGACACTCCGCGATACTGGCTTAATTCCAAAATTTAACGACATACGACACGCCACACACACATTATATATATAATAAATAAAATTCAATTTACCAAAAATATCCGTAAACATCCAAAAAAACTAGATAAAATAAGACGCAGATTACATAAACTCTCATGAATATCTGTAATAGATATTCTACCTCTAAACGCGCCAAAAAAATCATGATCGACTTTCAAAATATTACAAATCAGAAACGATTCTTTATCAACAAAAACGATAAATTTGATACGACGATTATTTATTTAATTATTATAAAATAAAAATCGCAGATTTTAACGCTTTCATCAAGAAAACTTAAATAAAGAAAAAATTTTTAAAAATCGGATTCAAAAGTCATTTTATCATTTGATATTTAAATATTAAATAATATTAATTTAATAAACCGACAGATATAGGACATGTCGGAACTCGTGTCATATCTTGTGTGCAGCCAGACGGCGACTAGATTGAAGTGTTATAGCTCATCGGTCACCGTAGAAGAATTCTCTTTCTTCCGAATTCCCGTAAGAAATCACAAACAAAACAAACGGAAACGGAAAAATACTCGCACGCAAAACACTCGATAGTAGTACCTGAGAAAATTAGGGCTAAAAGAATTTTAGCCGTCGTGGTGGTGATTGTGTAAATTCTTAGTCGGCTCTCAAATTCGTGTGTTTTTTCAGCAATGTCGCTTCCTGCAGGACCCTACTCCGGCAAGAGCACTCTCGCTCTGGTAATCCATTCACCACCTCTCTCCGACTATTTTATTTCTACTTTTTTTTCCTTCCTAGTTGTAGGGAGTTTAATCTAGTTATTGGCAGGTGGCTCGTGTCTCAGCCTTCACTGTAGGACTTGCTTATGGAAGTGTGAAGCTCAAGTATCTCAAGGTACTTCATTTAATCCATTTTGTTCCTTTTTTTATTTTTTTATTTTTATTTTTATGTTAGGTAGTTTGGACGTGTTTCATTTTGTGCTCCGTCTGTTAAGAACTCTGGGCGCTTGGGAGATTGATGGGCTTTCGGATTGGATTTATATTTGATTTTTTTTTACTGAATGCGTTTTTGTAGTGATTGTGATCAGCTTTCCTTTTCATAGGCATAACAAGGAAAACTCTGTTGGATTGATGAAAATTAATTGAAATTTTCTTAGAATATAGTGCAGTAGTAATTCTTCATTAGAAACTACTGTTCATAAAAGTCGAGGCAAGTGCAGCTTTAAAGTATTAAGTATTTCTGAGTGTTGAACTTGACTTGTGATTAGTATGTAATAAGAATGGTAGATCTCATGGACAATGAATAAGAACCATTTTGTAATCCAACTGGGTATCAGGATGTGATTCCATGATCCTGCTTTGCTGGATTGTAAAATGGAGGGGACTAGGGAAAGCCGAGGTGGTTTCCTCCGGTTGGTATTTGATCAGAGTATTGTGTTACGATCGAAACCAAAGTGCATCTGCATACTCAAATTTTCCCTGATCAGCAGGGGCAACTTTCTTCTAGGGCAAAAGACATTGAGGCCCTCAACTATTAAGATAGTAAACTTTAGACCCCTATTTTTTTTTAACAAGCTGGCTCCTCCCCCCTTTTTTTTTTTTTTTTTTTAATAACAAACTTCCCCTATTTTTAAACGAACTGGCCCATAATCTATTAAAATTATACATTTTGGCCCTTCCGACCGATGTAAAAGGAATATACTCTTTTTTTTTTTTTGGAAACTAAAATATGATTAAGAACAAATAACAAAGAACAAAGATTACAGAGTCCTCATAGAAACTAGCTCCCTCTGTCATACAAGAAGGGAACAGCCAGTTTCAGGCTTTCAGCTCTTTCCTAGCAAAAGAATGTTGAAGTTTCTATTCAAATGCAAAATAGTACACCCTGAAATGGAGTTCACGACACGAGGAACTCGATTTTTTTATAATGGAACACTACTCCAAAGGACTCCCAGAATCTAGAGCTATAAGCTGCAACAAATATTTGGAACCGGGTCTTGATTATCAGATTGCTCCATCCTCTTTTAATGGCAGACATTAAAGCATCGGACTACCTCCGCTTTTGCTCTCAAGGCAGAGTTAACATCATAAAAGGAGCAGCCTCAGACCTCCTGCAGATTGTGATTTTCATCCAAGACAGCAATACCTCTATCAGAAGGCTTCATCTCATTGATCCAGGAAGCATCTGCTTGCAAGATTTGATTTTTTTTGTTGCTCAGCTTCTGTAGAATCCGCAACACGAACAACATTAGCCGGAGAAGATAGATCATCATCCCCCTCTACTCCAGATTGAGTGGAAGCATCAACACTGCTGTTAATAGAAACAAATTCATTCCTAGCTTTTTAAAACTTCCAAAAGAGAAAAAGAGAAAGCTCCATCCTTTCCTTTCGTAGAGGAAATTTAGCTTGTACAATCTTGTCCCACCAAAAGAGATATAGAGAAATTCGAATCCTCAAAATCATTCCACTGAACCACTGACAACCTTCAGACTTGCTCAGCTAGAGTGCACTTCACATGTATATGATTAGTAGTTTCTCGCTTTCAAACATATAGGACACAAAGGAGAATCAACTATCTTTTCAACAAAGGGGCTAGCTTTGTTGGGCAAAATGTTTCTTCTGCATCCCTGATCTAGGATTCAGTTCATTAGAACCGACATTAGGGAGAGGGTGAAGCTTATAGAAAATAAAATTGTTGGCTGTGTTGTTTAAAAAGGCCATTTGCAGAGGGTTTCCAAATAAGAGGATCATCGAGGCCACATGAGCTAATAGGGATGGCTTGAATTTGACAAACATCTACAGGCCGAAATCATTCAGAAAGTTTTTTTTCCATCCCAAGTACCATTATTGTTTAAGTCACTAACCTTCAGGTTGCTAAAGATTCAGACTTAGGGAAGTAGGTTTTAAGTTGGGAGAGTCTGGAATCAAGTTATCATCCCAAGCATTAATGCTAACTCCATAACACACCACAACACAGCCCCTTTAACAAAAGGCAAGGCAGAAAAATTACTTTTCCAAAAGAAAGATCCAGTGGTCAAGGTTTAGTGCTAAGGAGGGATGTTTGAGGATGATACTTAGCTTTAAGGACTCTAGTTATTATTAACTCTGGATATTTCAACAATCCGTGATACTTGCTTGGCCTAGAAAGCTAAATTAAGATTTCAAGATCTGTAAAGCCAAGGCCCCCAGCCCTTTAGCTCTACATATATTGACCCAGCTAAGCCAATGAATACCTTTCTTGTTGCCAACCTCATTTCCCACCAAAGTTTTCCATAAGGCTAGTCAAAATTCTACCCAAGCCCTTTGGCAATTTGAGGCAAGACATAGGGTTCGAAGGCAGAGCCAAATATACATATTTAATATTTTAGCATAATCCCCTTGCCACCCTGACTGAGGTTATATTTCCAGTTAGAAAGCTTGGCAGCCCATTTTAGACTTTATGTAATTAAAGGATTCCATTTTTGATCTTTCAATAAAAAGAGGTAAGCCTAGATACCATGGCGAGCTTCTTTGAGATCCATAAGAGTCTTAGTAATAGCATTCTTGAGCTCCAAACCAACATTCCTGCTTAAAAACACAGCAGATTTTTGCCAGTCAATGGTCTGCCCTGAACAAGTTTCATACACATCAAAGATGCCATTCATAACCAATGCTTGAGTTGGATCATCTTTTACACATAATAAGACTATCGCTTGCAAAAATAAATGGGTAAAATTGTCCAACAACTAATCATCTTCCTTAGGCTCTTTCTTGTCTGAACCAACCACCGCTATTTGTCTTCTTCAAAGCTTATGTAGCCAAAAACAAAAACGCACAGCGCCAAAGACTGAAAATTCTCTTCCTCTTCCTGGTGTCTACGAATATGGAAATTGTGCCACTGCTTTTAATCGTAATTGGCTTTTCCAAAAGCTCCAGCATGTCAAAGTCAGTTTGAAAGAGATGAACGCTTGATTCCTTACCCCAATTCTTTTTGAAGCTGTCAATCTGTGCTGTGTCAACCTGCTAAGGGGAGTGCTAGATTATTTGAAAGATGTACTTACAAAAGGGAAGGTCATTAATAAATTGTGAAGACCAATTAGAGATGATGCCGATAACTAGATTTGATACAAATTAATTGTTCCATGTAATTAAGCTGTGGTTTTGGATATGAGTCAAAAGGAAAAGTATGGGTTTTAATTTATTGATGTAACAGAAGATTAATGCTAGATTAAAAGTTGAGATATGCAGGAGCAAGTAATTGGTGAATTTGGGAAGATAGAGGAGTGCTTGAAGTTTTTAAGGTTTGATGAATTTTCTGGAATTTCACGTGGTGGTTATGGAGGTTTCTGGGAGTGTTTTTAGTGGCAGGGTTGAAGAGGACGAAGGAATGCTGATGAAGAATCATGAATGTACAAATTTATCCGAAAGGGCCCTTTATTTTATCATGCGTAGTTTAACATTGTTCAGTTTCCTTGTCGCTTTTAACTAACCAGGCATTGTATGATTTGGGTTAGAAACCTGATGCTCTTTGTGGTGTGTATATAAACCAACTCAAGGTTTTTTTTGTTTTTTTTCTCTTGTTATATTCTTGTTGAACGAACACCAGTAAAATTCTGGTTTGTGGTTAGCTTTTTGGGGAGTGAAAGCATGAGGCCTTCTTATGGGTTATCTTTTTGTACTTTCATATGCTGATGAATGCTTGTAAAGCTCACATTCATGTGAAAACGCTCTAGGCTTTTGCTATGTCAGGTTTTGTTTCTTCGCTGTTCTCATTCAAGTTAAAAGACATATGCTACTTTTTACAGTTTTGATTACTTTAGTTCATCTTCTGCTAGGTTTAGTGCTTAGATAATTGCTTGTTTCCGTTGATGTTATATTTATCGTTATTGAGTTTTTGGCATGATTTGTGAACGTTGCAGGCAAAGGCAAAGTCTCACAAGAAAGCTGAAGCAAAGAAGGCTTCCCATTGATGACGAGGATGGGGTGCAACTTCTTGTATTAGCAATATGATCGTGCAACTTATGGATTATCGTGTAATTTGTTTTGTCTATTTATAAACTTTCAGGCTTGATGCTACTTCTGTTGTCGTGGCATTTTTCTGCAAAATTTAATTTGAAATATTAATAAGCTATCAGATTTCATACCAATATTGTCTGTTTTTGTTGTGAATGTGTCTGAGAAAACTTGAGTAATTATGTTTGATGCCTAGCGCCTCGTTATATTAGAAATTGTTTGAGTAATACAGCTTTTGCTAGATATGCAGCATTGGCTTCAAAATTTAGCTGTTGAGTAAGCAGGACTTAGAATTTAATTTGAAGACACAGTATACTATCAAATTGACTTTTACCCAATAAGCAAGCTATGGGTTGGCACCTTCAAAGCCTTCTGTTGAGATTTTTTTTTGAAATTCTTAAAATTTGGCTCCTGTTAAAAAGAAAAAGGAATTTCATGGTTGAACTGTAACTGATTTCTTCCTCCATAAAAATTGAGATGATTTTAGCTTTTATTTTTATTTTTTGAATCGCCTGTTGCATGATTAATTACATAATTTATTCTTGTGAAAGTTTCTGGCTAATTTGGATTGAATTCAGCGCACACCATCTCAAAGTTGCTGCAGGATTTAGAAAACCGTGAGTACGAAATGATTTTTGCAGCTTATCGACTCGACACATGAGGTGTAATTGGTGGAACAAATGAGGCAGGTATAATATTAGTAGGGGTAGGATGAGGGTTACACTCTCAACCCCTCTACGTATTCCGTGAGACCTCATCGAGTGAAAGTTGTTCATCTGCTACAATTAATATAAAGACGAGAGGTTTGTAACCGAAGATAAAGACAATATGAAGATTTATATTATTCATCTATAAAAACACTTTCTTTTTTAGATGAAAAAAAGAGAAATAAATTACCTCTAAAAAAGAGAAACAAAAAGGCCAAAAAGCTCTTGTAGTGGACCACTGCATCAATTTGTCTTGGTTAAAATTATCAATAATATATGGGGGTTGCCGGCAACAAACACTATGTAGTAGGACAAAGTTAATTTGATGGTGATGAGTCTGCCGATTCTGTTTGGATTTACCCAATTAATTGATATTGTTTGCCATTCCTTTGCTTTTGGGAGATTCGGCTAGCTAACTGCTACTTCTGACCAACTGCTTCCTCGCATTTCTCCATCTTGCACCACTATACTTTATCCCAAAATCATGTTTAGATGGAAGAAAATACGAGTCTCAATAACGCCCAACACCCTGCTCTTCAGGCCGCTGAGACATTTCATTCATATATATATATTTTTAATTATAACAATTTCCGTCAATTTTCATCAATTGAGACTGAAAAGTTTCATTTGAACATCACATTCGTAGCGATTTCACGCCCTTTATCTACCAACATTATCACTCATTTAATCCTCTCGCTTTTCCAGTAAAACAAATTAAAAATCATCTCATTTAACACCTTCCCTTTTCTCTATTAAAATAAACTTCTGATTGCTCCTATTTTACCGTGTATTTCATTTGATAAATTCACCCAAACAAATTTTATTCGTACTCCATGAAATCTTTACTAGCGTGATGTAGAAACGCGATTTTTCTGTCTCATTGTCGGAAAAAAATTGCAAAATTAAGTGGAAAAACGTCAAAACAAAAATGAATGCATATTATAACTTTGACCTAATGGCAGGATGTTTTGCGATGTTCACTCAAAAATACCATTAGAGTGTTGTAATTACGCTCATTCCGGTGTAAAGAATTATAGATGTCGATATTAATACCCTCCGCTTTCAAATAATCGGCGATTTATAAAAACACGATATTAAAAATACGAAGCTTAACGCTTTAATTCGAACGCCAAACGACTATAATTAATGTAATTTGTATTTATTCTCCATCCCTTAATAAATAAAGCGAGATGTAGTGAAAATACAATAAATACCGTGATTTAAATGAATCGTTTTGGGCTTATTTCAAACTAATTTTTTTCGATTAACCGCTTCAATTATTTCAAACTGATGGAGTAATTACGTATCAAATTAAATGATGAGAACATTTCCGAATGTGGTACTTACGTGTCTTAATTGCAATTAAAGTGTTGTTTTGGATATTCTAGAATAAGAATGGTACAATATTCCGCGCAAAAGAGAGAGAAGAGGATGGTGCAATATTGGAAGAGGATCCCTGCTTTTAGAACATAACAGTGGCCCTGTTGTGAATGAAAGGAAGCTGCCATGTGTATTATGAATTATCTGAGCCCTTCGTTCTTCTTTTCTGTTTATAAAATTCAAAAGAGCAGCACCACCCTTATTTCTTGAATATTTTTGAAAAATAGTTAAACCCTGGTCATGAATTTCACTCACTTCTTCTGTCTTACGATATGAGTATAAATACAGTGAAATGGCGTAGGCGAAATAAATATTTCATCAATCAGCAGTAGGCTTATTTTTAAACTTTTCGTGACAAAGCGACAAAACTATTTATTCACCCGTTTAAATTCACTGCTTTCAAAATTCACCGCTTAAATTCATCGATTTAAATTCATCGTCGAATTCACTAATTTTCAAAATTCATCGTTTAAATTCACTAATTTTCGGAGATTCACCGTCGAATTCAATCATTTAAATTCACCGATTTTTGATTCATTCGGGAGATTCACCGATTTTCGGGATTCACTCGTCATTCCTTCTCGCTATAAAAATTACGCAAATGTCCTTCTCCCTATAAAAAAATATGTAGTTGTCCTACATTACTTAAAAATATTTCAGACGTTGGTCTTATCTTTAATTTTCCATAAATATTAATTGGTGAATCTAACGATTCAGAAATAAACAATGCTATTATACCAAAGAATTGAACAAATTACAAAGTTCGAATCTCGACACTACAACTTAAAATGCAGCCTACCTTCTTAAAACATCCAAATCATATACCACTGCGCCACGCCTCTCAAACACTTTATCCTTATTTCTTTATCTTACTCCATTTTGTATAGATGAGATGGCCGGATGCTGCCACCTTATTCTTCCCTTTTGCCGTAAAAATTGTTTTGTTTATGTTTTTGTTTTTTTGTTGCTATAAACTCGTTGTTTAGTTTATTTTCTTTATTTGTTTTTTAATAAAAGAAAAGAGGTTTAACATATTGAAATTGAAGGTTGGTGAAATAAAATGATGATGTTGATTATGAATATTTTATATTAAGTAAGAGTAAATAGATGCGTGTGTTAGTTTGTCGTATCTTAAGGAAAACTAAGGATAAATGTAAAACCTTTTACCTCCTAACAATGGCATTTTCGTCTTTTCAAATAAGAATTTTCTTTTATTTTCTTTGGCTCAAAGTCATCCTAAACCGACTTAAGGCTCAAGAAAATCTATAAAAAGGCTTTAGGAAGCCCTACACTTCATCAATTTTGCATTTTCGGTGTTTCTGTTGAAAAGTGGGTTGTTGTATCGAGAGAGACCTCAGAAAGCACGCTGGTCACCTTCTACACAGAGCTCTATTTGACCATTCTAGGTTCGCTTTATGAAAGTCGAGTGGTGAAATCAAGCATTTTTTGTTCCGAATCTGCCTCAGCTTTGATTTTTCTTTCAAATGTAAGATCATCATCATTTCTTGTTGATTTGTAGCTATGATTTTGTTTGGATTAGAATTGTAGCTGGGCTATGTCGATCGTTCTTTTGTTCGTAGATTCAAGGATAATCGTTGTCTATTCGCTTGGGTTGCCGCTTTTGGTTTGTTAGTTAAGAGGTAATGAGCTCTTTTTTATCAAAATGATCCGCCTTTAATTCAAAGTTATGTTTTCACTTGTTTCATCGTTGTTTTCTCGTAAAAAGTGCACAATACTAGACATGCTTATGTGTTTAGTTAGCCGCCGGATATCTATAAGTCGTGTTGAAAGGTCGTGAGCTTCACCAGCCTCTTCCCGGCCACTCTCGAAAGCGCACGGTCGAACTTCAAAATCGCTTGCTCATTCTGTGATTTAAACAAAGGTTTGGAAAGCATTATTATGTATTCTAGATACTTTTCTTTAAACTTATGCGCTTTTGGTTATGAGAGAGAGATAGGTTGAGAGTTCAAGGTTGCTATGACCTTTGTATGATCACACAAGTTAGAATATGGCTAAAACATGAATCTATGTGCTTTATTTGCTCTTACTTGCGCTTATGGTAAGGTCTAGTTAGTTACCCATCATGTATTGAACGGAGTACCACGGGTCCTTAAGTCCAATGACTATGATTAGTTGTATTTCCCATGTTGTTTTAAGACGATGTATCAAATTACGTGTCATTAGAGGATAGATTTGACTCATTGAAGGATAATGTAAAATCACAAAGAAAAGAAGAAAGATATTGGCGCTAGGATAATATCTCACCGTGATCACATTCAGATATATATATTAAAATCGCGCCAAAGAAGAAAGATAATGTTAGTTAGATAATATCTCATACTAGGGGCGCAATTTCATGTGATGGGTACGGGTATCGATGGATGTTGTGTGGAAGAAATAATAGCGTATTTAGGTGGTGATAAGTGGCTGAGGAAGAAGAATTTAATCAAGCTCCATCGGGAAAAAAATAATAGATACGTGATGACTCGATACCATGTTGAATTACTATCTCTCTCAAAATCTTAAGTCACTGGGAAGTAGCTAATTAACATTTTAAACACTTCAACAAGCCCCTCAAATGTGCTCCTATAATGCCTCAGCCAACATGACACAAAGAATGGCACACACAAAGCCAACAAAGAGGCCAAACACTTGCACAATTTAATGATTCTAATCGATCCTTTATTACGTGTCACGTTGGATATATGGCTAGTCATATTCCGTGTCGCAATATGCCTCATGCTAAGTATACGGTTTAGGTTGCTAGATACAAGATACCACAAAAACACGTAATATATTAAGTACGTAATTAATGTAATCGAACAAGACGCGCAATACGAATCGAATGAGTTAATAGTCGTGTTTCCTATGCATTGATCAAGTATTGTTATAAAAGTTGTTTTCTTTATTGTCTTTAAATTGTTTTGTAACTCAGACAAAGTAGATTAAGGTCATGTATTTGACAAGCATTGATCTCTTTGATCTTCTTTCTCTTTATCGAGCATCACTCACTCCTTTCTTTGGAATAGCATGTATATACGCGGGCAATGATGAGTTTGATGACGAGTTTAGAGAGCAAGCTTAAAAAGTGGAACCATGGTTGCTTATGTTATAGTCGTTGTCTTAGTAGTTACATTGTTTTTTGAATATGGCATGGATGCCAATAGTTGTAGTTGTTTCTCTTTCGTATACGTTGGTTGTTTGAGGAATTGGTATGTATTCCAATTATTTGTAATCTAGTTTGACAACTATTGTATTGTTGAGTTGTTCAACGGAACACCCCGAGGTCTATTCTAGTCTTTGCTTGATTTCTTCCACACAATTTTTAATTACTCGATAAGACGTTAGACTTACATGCCTGCTTTTGGGGCTTTCTAAAATTAATGTACCGAACGCTCTAATTCCAAATAAAACACGGTGTCCAGAGATCGTGCATTACAATAAATGTGAGAATGCTCCATGGAGATTATGTCCACTTTCTTATCCAATTGGCATATGAAACATATATATTTTTTCAATAGATGTTTAATGTGGGCTTTTATTTGTTTTTGTGCATGATGATATACGATTACACACGCTTTTGATATGTACCATAAAACACTATCATCATCATCATTGATCATGGTGAAACCAATGTCAACAATTTGCTAAACAATTTAATTAATAATTAATAGATAAGAAAGAAGATGTAGTGAAAAAATGTGTAGTGCAATTTCGTTATTTTATTTTTAGGTGTAGTTTGTGCTTTGAAAAGGCGGAGGTTGGTCCCATGGGCAAAAATGTGACCTAAAAAGAACCACAAAGCACATGTAAAGCTTCGTTTAGCAAGAGGAAGCATATGGGGCTCCATAATAATAATAATAATAATAATAATAACCTAACTATCGATGATCAGCCATTATAGCAGCGGCCGTAACCTACTCCATTAGGAGGTATATTTACGCCTGTTTATTCCACTAAATCATGTCATTAATCCAAAACTTTTCAATTTATTTATTATTATATATTATCTCTTTTACAAGATTCGATCCCGCCCGGCAATCACGTTATATTTCTTACATGTTAGATTACTTCAACCACTGCGTTGCTTCATTTTGACGGCCAATTAGTAGACACGTATGTAGTTTCGATTTATTACGCCACAACGATTTCGGCTTAGTGCCGACGCCTCATAACCATCAGAAATAAGTTTGCATTTCATACAATCGCCGAAAGTCAATTAAAAAATGAGTTAATGAGTTTTATTTAATGAGTTAAATAATTATCAAACATTCATTTACTTTTCATTGCACACAGTGAGAAAGTCAATAAAAAACGATGAACACTAGACACCGGTTCAAGGGAAAAATTAGTGATAAAACGACTCATACTTACTTAGTGTAAAATCTCTCACCTCCTAATAATAATGTTTTAGTCTTTTCAAAATTGTTTTCCTTTTCTTTTTTTTTTAAGTTTTCTTTTCCCATAAGTTGTTGGAAACCGACCTGGCAAAAGTCTATAAAAGGCCTCAAGATAGCTCTTCTAGTTTCACATAATTTATGCTTCAAGTTTCAGAAAAGGCCAACCCGCTTCCCAAGCACTCTTCGAGATAGCGCACCGATCAAATCATATAGTGGCCTGCTTTTGACTTTTCCGGTTGCCTGCAGATCAAAGTAGTGAGTACGGAAGTGGATTTGGTCTCCAAGAATAGCTTTCGAGTTTGGATTCTTCTTGTGAAGGTAATCATCATTGTTTCTGTTTAGTTCGTAGGTTTGGCCTTTCCGGGTTAGAATTCGTAGTATTGATGTTAGTTATTTGTTTGTTCAGAGATTCACAAGAATTCAAAGGATAATCATAGGTTGTTCGCTGTTTGTCTTGTGGTTTCGCTCGCTTATGAGGTAAGAAGTTTCTTCTTATCAAAAGGATTCGCTTTCGATTTAAAATTTTATGTTTTAATTTTTAAAATTGCACAAACACGGGCATGTTTATTTGTTTAAGAGTAGTTGTCGGGTATCTCGTGTGTAGTGAAGTTGATTCAGTAGGGATGTTTGGTCGCTTTCCCAACCACCCGCTTCAGAAAGCGCATGGGTCAATCCTTAAACCGCTCACGGTTCATTCCGTGACGTGATGCCGTGTTTTCAAAACGTTATTCTATTTTCTCGGATACTTTTTGTAAACTGCTTTGTGCTAGTAAGGAAGATAGGATGGTTGTTTGCGTGTTGTTATGGCCTTTGTATGACCAATGAGGTTGGGATATATAGTTCTAACATGAATTTATGTGCTTTACGTGTCTCCTACATGCTTCACGTGTTTAAGGAGGTAATTGTTACTAGCATTGTATTGACGGAGTACCGTGAGTCCCTAAATACCGCTGGCCGGATGTATGACTAGTTGTATTAGTCATGTCGTTTTAAGACGACGGTCCCTAAGTACCATAGGTCCCTAAGTCCCATAATTGAAGGTATGGTTAGTCATATTAGCTTGTACACCGTGCCTCGATCAATATAAGTATTTTGATGCTATGTAATTAAAAATGAATACGAAAGACAAGACAACATATGGTTATGTTAAGTAGTATTTAATGCAACTAAACATGTACGTATAAGAAGAATCGAATGTGGTAATAGGTCATGCTTTATATGCATTGTTCAACGTGGTTTTAAAGGGATTTTCTTATGTTTCATGTTATTCTTTAAATTGTTTTGTAAACTAGATTAAGTAGATTCATGTCATGTATATGAATATCTCTTTGATCTTATCCCTATTTACTAAGCTTAGCGGTGAGTATACTCTTTTTATTTGCAATGTTAAGACATGAAAGTCAAGATAGTATGATGACGAGCTTTGAGAAAGCTACAGAGTGGAGCCATGGGGTTGATTATGCTATAGTCGCTTGTCTTTGTAGTTATATTGAAATTTGATGTATGAAAAATGACGCGTGAGATAAATTATAATGAAATACTATATTGATAAAGAATGATTAAATAAATGACTCGGTGAATAAATTGAATTGATTAATATTATTTTATTTGTTGATGATGAAATTATAATAAAATAATTAATTAATAACATAATGATAAATAAGAAAGTGGAGTGAATAAAATATTGAGTTGAATTTATGTTTTGCTAATTACTCTCGATATGACGTAAGACTTAAACGAGGTTTAAGGTTTTTCTAAATGTCACGCATTTAATGTTCCATTTCCTGATAAAGCACTGGTATTTGAGAATGGAGCGCTGTAACTAATATACATTGTTTTTTTTTACAGAACTTTTAATTTTTTAATTTTCACAAACACTAATAAGAATTCAACCAAGAAAGCTTAGCGCTGCGTGGTAAGTGACTTGATAACGATAATGAGAGGTCACCTGGCTCGATTCTCCTCCAGACGCCATGTTGAAAGAGTTTTAGCCAGCCTTACCTCGGAGTAAGAGTCGACTCGCAAGACGACCAGGGCCGAACTTCGAATTAATCGGATCGTTCCAGGATACCGAGGCTTTAAGCAAAAATAAAAACACTAATAGTAACTTGAGAACGCCAGAAAGTTTCACCGCTCGATTCTCCTACGACAAGCGTCACGTTGAAAGAGATCTTTGCGACTTGTCCCCTAACAAGAGCTCTGATCAGAGACGAACTTAATCAACTCTGATTAGTGACTATCATGGCTTTGACACGGAGGTTTTAAAAAAAAAAAAAAAAAAAAAAAAAAAACACTAATTCAGTTTTCGATAAGCTTTTTGCCGTAGTTGATGAATTAATCATTTTCAAAACACCCTTCAAAGCCCCCTCTCAACAAAAAAACAAAAAAACACCCTTCAAAGTTTTTGAATGGTTTGGCAAATTTATTTTATGAACTTTTAGCACTTTTATACCCAAAAAAACCTTTGACAATGTTCAAAAGTAAACTGAGAAATGTAAAACGATGTTCCACATGTTTTGTTAAGATCGAATTTCGAGATATATCTCTTAAACTGTATTAACATAGTGAAAATAAGACAAAATACATTAAATTTATGTGGCTTGATCAAGTGATTTACATCCACGGCTTAATAGGAGCAATATCACTACAAGTGAGAGTGTAAAATAAACCCTTCAAAAGCCCAAAAGGCAATAATCCGAACATTAGGCTATAGACAATAGAGTTTATCAAAAGTAATATATCTCAAATGTGCATCTAATAAAATAGATTAAAGCCTTATTTATACCATAAACTAAAGGTATGGGTGGGGTCTAATAGAGAAAATATATTTTCAGATTAATGTAAATGGCTTTTTATTTCATATCGCGCGGCTCAGATACTTATATTTTTTAAGTCTCCGCTCAATCACAGAAGAAGATCTCAAGAATTGCAGTAACGGCCCAATAAAAATGCAATGGGGCATGGGGAAATGCAAGAGGGCTAACAAACTTAAAAATAATAATATAAAGCATGGAGATTTCAACGGGTGAGAGGAGATATTTCAACTGGGCGATAAATTTTAACGAGACTTAAAAACGCTGCGCCTAACCCGACCGACATAAAATAAAGCGCCGCTATATCGACTTGAAATCACTTTTTCTCGGTTTAATAGTGGGTTTGAGCTGCAATACGGGTAATCAGGTTAAAAATCAAATTACTGATGAAAAAAAATTTTCCTATAAAATAAATAGCAATAAGTCGGCCAGGTTTCTCATGGGCAGGTAATGCCTAATTATTTTATTTTTGTTTTTCCATGTACGTGTTCCGAGTGCAAACAACATGGTCCAATCTTCCACCAAAAGAAAAAACGGAAAATAAAAAACATGGTCCAATCGTCATGAATGGAAATCAAGTGTCCAAATTGAATTGGTAATCGTGTGATTGGTCCGGCTGAGAATTTATCGAGCCAGACCATTATACGCAGAGACGCAGAGCGAGATCCATGCTGCGATCACGATATGAGCTAATTTTTTTATTTTTAAATCAATTCAAATCACGCGCGCCCAAATTTATT
>CM047814.1:22612057-22762057 GCA_026214975.1 Gentiana macrophylla
ATATTAATTAAAACGAAGCACCGTATTTACACATGAATTAATCAAATATCAGTACTCTTCCCTTTATCACTTGATTAACAACTTAAAAAATAAAAGAACAAATCGGATGTAGCTACCACGTGATTGGGTAAGGTAGGGTATTATCACTGAAATATCTCTATATCGGCTATGAATTAATTAAACTCCCAGGTTTTGATGATAGTAGTCAAAATTTGGGTATTATCACGAAATGTCTGATTGCTTTGTGGAATGAAGGCAATGAGATAAATTGAAAAAGGAAAAGTTGAATCTCATAAGATCTAGAGGAATTATTAAGTTTAAGAAACCGGACTTGTAATTTTACGTCGAAAGAGTAGTACTCCGATCAATCTTGATGAAGCAATGCACCTTAGTTTGATTTCTACTGGCACTTTCAGGCTTTTAGTTCTTAATCTCTAAAAAAAAAAAAAAAAAAAAAAAAAAAAAAGAAAGAGAAAATGTCTGAAAAAGATGCTGAGAATATGTTTTGAAAATATGAAGATGTAGAGTAATCGTCTGACATCTTTCTCTTTTTGATTTCTTTTTCAGATTAACCAACATCTTGAAGCCATTTTGTCAATTACTTTCTTAAAATTTCCGATTCGAATTTCATAATAGTTGCGATTAAAAATAATTACGATATTTTATTTATCTTACTTAAGTATTACGTATATAATTTTATCCCAATAATATTTAATCTTAAGTTATTTCGATTATATCTATCTTTACATTATAACTAGATTTTAAATTAAGATAGATAATATATTTATAATATTGACAAAATATGTTATAATCGAAAAATTATACTATCTTTTATTACATTATTATTTTTAACACAGGGCGATCAAAATTTGAAAGTGGGGAGTAATTTGATATATTATTTTTATATGATTAAAAATATGTTATATTATTATGTTTTATCATGCGAATTCTATATAAAATATAGTAAATTATGAGTATAAAGTGTTAGTCTTTATAATTTAGAATGTTTAGTAATAATAATAATAAAAAAGTTGTAATTTTGTACGATTTTAGTAAATCGAATTAATGGATGTCCCGATTCACGTGGGTATTTGTGATGTTTTATTGCGGTTATAAACCAAGACCCGAGAATCGACATTTTGAAGTTTAATCGTATCTCTGGAATGATTTAGAGTCTGCGAGTTTAAATGGTCGATTGAATGTTAGAGTGAATGATATGCCGTCAATCACGGATAAGTAATAATAGAAATATCTTACGACAAAGCGAATGGCTCGTCAAAATGATATTTTCAAAAAAGTGTTCTTCACAAAAGTTGTAGATTTTTCGAGTGTTCCAATGCAATTTAAATTATGAAGATTGGAGGTCTAGAACTTAGCGAGTGATCAAGTGGCTGTCGACTTGGATTAAGAAAAATCCCGTAAAAGCCGGAGGAACACGAGGTCATCAAAAAAGCGTTATCTGGAGAGAGTCCTTCATGAAAGTTGCTAGAGTTTCTCGAGATCTTAATTTTGGCATTTCGTTTGCAATTTTTGGAGGTCAGGCTTCTACGAGATATGAATTTTAAGTTTAATAATTATATATAAAAATAATATCTCTCACACATTATTACTGGAATGATCAATCAGTTGGTAGGGATCATCATTGGTCGGACCAGATCCGTACTAATACCGGACCAGTCAGGCACTTGGAAGTTTTACATATAAAGGAGGCTCATTTGCAGCGTGGGATGTCACAAAAATTTATATATATACAACGGTCTATATATATATATATCTCCTTCTTCTTTTCTTTTTTAGTAGTAGTAAATAAGGCCTTACATACGTAATAATGTAATATCGTTTGTAATGCTCGAGAAAATCTAAGTCAGGTTTTGCTAAAGAAGTTTGTAATGTCAGGGAAGAATCGATTTACGAATCGATTCTGCAGTATTAGGGATAGCTTTTCTTAAGTATTTATGTTTGTTTTTGTATTTTTGTTGTTATAATGTTTTTAGGCTAAATATAATCTGGCCAAAACTATGTAATCGGTTTTATTCGATCTTTTAGTTAAAGAAATGTTGTTAAGTTAAAATGACTAAAATTGAGTTAATTGAATCTTTCTATTTTGATCATTATTCAGTATTGACATATTTAATAGATCGAGGAATTCATAATCTAATTATGAATTGGCGCCTCGTAGTCGAGGATATGAAATAAAGATAGAAAAACCGGAGGAGTAAAAATTGGCGTGTGAACAACGTGATAGCGGAATCCGATTTCCCTAACCAGGGAGTAGAATTTGTTTTGGGAGAAATGAATTTTATTATAATTTGTACTCAGATGTCGTAATAATGTTAAATCATCGGTTTAATTGAAACTTAAGCCGGAAAGTTGAATCGTCCGGCTTTGACAACCGGAGCCTTTAAAATAAAATTGACGTTTGTGAGCGGAATGACTCCTTTTGCTCTAAGGTAGATTTATTACTCCGGGACTGTTTAGATTAATTAGTTTATAATAGCAGATTGTGGATCTTGGGTGATGACAATGGACATATAGCAATTTCATACGCTCGTGTGAGGAATTGTTTACTATCGAGGAAGTGCACGTTTCACTTACTCAATTGGACCTAAAATAAAAGAGAGAGATCGAGCATTTCATTTAATCGAAAAGATCGTATAAACCAATTATATAAGTTTTGGCGAGTTCTACAAAATTATCACATTTAGTATATTGGTACCTATATATTTATATCTATATATATATACTTTGCAATTTATGTACATCTATATATATCTATATATCTATATATATTATATTAGAATAACTTTTAAATTACATATTTATTTTATATTAACTAGAATAGTAGTGATCATGTAATAAAAGCTGCGGTTTAGATCGGAGTTAATAACAGACTCTTTGGTGTTTAACCACCGTAAAATAAATTACCAAGTTCCACGAGGATTGAAACACTCATTTCACCATAATAGCCTTTCTGATTTGACCGGTACACTTGCCGGTTAGGATCGTTTAAACCGAAGCGTCTGTCAGATTTACATTGCTTGTTTTCAAGAGTTAGGTTTAGATCTGTCGATAATCAAAAAAGACACACTACTTCTTTGCTCCCTCCGTTTTCTTTTAAGCTGTCACATTTGGAGAAAAATAATTGATCATGTTTATCCAAAAAATGACTAACTTAAGCTAAAAAGTGACTAGGTTCATCCAAAAAATGCCGATTATTTTTTTTAAATGTAATGATTAAAAAAGCGGAGGGAGTATATCGATTTATCTTGCGTATTTGTTCGTTTACAATAATTACTTACTTACTATGTTTAGCCCTCTTGAGTTAAACTTACGAAAGCTATCCACTAACCCATACCGTACTAGTCTAATAGTCAACTAACATGTTTGTATCTTGTGCATCGTATTCTTGTTTCTTACTTATTTAGCATATCCATGTTCAAGTCTTGAGTGTCATGTTTTATGTTACTTATTGACTTAGTCGAAGTATGAGAGAATACAACTCGGCTAGCATGACTAAGCTGTACCTCCATCCATAAGACTTATTGATGTCAAGAGTACTCTTATAATACACCGCCATAAAACGGCTTGGCAAATTGATGTAAGTCAACTTTATGATATATTTCACTATGTATTTATCCATACTTTCCATGCTTTTAATTGTAATTTGCATCTTTTGGGCATTGATTAGCATAATAATGATTATTGTAAGAAGTAATAAAATAAAGTACTTTATAATATTTGGGTCATTAAGACCGATATTTTGTTAGCCAGTTCGTTTGGTATTTTGCCTTGTCATTGAGGATCTTGAGCGGACTAAACTAACTTTAAGCTTGGCGCGGAAAGGTAGCGGACATTACCTAGAGCTATCTGAGATCTAACGGCGATGTACGGGTCACATTGTAGCTCTGGTGCAGTGAGTCAGTCGTATTCTCGGGAAAACATGATAATTCTTTTAAGTGGGGTTAAACACCAGAAGCTATTATTAACTTTCGATCTAAAGTAACATTTTTACTTTTTCCTGGGTTAGATTATGTTAGTAGTTAGATTGTTAGAGTTAGATGTTAGTAAAAGCTTGATAAATAAAACAAATAAATACTAATATAATATATATTTTTGGATCTAGCCAGAATACTTTCTTGAATCAATATCTTTTAGTAGAAATAAATGAGACGAATCTTCGCTTTATTCAAGGTCCAATCAATTATCTGGCGGTATACTCACCAGCTAAGCAATTTCTCCTCCACGGCGTATGGAATTGTCATATGTCTTAATCCTCTGTCAATGTCATCCTCAAGCATGGGTCACTCCCGTTTGTCATTAAGCGGCCAATTTTAAGGTATGTCAATTAAGCAGCGCGAATTTAACGTGATAATCTCTCCAGTATAAATTTCAATAAGAGTTTGTTTCTCCCGAAACAAATCTACCCCGTTTAGGAAATCGGATTCCGTTGTCCGCGTTTTCACTTTCGGCCAATTTTACCTCCGGTCTTTCTATTAACGAGTTCATAAACTAACTACGATGTGTCAATTCATCATTAGATTATGAATTCTTTCAAATCGATTAGCTACTTGAATTCAAACATAGAAAGAGATTCATTATAACCGATTTTAATCATGATTACAGTCGATCATTCATTTACCAAAGATTAACTAATTGATTCATATCTTGGCTAGATATATTTTTAGTTTAACATAGATATATATATCAGTTAACATAAAATGTCATGGATTAAGCAATTTGGAAGTTTCCATAATAGCCTTACCTGTCAAGATGACAAAATTCTATTACAACCAAATTTAGCCTTTAAGATCCAAACACTTATCAAATTCTCACATATATATATAGATAGATATAATTATATAGAACAACAAAAGTAAAACTCAATAAAATTACCGTTTACTTGGATCTAAGTTGTATTCTTGAAAATAGCAACTTTTCTAAAAGCATTTTCCTTGATAATTTTCTAAAGCATTACAACATTACTACTTTTATTTATTCAAACATATACATATATATATATCATACATCGACATATGTATACATATACGAGCCCAAAATAAGAAGAAAAAGATGGAAAAGCTTGCATATATGCATATATATGGATATACATAGACATATATGTATATATACATACATGCTACTTCATGGAAGAAAAGAAATGGACATAGATCAACATAGAAGAGGAAAATGGGAGCATGGATTGTCTTGGCCATGGAAGAGGCCAAGAGGGGCAAAATTATGCTAAGGATGGGGGGTATTTATAGGCAAAATATTGAACCGAGTCAAAGTTGGGTTTGAACCCGAGTTTTGAGTATAAAAATCATAACTTGAGTTGTAGACCTCCGATTGGCGTGATTCAAAGTGCGTTGGAAAAACTTATTTGAAGATCTACAACTTTCATCAAGGACTCTTCCCCTAAAAATGCCTCTAAGTTGGAGTCGCATATTAGTTTTGAAGATATTTTCACGGTATAAGTCATTAGGAAAACCGGCCAGTTGAAGCATGTAAGAGCATGGCGTATTAATCGTCATTGAAAAACCTACATTATTAAATAGCATGGGATATTTTTATGGGCTTGGGCTCCAAGTTTGGTGAGCAAAATATCGAGGATATTTATTTTGTGATCGAATAAAATATCAGAAAGAATATCTTGGAATATTAAGGAAAATATCAAGATATTTATTTTGTGGTGTTGGCGAATCCACTCGATCGAGGGCATAACTCTCGTTTAAATCATTCATTCTTGATTCCGTCTCCATGATAAATCTTATCTTTTTACGCGAACGCAAAGAAAGCGAACAGCGAGTAAATCGACAACAAAAGTTAAATAAAGCTGCGTTGAATTTTCTTGATTCTTTTCGAGGTTAATATTACAGTCTACTGAGTCATGATATTTTAGATCTATCATACTAGCGGTAAATAAAACCTTTATAAAATATAGTAATTTCAACACGACGGCGGTCCAATTATTAAATCTATAAAAATATAATAAAAACACATAATTTATATAATAATTCACTACTTATACGTTTTGATAAAGCTTAGTATTTATGAGCGATTTGATCGTAAATGCTCAAATGGTATCGAAAGTGGAAGCGAAATGTCATAATGTGATCGTAAATTTATCTCTTATCGGATCTCAGAGTTAACCAAGCATCGGGAGAGATGATTTTGATCTTGACAAGACACGTTGATCACGGTGCGAAAGCGTATACACAAAATTGTAAGAGTTTCACGGGTCAATTGTTTGAGCAATTATTACTATTAGTGACTTCAAGTGGCTTTTGACCCATATTAGGCGGAATTTGGATTGAACTTATTCACGATAGTTGTAGATTTTTGAATAAGCTTTACAACCCCTCTTAAATCACTCAAATCAGTCTACACTCAAAACTATGGCCAAATTACTAAAGGCGATCTAGTCTGCGAGAATATCACTGCTCAGTAGAAACTTGAATAGCTCGGTTCGTGATCGCTTTTCACACTATTTAAGCGCGATTTTACAACTGATTCCCATCTCCCTCCCCCGACCAACCCTAGCAGCACAGCTTCAATTAGAGGCGTGAAGTATTTCTTATCGAAGAACGCAATTTTATCTACAAAATAATATAAAATAATCATATCATATTTTATAACGCCAACCAGATTAGCATCATGATAAGCGTTAAATATCCTTTATCATATAACATTTGAATAATATTAAATAATATATATACCTTTACTGGCCTGATTAAATGCATTAAATATTTATTATTTATTCAAGTGACATCCTGCTCACTATAATTTTTAATAATTAAATATGTTTAGGGACGTGAATAATCTTGTCATAGTAGGGATCTGTTGTTAATATCACAAAAAATAAATAGGGATAGAAGCTATAACTTTAATGGAAAGTATTTTGGGAGTAAAGCTACATATTTTATCTTTATTTTAGGGATATGGCGCGTATAAGGTTTATATACTTAGTCTTGCCAAGAGTAACACACAAAAATCTCTATCTCCTTCTTCCCAATCAACCCCTAACAACCACACCTCTATCTAAGTGCATATTAGCTAGTATATGTTGAATATTGTGAAGATCTCCTCCAAGGTTTCTTTTTTTCTTTCATGGGTGAAGTAGTTTGCGGTGTAAATTTGGCAACTTGTGTTTGGAGGAAGATGAAGTCGAAGGTGGGTTTCCATATTGGTAAATCTATTTTCTAGCTTTTGGCTCTTCAATTTTAATCTTTATTTGCGTTGATTTTAGTTATATAACAAAGGAAAAGGCACATCTAGTTAGAGATTGGATCCTCTGCTGTGGAGGAATACACAGCAGGCTGCTGTGTGTAATGGGATGTCAAACCTTAAAAAAACCTCCCAAAACGACGTCGTTTTGAGAGTTTCACACTATCACAGCAAACACAGCGGAGGAAAGATACAGCGGGGGATCCCAATTCGATCTAGTTATAGATTAAATGACGGATTGGTATATTTAATGGAAATAGTTGGGCCAAAATAGCTATTAAATTAGTGTCTGTTCTTCTTTATTGATCTAATGTTTCTTGCTATACTATTGAAAACGTTGTTTATGTGCTGCCATGTTTCTCTGAATTCATTTCAAAAGTTTTATTTTTTACTCTTGGCTTATGGGTATTCAGGTGTTATTGTTGTTTATGTTTGTTTTTGATGCGCATTGATCATGTTCGGTGGCTTTATATCATTGTTGCTGTACCCGTGGCCATGATATGAAACTTCATTTTAGTTTTGAAAGGAAATTTGATGTAGAATATGGTTGGGTTGTTAGATAATATTTGGTGCATAAATTACCCCAAATTAATGATTTGGTGTAAAATTTGTGTGGGGCACTAGGTTGGAGATGCTCCGTGAGATAGATTTTCACATTTGAATTTTCAATGCAGGTTTGGATGCATTCTTATACTTGTCATGCTCAGGTCAAATGCCTCTTCCTCCCGGGAGAGGATTTTACTTAGGAAAGTGTTTTAAACATCGATGTATTAGAAATATAGTTATGTATTAATATGTTTTTATTTTGACACATCACATAATTAAATATAAGCGTGTTTTTGTATTCATATATACTAGTGCTGTAAATATATACTAAAAAATTGTAACAATAATAAATGAAGCAGTATATGTATATACCAATAATCATTCAGGTAGGATCTAGGAGCGTCAAGGCAAGACCTCCAAGATCTGCGCGAGAATCATCGCTCTTCAAGATCTTCGCAGGAGTCAATGGAGTACTGTTGAAGTCTGGTGGAGTCACGGAATGTGGAGGTTTCTACCGTTGAAGGAAAAACAAGCCTCTATGGGCTATGCAGTCATTAATGGTGAGATGGCTGCTATAAAAAACCTCCATTAATGGTGGAGTGAAAGTTTGCAATGCAACTTAGAGAGGGTATTATGTAGTTATTCAGTATCTAGTAGTGTTTTCCTTGTTGAATTCATGGATTATCATGAATGAAATCAGTATATTTCTCTGTTTGTTATGAATTTCTCTGTTTCTTCGAATGGAATAAAAATATTTCTTTGTTTCTTTTGTTGTTCTTGATTTTTTTCTAGTGGATTGCTTACCCAATGAATATGATGGACCAGATAAAATTAATTGGGTGAAACAACAAACCAGATATGCAGTGATAATCTAGTTAAAAATTCTGCCAGGTTGAAAGCTAAATACAGATTAATGACATAACAGCTCCTAATCTATGCAAAGAAGTATAATCTAGGGTTAGGAGTTTAGATTCTGAAAATAATGATGCAAAGAGAGTATAATTTAGGGTTAGGGTTTAGATTCTGAAAATAATGATGTGCCGAGAAAAGGGTAGCCTCGATCTTGGGAAAAAAGATTAGAAGCGAATTTTTGAACATAATTTGTTGTGATATAGACTATCAGTTTTCATTGTAGTTGGAAAGAGAACCAGTTATGGCGCAGGCATGGTGAGAAGGGGCAAGATATATATATATGCTTTTACCAGATGTGAATGCATCTTTGAACTTAATTTGTGCATTCTATCTAAAACCATGAAAGTTACAAAACCAAATATCATGTACTATGTATATCATTTTGACATAAAACAAATATTTTGATTATCCCAGTAGAAAAACAACCAAATGAACTAGGAAATGATCGACCATTGAGATATGCGAGTCTTTGCAGAACAGGACAGTGAAGGGAGGCTTGAATGCCATTATATAAGAAACCTATGGGAGATATAGTAATTGAAGGGGTGATCAAGTGCAAACTTCTGCAATAAAAAAGTATGACTCATTCATTTCTATATGACTCTGGATCTCCTTAGAAAAATGCCACCAGATTGTGAACAAACAAAAAAAATGCTAGTACATTTTGGAATTACTTTCATAGTTTCATGTCAAGTATATATTGTCTTCTTCTGTTTAAAGCAATTCTGAGTTCGAACCCTTTTGAATGTAGTCTTTGTAGACATACCTCACATATTCTTTCACAAAAAGCATTTATTTATTTATTCATTCTAGTTGATTTGAAATTTCATTCATTTAATTATTATCATTAGGTGGTTTAGTTTCTTAATGAACGTACACTTCTTTTTAAAAGTCGATTTTCGAAACCGTAGAATCAACTTTCACCTAGTCGATTATGGCAGCCCGACCGGTGCAAAGTCGATTCTTACATCAATAGGTTTGGTGTGATGCCACTAACAATGCCTCCAAAGTATATGGTATGACTAGTCCCTTTTTTGGCTGTGACATTTCCTATGATTGTACTGTTGTTTTTTTCCAACAATCTTAATTTTTGCATAAAGACAATTATCCCAACAAGCAAGGCAGGCGTTCTTTACTAAGTCAATCACCTCTCATTAGGATGGTAAATTCTTATGCAGATGTCACTCCAAATTCCAGTGTCTCAAGCGGATGAAAATGCTAGTACATCAGGCAGGAAAGTTTTCAAACCCCAGAAAATATCTGAGATCGAGATGGAACATAAGAGAATGATATAACTTTGTCTTCTAAGTATTCATTGATGAAGTGTCTATCAATTTCCACATGTTTGGTTCTTCGTTCATGGTGCATCGGATCTTTAGCTATAGCAATAGCTGACTGATTGTCCCAGACCATGTTTATGGGTACATCATCAACTGTAGCTTGAAGGTCTTTCTCATCAGTCTTCTTAGCCATATTCCTCTGCTAATTCCCAATTATAAGGCTCAAAATTCAGCTTCAGCGCTGCTGCAGGCTACTACGTACCGGTTGTTTAATTTCTTGCTACGCCATTTCACAAAGTTACCCCACAAATGAACAATAGTCTATAGTTGATCTTCGGTCCACTTGTGATCCAGCCCAATCAGCATTCATGAACACTGCAACCGTCATGCTAGGTGAATTTGAAAATAACAACCCTCTTCCTGGGTCCTTTTTAATATACCTTAGGATACGATGAACAACTGATCGACTCACAACTTACAACATAACTGATGTCGGTTAGTGTGTGAATCAAATAGATAAGTCTCGATCCCCACCAATCGTAAATAGCGCCCTTTATCCAATGTTGCCTCTTTTGTTCTTTGTATTAACTTGACATTGGGATCCATAGGAGTGTCAATGGGCATGCATCCGTACATTCTTGTCACTTTGAGAAGATCAAGGCGTATTTTCATTGAAAACATAAATTCCTTGTTTAGCTCTTGCTACTTCCATTTCAATGTAGTATTTTAGCTGGCCAAGGTCTTTGATATTGAATTCTTGTGATAAGAGTGTTTTGAGCCTTTTAAATTTCATCTCACATTTTCCTGTCACTGTAATGTCATCAACATAAACAATCAAAAGCAGTAATTTTACATTAATGAATTTCTTGATAAATAAAGTATGATCAACATGTGATTGTGCATATCCATCTATTAAAGTTTATATAAAATTGTATAATAGTGTTACATGTATGTTTTACTATTATCTCATTAAGCTTGTTGTATTAGCCATTTTACATAATAAGTAAAACTGGTTGTAGTTGGTTTGTCAGAGACAACATTTATTAGATTTCGTAAAAAGAAAAGTGGGGAGTTTTGTAAATTTTAATAGTTTATAAGGAATGATAAAATAAAATCTAGTGATAGTAAAAAATGTACAGTATATTTTAGAGGCGGTAGGTCAGAATGACAACATAAGATTGAAAATTTGGTGAAATATGACGGTTTAAAAAGTATATGGTTTCAAAAGGACAAAAAGTAAGTAGATGCACAGAAAAACTTGTATTGACATATAAAACAATTTTTTTTCATCCTAAAAGTCGGGTGATCATAAATGGTAACAGACGATTCTCTTTTTTTTAGAATAAAAGTAACAGACGACTCCTTTAAAAATAAAAAATAAAGTTGGTTTAGTTTCTTAAGGAACGTACACTTCTTTTAATTCATCTTATGAGCTTGTCTGTTCATTCTACCATTCACATTTGTACTTTTTTTGCTTTAATCACAGATTTGTTTTCTGGGCAGTTTGCTAATGGAACGGGATACATCCCGCGAAATATATACCAGAAAGGCTACCAGAAATTATATCTTTAGCATTCATTTTTAATTTTTACACTAGGTTTAATGTCGTATAATTTATAGAAAGTGGAGATCGATTTTAGGTAAAGTTGTTGTGATCATTTTCAGGATAGGTAGCTTTTTCGGTTTGCTAATTTGTGTGATCCAAAACAATATTTAACACACTGAACTAGTATTGTTGTCTTAATTAAGGAGTTAGAACATTTACGATCAAAATAAGGCGTGTGTGATCAAATAAATAATACAATCAAGCCTTTAAACAATGTAGGCCACCATAATTACACTAAAAAGCATGTCGCGTGTCGTATATGTTGTATTGATTGTATCTGAAGTAAAAGCTCCGTATTAGGAGTCTCCAGCGGTAGAATTTTCATCGTCTATGAGCTTATTTTGCATGTTATTTAATTCTAAGTTTTTCTCTTTACAAATCGGGGTGAATTACGGTGTTATGGTATCGAGAGGGGCGAGGAAGATCGGCGGAAAACAACTCACGTGATAGCTTTATAGATGATAAGATTCATTTACCACACAGATATCAATCTAAAATGGGTGGGATTTGTAAAAAGCAGTTAAGCTTTAGCTTGAAATGGCTCATACTCCCACTGTCCCATAGAAGTTAATCGAGGTAGCACAGTGGGCTTGAGTCGTGAGCTATTATTATTTCAAGAGGCGAAAGAAATCCTTCCATTTACGTGATTGACATCATGCGTGTGATTTCAGGTTAAATTGTTATTCTGACATTAAGCAAGCTTTCTGTTAAGGTATGTCACAGGGACAGTGAATTGGAATTTATATGATGGATGTTTACAGGTTCTTTACAACTTTTATTTTGCCTCCTTTTGTAATTTTGTTTACAACTCTCATCAATGTGTTATTTTCCCCTACACTCTCCCATTTTTCCTATTTGACGTATTGTTTGGAATTTTTCCTAGCTTGAGATTTCCCAAACAATAACCAAGCCAAGTTTGGTCCGTAATTCTTTGAACAAGAGTTTGGGCGGTGGTTTAGTGAAAAGATTTGACAATTGACCTTGTGTTGGTATATGCCTAATGACTAGGAGTTTACTGAGCCACATGTTCCACGACATAATGATAGTCAATTCCATGTGTTTACTTGAGCATGGAAGATTGGGTTTATGGTCATATATAGGGCACTTAGGTTATCACGGTATAGTGTAGGTATGGAGGAAGAGTAATGTGCGGCTCCTTGAGAATGTTTGTGAGCCAAGTTAGTTAATTTCTTTGCGTGTGCCATTGCTCATGTAGTGCATACTCTGCCTATGTGCTTTATCTGGAGATGGTAGGTTGCTTCTTGGCACACCAAGATATAAGATTAGGGCCCGAGAA
This sequence comes from Gentiana macrophylla, assembly GCA_026214975.1. Lineage (NCBI taxonomy): Eukaryota > Viridiplantae > Streptophyta > Magnoliopsida > Gentianales > Gentianaceae > Gentiana > Gentiana macrophylla. The sequence continues at coordinate 22,624,923 of CM047814.1, forward strand.
GGTCACGATGCTTGAGTGATTAGGGCCCAATCTGCATTGAAAATCTGAGAAAGATGGAGTTTTTAGTGAAGCTTTGAGGAGATGCTCGGGGTGTTGCTCCTTTTACATATTTAAGTAACTTTGTGAGTGTGGACTTGATGCATATGTGCCTAAGTGGGTGATTGAATGAGCCCAGGAGAGGTGATTGACTTGGAATGAGAGATGCAGTGCAGTGAATGTCAAATCTTGAAGGACATTTTAAAATGAGTTTTATTTAGCTTTCTTTGATGAAGAAGAGTTTGAGTTGGGAAATAGTACTTAAGAAGAGCGAGTAATAATTGTTGTATTATTTGATTACAATTATATAAGCCCGACATGGGTAATCGAGGCTAGACACTAGAAGAATCGCGGTGGCTGCGGGTGCGTGTCGTGTCGATCCGATCTTCTTTACTTAATATAGACTTCTCCATGTGCCGGGTGGACCAATCACATTGTTCACGTGGAGGGTGAAATCCCCATATCGTCGCCGGCCCCAGGATCGGAGGAAGCTCAATCTCGAGTCTTTGATGTCGGATCGAAAATTTGAATAATCTTTTAGACCGTGGTCTTCTTTGGCGGGAATCTGATTGTCTGTCTACCCGACCTAAGGTGTAAATGGGATGACGTCATCTTGTACTAGTATTAATGGCGCGAAGCAGGCGTTTTACGACCATTACCGCCCAGATTCTCGCGTTACTCTCGCCTTATAACGCTCTAAACCGCCACTTTCAAATCATTTGGAAGATCTCACAATCATAAAGGAGCCCCAGACTCTGCATTCTCTCATTCGCCATTAACCGTCTACGCCTTACGGAAAAAATACAAGTAAGCCCCGATCCGGCAGAACTTCTCTCGATTTTTCTTTTTGCATTTATTTCTTGCGTCTTTTCTTAGTTCCATGTCTAGTAGTGAGCGATCCTCAAAATAGGGAGGAGAGCATTGCTATAGAAGAAGAATCGGCGGAGAAAGCGGTTTCGGAGTTCTACTACTCACTGGTGAAAGAGTCGGCGGAGAAGAAGAAGAAGAGGAAGAGAGGGAGAAGAGGAGTAGTCCTCTGCGTCACTGCTACAAAGCGTCAAACCAGGATGAAGGGGCAAGGGCCGTGCAGTTTGTACATCGATCTTTCTCAAGAAAAGGCTAAATCCATTTGTTCTCGATATGGCATTCCGTATTCACTGAGCACGTCAAGGTCTCCCATGGCGATATCAATTACGCATGTGACCACTCCCCACAGGTTACTGCTGCTCTACGGCGCAATTGAAGGAGGTCTTCGATTTCCTTCGATCCATGCCTCATTCTGATCCTCGGCATTATCAAATTTGTGTCACCAGACTTGCTCCCAGCGGAGTTAGGAGTGTAATGGGTTTTGTAATGGCGTGTCGTATCGTGTCGCTCTTCGAATTCTCGGTTCGACTCTTCCGTCAATACTCGCCATTCAAGGCCTTGAAGACATTGGGTGGTATACTTTCGAGCGCCCGCCAGCATCGGAGTTTGTGAGGAAGGTGACCTGCGTCTCGAGGGGAGTGGAAGCGCATTTCTTCTTAATCGACATGGGTTGGTGGATATCGACATCCATACTTGGTATAAAAGGCGCGGAAATGGCATGATCGGCTCGAATCGGACGTTCCCGGTGGGTGTGCGATTATCGAGCATTCATCCCGATGTTGCGGCGAATCTACATTCCCTGTATCCGTTTGCCGACATCAAAGCGGCGAGGTCGGCGCTTATACGGAACTTCGATGAGGGCGTTCGAGTTTTGCGTAGGCTACTTATTTTCTGTTGGTTTTTGTACTTGTATTTTCCAGATTTTTAATGTTGTTTTAATGTCGACCTATCTCACATTTGCGGTGGAACACTTCTCAAAGCTAGAAGCGGTAGGAAAGATGCCCGACCAAAAAAGCCAGATCGAAAAATTCGGGAAGGCGGCGGCATCGAGGTTGAAGAAGCGACCTCTGGTACATCTGGGGACAAGGAGTGCGATCCGTTCTTACTCCCGCATCGACATCCGAGATTTTAAGAAGTCGGCTGACGAGGCTAGGGTGATAGATCTGGCTGAAGGTGACCTCGTCTCGAGAAAGCGCCATAAAACATCCGATGTGCGACATGGGGTCGGGAAGGAGACCCGTAACCTTGCTCCACCAAATTCTCGATCGATCCCAGGGCGAATGTGGCGGAGATGGAGGCCGTGGCTCAGGAGGCTACGTGACACTTATTTTGAAGAGTCAACGAGTTGTGAGTCTTCTTTTATTTCCTTGTATCTTCAAGGTTTTGTCTGACTTCGAAGTTAATAGTGTTTCCCTTTTTTGCAGACTCGTCTGGCTGCGAAAGTGGCTTTGAATAGAATCGAGTCTCCCTCGGCAGCTTTGGAGGAGCAGAAGGAGACAAGGACCACTTATTTTCATAGAACCACTTATTTTCTATTTCAAACCATTTAAAAACTAACGGATGGATAAAAATCAAACATATATAAATAAACAACACAATGAAAGAAAGAAAAAAAAATCAGAATATATGAAATAAATAGTTGCAAAAATTGATACGTGACAAACCAAGTCAAAGAAACCAAAATCGAAGGAACCAGACTTAATAAACCCGCGGAAAAAAATCTCTTCCAATTCCAATATATTTGATGGTCAAATTCAATAAAACACACAAAACAACGTCAAACCGCATAAATAAAGAGCAGAACTATTAGCCATAGCCATATTTTCCTAAGAAAATGTAAACTACTACATGTTAAGTTTTGCTGCAGGCTCTATAGTGTTCGGATCCTCTGTCTGTCAATTTGTTTTATGATTTCTAGTTCCATTAATCCAACCTTCATCCATAGACTGCAAATTTCCCGTCAATCCATCATCTAATGAATCACCAACAGTTTTAACCTTTCCAGTTGGAAGAACAGGGTATTTGCCAGAAAAACAAGCATAACAGAAGTTAGGAGAATCACTCCCCAAGTATTTCTTCAAGCTATCAAATGGAAGAAATGCAAGTGAATCCGCCCCAGTAAACTCTCTAATCTCTTCTGTACTCATTTTATTGGAAATTAACTCCTCAGAACTTGGTGTATCTACTCCATAATAACAAGAGCCAATTATTGGTGGACAAGCAATCCTCATATGCACTTCTTTTGCCCCTGCCTCCCTTAGTAATCTTACAATCTTAGAAGAAGTTGTTCCTCTAACAATGGAGTCATCAACAACTACAACCCTCTTTCCTTCCAAAATCGCCCTTACCGGCGACAGCTTCAGTTTAACTCAAAATCCCTGATCTTCTGTGATGGCTCAATGAAGGTTCTACCAACATAATGTGATCTAATAAGTGCTTGTTCAAATGGCACCCCAAGTTTTGCAGCATAACCAAGTGCAGCCACAACACCTGAGTCAGGCACAGGTATCACAACATCACAATCAACAGGAGCTACTGTAGCAAGAATTTCCCCAAAAGCACGTCTAGATTCATAAACTGCCCTACCGAAAACTACTGAATTTGGCCTAGAAAAGTAAATGTGCTCAAAGATACAAGCTTTGGGCTCACGATGTGGAAGCAAACAAAGGGATTGGACCCCTTCTTTGTCCACAACCAACATTTCACCAGGATACACTTCTCTCTCATATGTAGCCTCGATCAAATCTAAAGCACACGTCTCTGAGGCAAAAACAACTGAACCATTGCTTCTCCTGCCCATGACCAATGGTCTAAAACCGTATGGATCCCTTACAGCAACTAGCTTATCCTCTGTCAAGAACACAAATGAATAAGCACCCTCAAGCTTTTCACATGCATCCACAATCCTCATAAAGAAAGGCCTTGCCTTTGATATAGCAATAAGGTGAAGAACCACCTCTGTATCAGAACTTGTGTTGAAAATAGACCCATTATCTTCAAGCATCTCACGCAAAGCTTGGTAATTCACCAAATTGCCATTGTGGGCTACTCCAACGGACCCAAACCGATACCCAGCAACAAAGGGCTGAACGTTTTTCAACATGGAAGCGCCAGCAGTGGAGTATCTGACGTGGCCTATGGACATGTCACCAGGGAGTTTGTCAAGTTGGGACTCGTTAAACACCTCTGATACCAACCCAATGCCCGTGATGGATTTAAGAACGTTTTCATGGACAGTGACGATGCCAGCGCCTTCTTGACCACGGTGTTGGAGAGCATGGAGAGCTAAATAACAGAGACAGGAGGCCTCAGGGTCGCCGTATATACCAACAACTCCGCACTCTTCTCGGGGTTTATCAGGATCGTCAGAGAAAGAAAAGGGTTGGATATCTGGGTTTGTTTTCCGGCTGAAATAATGTCTGTAATCGGGTTCTTGGAGGCGGAGACGGTCAAATTGTTGTGGGTAAAGGTCACGGGGTGGCAGGGTTTTAGTAAGGGTTTTGGGAAGAAGTTGCATGATAACTTGTTGCTCTGGGCTAAAAAAGGATCCCGCTTGGTGTGCCTAGAGGAGGTGGAGGCAGCACCGGTAGTCGTTGCAGCAGCGATGCTGGTGGCGGCGGCCATTGGTCGGAATCAAGGAGCAAATACCAATACAAAAAGGAGAAAAATTTCAAGGAGGGACTATCCTGTGGATAGCCGCGATGCTACGTATAGGTTTGGGAATTTTATACTATTAGAATCGGATCCGGTACTTTGGTTCGTTGGACTTTTTGACCTACCCGAATTTAAAAGAATCCAATTGCTTGATTTTGAGGCTCAATGCACAGGCCCCAGAGGAAGTGGGGTATTTATTTATTTTATTTTATTTGAGGGTATGTGGGGTATTGATCAAGTGGAACTTTTTTAATTTTTTTCATTATCGTCTTTCAAAGTGCAGGGGCGTTATAAAATGGTATTTAAAATTATTATCAGGCCAGGCTATCTGATGTTGCGTCTGAAAGGCAGTGTAAGGATGGCCTCTGAATTCTTACGGTAGGGACGATCAGGAAACTTGATCTCGGCCGTCACCAGCGAGGGCAGTCACTATAAGGGGAGAATGTAATGTCTCATAGGAAAAATAGTAGAATGATCGCGCACCGTATAAGTGTGAGACATAAAGTCTTGTCAGCTCGGGTTAGCGCACTTTTAGACCAGCGAGGGCGGTCTAGCGATTGGCCTGGGCGTTTATGAGCTTATTCATCTACAAATTTCAAAGTGCAGGGCGTTCTGATAGTCGTCCCGATGCTAATGAGCTAAAGGTGGATTGGTTGGGCCAGTCTTTGTCGGTTGGTCGATGAGGCACGGCCAGGTTGGTTGAGTCGAGCTATCTGAAGCTTTTATATACACATGTCGTTGAGAATTTTGGCCTGATGGTGGGCCTAAAGCGATTACGACCCGCTTTAATGATTGGTCGACCCAGAATATAATTAAAACGATATTCTTTCATTTTTCATTTTAATAAATAATGATGAATTTAAGCATAATAAATATTGTTTTGAAAATATAATTACGACCAGATTATTAAAAAAAAATCGACAAGCTGCGATAATTAAGCAGAGCGTAAGGAATATATATATGAAGCGACGACTCGCTTTTACGATTACGGATCTGAATTGTCGGTCGTATTACGAGCAGGCGGACGGGGATCGGTGAGGGGCGATCTATGGACAAGTGTAAATTTTAGGGAAAGCGAAAAAAAAAAATACACGGCATTTCGGATCGAGGAGGCGAGTGCCCCTACCATTGGGGTAGATCCGCCCCGATTCTGAACTATTAAAATTCGAATCTTCAAATCTAGGCGGTCGGAAAATCACAAACTAAATTCTGCAATAATGATAATATCATAATAATAACACATAATACTTGGTTAAAAAAACATATAATATATTAGAATATATTACTTTATTATTTTGTCATTTACATTTATACCCACGTGTAGTCTCTATATAAAGCTCGATTATATACAACATTATTTCTTAATGACAATTATTTTGTTATTCATCAAACCTAATATGGTATCGGAGCTTTTTGATCCCAAAAAAAAAAATTTTTTTCCGTCTTCTTCCAATTTCTTCAGGGCCTTGCCGCCGCGGCGGCCTCTGTTGTTAAATGGCGATTCGCCTCCGCGCTCGTCCATTTGCTCTCACTTGGTACTGCGGCGCCCCTTCCTCTCTTCGCGACCGCCCGCGCTCTTGTTCTCTCCGCTCACCCGGTATCCATGCTCGATCAAGCTTGATGGCAAAAACTTTACCGCTGGAAGCTCCAATTAACTACCTTGCTCACGGGCCATGGTCTTCGATTCGTCAGCTGGTGCTTCACCTCGGCCGCCTCTCACCTCGCCTCTGCCGCCCGGTGAAGTTACCCAAAATCCGGCTTATCTCCGGTGGATACAACGGGATGCTTTGATCATGTCACATGCAGGTTACGTACAAAAGGATTATATAGCTACGATTCAACACACGAAAATTCTAAGCGGGCGTGGGACACTCTTCTCGACACGTTTGGGAAACAAAGCAAGGAGTGCGTGTTCGACATCTCAAGCTGCGCTTAAATTCTATTACCAAAGGTACAATGTCCATTTCTCGGTACTTCAGCTTTGCCGTTAAAAATGTTCTTTGATGATCTTGCGGCTCTTGATGCAAAGGTACGATGATGACTTGGTTGAATTAATTTTAAAAATCTTGGTAGTGATTATCGGGGTCTCGTCGATTGCCATTCGGGCTCGTGATGATACTATTTCTATACCGTTGTTACATGAAAAATTACTTATGCATGAGCGTCAACTTTTACATAGTCCGTCTGTTGCACCCTGCAATATCTGCTTTCCTGCTTATCCTTCCCCGTCCCATGCATGTTCGGACAATACCTCTTATTCCCTTACCCGGCAACTCCCTCGGCCCCTCTCTCTGCCGGCGGCTCCCGATCCACTACCGAGACCCCAAACGCATGTCCGCTTCCCCAGCTGCGTCGCCCGCCCTGCAAACCATATCAAGGCTTACGCGGCTCGTGGTGTCCAGGGTCATGTTGCCACTCGTTGCACGCTTACCTCTCTGACAATAATCTCCGTCCACCCGAAACCAAGGTCCCTCTCGGCCTCCTCGGCGACCTCATGCTCATGTATCGCCCATGCTCCTCCGACCCTCACTCTGCGAGTACTCGATCCTTACGCTACTTGGATGCTTGATAGTGGTGCCTCTCGTCATATGAGCGAGGAACTCAATCTACTATCTCTTCACTCTCACTACCAAGGTATGGATCGTATTATCATTGGTGATGGTAGCTCTTTGGCTATCACTCACATTGGTTCTACCTATCTTTCATCCTTCAAGTTAAATCATGTGCTTTGTGTACGCTTGGCTTTCTATAATTTATTATCATCCACAAATTTTGCCATGATAATTACATTTATTGAATTCTTATCGATTCGTTTTGGTGAAGGATTTGAAGGCGGCAAATGCCTCCACCAAGGACAAGTCGATGATGGAGCCTATGTGTGGTCCTCCAAGCTCTCTTTGCCTTTTACGCTTCCAAAGCCTGCTTTGCCACTTGGCATCTCCATTGCGACCATCCTGCTTTTCTATTATTGAATCTTGCAAGCAATAATTTTTAGAATTATCTCTTTGTTTCACATTCTTCTTGTGACTCTTGCTTATGTAATAAGAGCCATAGGCTCCCTTTTAGGATTCCACTTTGTCTACTAATCGTCCTTTGGAAGTTATTTATTACGATGTTTGGTCATCACTGTTTATTACTGTTGATAATTTTAAATATTATGTCCTCTTTGTTGATCATTTCACTCGTTACATGTGGATATACCCACTTGCACTGTAAATCGGCGTATATAATACTTTCATTAAATTCAAAAACTATGTCGAAAAATTGTTAGATGTTCTATCAAAGCGCTCTGATACGATAATGGCAGAGTACATTAAGTTCGTCCACTTTCTCTCCGAGCATGGCATCTCTCATTTCACTTCCCCACTACACACCCGACTTGACTGGCGGCATCTCGAGCGCCGGCACTTGCATATAGCGAAACCGCCCTCACTCTTCTTGCCCATGCCAAAATCCCGTCACTATTGGTCTATGCCGTTAGTACCGCGATTTACCTCATCAATCGCATGCCCACTAAAAATCTTAATATGCTTTCACCACATCTCAAGCTCTTTTCCAAGCCTCCCAATTACTCTAAGCTCCAGCGTCTTCGGTTGCCTTTGCTATCCATGGCTTAAACCATACAATCCTCACAAGCTTGCACTTTCATCAAGCCATGCATATTTCTTGGTTATGCCTCACACAGCGCTTATCTTTGCTATAGCGTCTCTACGAGTCCCGTATGCATATTTCCCGTGATGTTCGATTTGTGGAGGACATTTTCCCTTTGCTAGCATCTCATCGACTCCTCCTTTACCACCCCGCTTAACCGCCTCCTTCCTCTCTCTGTCTCGTGAAACCGTGGCACATCCTATCTCTCCACCACCCCTCCACGGCCCCTGCACCACTGTAGGCATTTATGAGCCATCTGCAAGCCCTCCTCCTCCTCCTCTTCTTCCTCCCCCACTTTGCCGTTCCCTCTCCTTCCCGCCCGTCACCCTCCGCCTCCGCGGTGGTGTGTTGCCATGTCGATGAGTGCGATGCGCTTAACCCGCAATGACACGTGGTCGTTAGTTCCCCTGGCGATGGTTTAAATATAGTTGGTTGTAAGTGGGTCTTCCGAATTAAAGCGGAATCGGATGGCTCGATTGATAAATACAAGGCTCATTTGGTTGCCAAAGGGTTTACACAGCGTCCTGGTTTGGATTACTTGAAACTTTTAGTCTGTTGTTAAGCTTTTTCGATCCGTCTAGTCCTTAGTATTGCGATTTCCTTTGGTTGGTCTCTTCGCCAACTCGATGTCAATAACGCCTTCTTACGAGGGGACTAAAATGAAGATGTGTATATGTCTCAACCACCAGGGTTTGAGGATGCAACGAAACCCACTTTTGTGTGCAAACTTCGCAAGGCGATTTATGGTCTTAAGCGGGCACCTCGGGCTTGGTACCATGAGCTTAAGTCTTTTGTTCTTACCATGGATTTTTCAACTCTGCGGTGATCCTTCTTTATTTGTTTTTATCGCACATCTACCGGCATTACTTTCCTCTTGGTATCGTCGATGACATCATTATTCTGAGTAGCTCAGGTGAAGCGGAGTTGAGTGTTATTGAGCAGTTAGGCTCTCGGTTCTCTATCAAGGACCTTGGGCCCTTTCGTATTTTACGGGAGTTGAGGTCACTCATTCGACCCTTGGTTTTATTACTTACGCAGACCAGGTACACCGTGAGTACGCTTTCGAGTTCGTATGGAGGATTCTAAAGCGGTTTCCACGCCCGTACCGGTGGCGCCTTTTCACGGGTGATCTATTGTTTCTCCTCCTTATGCCGATCCGACTCGGTATCGTCGAGTTTTGGGTGCCTTCAGTATTTATGCTTTACGAGTTGATATTGATTTCTTTGTTAATAAGCTTTCCCGGTTTATGCATGCACCGGCGAGTATCATTGGATGCTTGTCAAGCGTCTCTTGCGCTACTTATCGGCACTCTACTATGGGTTTCTGATTATATCGAAGTCTCCTTTGGCGTTACATGCTTTTTCGATTACGGTAGGCGGGAAAGCGAGGGGATCTTTGGATATCACGACCACGCCTCTTCTGCGTATGTGCCAGGTTACACCTCCTACCTGCGTATGTTGTCTTCTTGGGCAAAAACGCCATTTCATGGAGCTCGAGAGGCAACACTTTCGGTCTCGTTCTTCCACGAAAGTGATACTGGTGTGTTGCGGATCTTCTTTGCCGAAGTTGCCTGGTGACTTATCTTATCTTCTTGATCTTGGTTTCTGATTACTTCCACGCCCGTCATTTTACGCGACAACTTGGGAGCGCCGTCTCGATGCCAACCCGATTTTTCACTCCCGCGTAAAGCACGTGGCCATTGATTATCATTTCATTACGTGAGCATGTGGGCGTGGTCTTGTTCGTGTTGCTCGTGTTCTTGCTTGAAGACCAGGTTGGCGATGTTCTCACCAAGCCTTTGCCACGGTTATCCTTTTACACTTGTTTCCAAGCTTGAAGCGGCTCCGCTCCGTCCGCTTGAGGCGTATTAGAATATATTACTTTATTATTTTGTCATTTACATTTATACCCTTGTAGTCTCTATATAAACTTCGATTAATACACAACATTATTTCTTAATGACAATTATTTTGTTATTCATCAAACCTAATATAATACTAAATGTCTCGAAATAATTAATGTACATCTATTTGAATGCACGTCTATTATTAAATCAAAATGCGATAAAAGTCTCAAACTTAAAACTAAAAGCCGTCCTTGAAAGAATCGTAATTCACTTATCTTTGAAACTTCATCTATTTGAGCTACGTTTTTTCTATCACCGGCATCAAGCTGGTGATTTGAATGTGTGCAGCCACACTGATCGTTCTTGGCATATACATTTAGAGACGTGGCGTAAACTGCTTGGTATTGGAGAAACAATTTGCTGCACGCCCTGAAGTCGATCGTCCGCCTTTGCAAGTTTTGCCGTCTCAAATGGTTCAGAGAATCAAGAATCTCAAGCTCGTCTGGAACCTCTAGGCTTGCGAAGATCCTGGGATGCTCTCTGCATGTTGTTTCTCATTTTTTTAATATATTTTTTTCCACTTTTAGTGGTGTGATAACCTGTTATTATTTTTGCTTGCAACCTGTAAAGAACCTTCTCTATTGGTGAAATAAAATTTGATCACTTTGAAAAAGGAAAAAATCTTCATCACGCATAACTATGATCACTGCATATGACCGCCCATTGTAAATGGGAACTTGGATCACCTGCTGTAAAATAGTGCTGTATCTTCTGCTGTTCCTTGTAAAAATGGTGTATAAGAAATTTTTTTCTTTTTCTTTTTGAGCTGAAATTCCCCCTTTGTCACCACTCCACCTGATGACAGCAGGCTGCTGTGAGGCTGCTGTGTTTTGAACACAGCAGAGGATCCACCCCTGTAAATGGTTGATTTTAATTAAAGTAGAGAGCGAGACAACTACCATATTTTGTCCAGAAGATTATGATTACCGTTTGAAAAACATAACAATAAGTGAAGCGCGAAATGCCATGTAAACAGTGCCTACATATTAAAAGGAAGTAAGTAAATCATTAACATTCTAAAGTTCACCTTTAGGTTAGTTTGAAAATATCGTTATAAAATTACTGGAAAATTAATATTGAAATCAGAAATACTTTTATATAAAATTTGTACTGAAGTCTTTAGTGAAAAAAAAACTGGAATGATGACACCGTTCTAATTTGTGCCTAAAAGGTTCTGAATCTATATAATATTATCATTTTTTAAATTAAAAAATATATAAAGATACTAAACCTAAAAGAAAATTGAGTGTATATAGATTATTTTGATGAATCTCACCCTTTCACTTGTTTTAACTCATCGGCTATGTTGCTGAGACATTTTGTCTGAATGCGTCATCTGACAGCGGCAGCAGACCAGCGATCATGGTAATTCAAAAATTTAACGACCACAACGCGCCGGCCAAATGCATTATATATATAATAAATAAAATTCAATTTACCAAAAAAATATCCGTAAACATCTGAAAAAACTAGACAAAATAAGATTGGTATTACATAAACTCTATGAATATCTAGAATAGATATTCTACCTCTAAACGGTGCCAAAAAAAATTGTGATTGACTTTCAAAATATTACAAATTGTAAAAATGATTCTTTATCAACAAAAAAATGTATAAATTTGATACGACGTATTATTTATTTAATTATTATAAAAATAAAAATCGTGTATTTTAACGTTTTCATTGAAGAAAACTTAAATAAAGAAAAAATTTTTAAAAAATTGGATTCAAAAGTGTCGGGGATTGTCGGATATTTAAATATTAAATAATATTAATTTAATAAACCGACAGATATAGGACATGTCGGAACTCGTGTCATATCTTGTGTGCAGCCAGACGGCGACTAGATTGAAGTGTTATAGCTCATCGGTCACCGTAGAAGAATTCTCTTTTCTTCCGAATTCCCGTAAGAAATCACAAACAAAACAAACGGAAACGGAAAAATACTCGCACGCAAAACACTCGATAGTAGTACCTGAGAAAATTAGGGCTAAAAGAATTTTAGCCGTCGTGGTGGTGATTGTGTAAATTCTTAGTCGGCTCTCAAATTCGTGTGTTTTTTCAGCAATGTCGCTTCCTGCAGGACCCTACTCCGGCAAGAGCACTCTCGCTCTGGTAATCCATTCACCACCTCTCTCCGACTATTTTATTTCTCTACTTTTTTTTTCCTTCCTAGTTGTAGGGAGTTTAATCTAGTTATTGGCAGGTGGCTCGTGTCTCAGCCTTCACTGTAGGACTTGCTTATGGAAGTGTGAAGCTCAAGTATCTCAAGGTACTTCATTTAATCCATTTTGTTCCTTTTTTTATTTTTTTATTTTTATTTTTATGTTAGGTAGTTTGGACGTGTTTCATTTTGTGCTCCGTCTGTTAAGAACTCTGGGCGCTTGGGAGATTGATGGGCTTTCGGATTGGATTTATATTTGATTTTTTTTTTACTGAATGCGTTTTTGTAGTGATTGTGATCAGCTTTCCTTTTCATAGGCATAACAAGGAAAACTCTGTTGGATTGGATGAAAAATTAATTGAAATTTTCTTAGAATATAGTGCAGTAGTAATTCTTCATTAGAAACTACTGTTCATAAAAGTCGAGGCAAGTGCAGCTTTAAAGTATTAAGTATTTCTGAGTGTTGAACTTGACTTGTGATTAGTATGTAATAAGAATGGTAGATCTCATGGACAATGAATAAGAACCATTTTGTAATCCAACTGGGTATCAGGATGTGATTCCATGATCCTGCTTTGCTGGATTGTAAAATGGAGGGGACTAGGGAAAGCCGAGGTGGTTTCCTCCGGTTGGTATTTGATCAGAGTATTGTGTTACGATCGAAACCAAAGTGCATCTGCATACTCAAATTTTCCCTGATCAGCAGGGGCAACTTTCTTCTAGGGCAAAAGACATTGGAGGCCCCTCAACTATTAAGATAGTAAACTTTAGACCCCTATTTTTTTTTAACAAGCTGGCTCCCTCCCCTCCCCCCTTTTTTTTTTTAATAACAAACTTCCCCTATTTTTAAGCGAACTGGCCCATAATCTATTAAAAATTATACATTTTGGCCCTTCCGACCGATGTAAAAGGAATATACCTCTTTTTTTTTTTTTGGAAAGCGAAAATATGATTAAGAACAAATAACAAAGAACAAAGATTACAGAGTCCTCATAGAAACTAGCTCCCTCTGTCATACAAGAAGGAACAGCCAGTTTCAGGCTTTCAACTCTTTCTAGCAAAGAATGTTGAAGTTTCTATTCAAATGCAAAATAGTACACCCTGAAATGGAGTTCACGACACGAGGAACTCGATTTTTTTATAATGGAACACTACTCCAAAGGACTCCCAGAATCTAGAGCTATAAGCTGCAACAAATATTTGGAACCGGTCTTGATTATCAGATTGCTCCATCCTCTTTTAATGGCAGACATTAAAGCATCGGACTACCTCCGCTTTTGCTCTCAAGGCAGAGTTAACATCATAAAAGGAGCAGCCTCAGACCTCCTGCAGATTGTGATTTTCATCCAAGACAGCAATACCTCTATCAGAAGGCTTCATCTCATTGATCCAGGAAGCATCTGCTTGCAAGATTTGATTTTTTTTGTTGCTCAGCTTCTGTAGAATCCGCAACACGAACAACATTAGCCGGAGAAGATAGATCATCATCCCCCTCTACTCCAGATTGAGTGGAAGCATCAACACTGCTGTTAATAGAAACAAATTCATTCCTAGCTTTTAAAACTTCCAAAAGAGAAAAGAAAGCTCCATCCTTTCCTTTCGTAGAGGAAATTTAGCTTGTACAATCTTGTCCCACCAAAAGAGATATAGAAATTCGAATCCTCAAAATCATTCCACTGAACCACTGACAACCTTCAGACTTGCTCAGCTAGAGTGCACTTCACATGTATATGATTAGTAGTTTCCTCGCCTTTCAAACATATAGGACACAAAGGAGAATCAACTATCTTTTCAACAAAGGGGCTAGCTTTGTTGGGCAAAATGTTTCTTCTGCATCCCTGATCTAGGATTCAGTTCATTAGAACCGACATTAGGGAGAGGGTGAAGCTTATAGAAAATAAAATTGTTGGCTGTGTTAAGCGTAAAAAGGCCATTTGCAGAGGGTTTCCAAATAAGAGGATCATCGAGGCCACATGAGCTAATAGGGATGGCTTGAATTTGACAAACATCTACAGGCCGAAATCATTCAGAAAGTTTTTTTTCCATCCCAAGTACCATTATTGTTTAAGTCACTAACCTTCAGGTTGCTAAAGATTCAGACTTAGGGAAGTAGGTTTTAAGTTGGGAGAGTCTGGAATCAAGTTATCATCCCAAGCATTAATGCTAACTCCATAACACACCACAACACAGCCCCTTTAACAAAGGCAAGGCAGAAAAATTACTTTTCCAAAGAAAGATCCAGTGGTCGAAGGTTTAGTGCTAAGGAGGGATGTTTGAGGATGATACTTAGCTTTAAGGACTCTAGTTATTATTAACTCTGGATATTTCAACAATCCGCATACTTGCTTGGCCTAGAAAGCTAAATTAAGATTTCAAGATCTGTAAAGCCAAGGCCCCCCAGCCCTTTAGCTCTACATATATTGACCCAGCTAAGCCAATGAATACCTTTCTTGTTGCCAACCTCATTTCCCACCAAAGTTTTCCATAAGGCTAGTCAAAATTCTACCCAAGCCCTTTGGCAATTTGAGGCAAGACATAGGGTTCGAAGGCAGAGCCAAATATACATATTTAATATTTTAGCATAATCCCCTTGCCACCCTGACTGAGGTTATATTTCCAGTTAGAAAGCTTGGCAGCCCATTTTAGACTTTATGTAATTAAAGGATTCCATTTTGATCTTTCAATAAAAGAGGTAAGCCTAGATACCATGGCGAGCTTCTTTGAGATCCATAAGAGTCTTAGTAATAGCATTCTTGAGCTCCAAACCAACATTCCTGCTTAAAAACACAGCAGATTTTTGCCAGTCAATGGTCTGCCCTGAACAAGTTTCATACACATCAAAGATGCCATTCATAACCAATGCTTGAGTTGGATCATCTTTACACATAATAAGACTATCGTTTGCAAAAAATAAATGGGTAAAATTGTCCAACAACTAATCATCTTCCTTAGGCTCTTTCTTGTCTGAACCAACCACCGTTATTTGTCTTCTTCAAAGCTTGCGGTAGCCAAAAAAAACAAAAAAAACGCACAGCGCCAAAGACTGAAAAATTCTCTTCCTCTTCCTGGTGTCTACGAAATATGGAAATTGTGCCGCCCTCGTTTCTAATCGTAATTGGCTTTTCCAAAAGCTCCAGCATGTCAAAGTCAGTTTGAAAGAGATGAACGTTTGATTCCTTACCCCAATTCTTTTTTGGAAGCTGTCAATCTGTGCTGTGTCAACCTGCTAAGGGAGTGCTAGATTATTTGAAAGATGTACTTACAAAAGGAAGGTCATTAATAAATTGTGAAGACCAATTAGGAGATGATGCCGATAACTAGATTTGGATACAAATTAATTGTTCCATGTAATTAAGCTGTGGTTTTGGATATGAGTCAAAAGGAAAAAGTATGGGTTTTAATTTATTGATGTAACAGAAGATTAATGCTAGATTAAAAGTTGAGATATGCAGGAGCAAGTAATTGGTGAATTTGGGAAGATAGAGGAGTGCTTGAAGTTTTTAAGGTTTGATGAATTTTCTGGAATTTCACGTGGTGGTTATGGAGGTTTCTGGGAGTGTTTTTAGTGGCAGGGTTGAAGAGGACGAAGGAATGCTGATGAAGAATCATGAATGTACAAATTTATCCGGAAAGGGCCCTTTATTTTATCATGCGAGTTTAACATTGTTCAGTTTCCTTGTCGTTTTTAACTAACCAGGCATTGTATGATTTAAGTTAGGAAACCTGATGCTCTTTGTGGTGTGTATATAAACCAACTCAAGGTTTTTTTGTTTTTTTTCTCTTGTTATATTCTTGTTGAACGAACACCAGTAAAATTCTGGTTTGTGGTTAGCTTTTTGGGGAGTGAAAGCATGAGGCCTTCTTATGGGTTATCTTTTTGTACTTTCATATGCTGATGAATGCTTGTAAAGCTCACATTCATGTGAAAACGCTCTAGGCTTTTGCTATGTCAGGTTTTGTTTCTTCGCTGTTCTCATTCAAGTTAAAAGACATATGCTACTTTTTACAGTTTTGATTACTTTAGTTCATCTTCTGCTAGGTTTAGTGCTTAGATAATTGCTTGTTTCCGTTGATGTTATATTTATCGTTATTGAGTTTTGGCATGATTTGTGAGCGTTGCAGGCAAAGGCAAAGTCTCACAAGAAAGCTGAAGCAAAGAAGGCTTCCCATTGATGACGAGGATGGGGTGCAACTTCTTGTATTAGCAATATGATCGTGCAACTTATGGATTATCGTGCGACTTGTTTTGTCTATTTATAAACTTTCAGGCTTGATGCTACTTCTGTTGTCGTGCATTTTTCTGCAAAATTTAATTTGAAATATTAATAAGCTATCAGATTTCATACCAATATTGTCTGTTTTTGTTGTGAATGTGTCTGAGAAAACTTGAGTAATTATGTTTGATGCCTAGCGTCTCGTTATATTAGAAATTGTTTGAGTAATACAGCTTTTGCTAGGATATGCAGCATTGGCTTCAAAATTCTAGCTGTTGAGTAAGCAGGACTTAGAATTTAATTTGAAGACACAGTATACTATCAAATTGACTTTTACCCAATAAGCAAGCTATGGGTTGGCACCCTTCAAAGCCTTCGTTGAGATTTTTTTTTGAAATTCTTAAAATTTGGCTCCCTGTTAAAAAGAAAAAAGGAATTTCATGGTTGAACTGTAACTGATTTCTTCCCCCTCCATAAAAATTGAGATGATTTTAGCTTCTTATTTTTATTTTTTTGAATCGTCTGTTGCATGATTAATTACATAATTTATTCTTGTGAAAGTTTCTGGCTAATTTGGATTGAATTCAGCGCACACCATCTCAAAGTTGCTGCAGGATTTAGAAAACCGTAGTGTCGAGTCAGATTTTTGTGCAGTTATCGACTCGACACATGAGGTGTAATTGGTGGAACAAATGAGGCAGGTATAATATTAGTAGGGGTAGGATGAGGGTTACACTCTCAACCCCTCTACGTATTCCGTGAGACCTCATCGAGTGAAAGTTGTTCATCTGCTACAATTAATATAAAGACGAGAGGTTTGTAACCGAAGATAAAGACAATATGAAGATTTATATTATTCATCTATAAAAACACTTTCTTTTAGATGAAAAAAGAGAAATAAATTACCTCTAAAAAAGAGAAACAAAAGGCCAAAAGCTCTTGTAGTGGACCACTGCATCAATTTGTCTTAGTTAAAATTATCAATAATATATGGGGTTGCCGGCAACAAACACTATGTAGTAGGACAAAGTTAATTTGATGGTGATGAGTCTGCCGATTCTGTTTGGATTTACCCAATTAATTGATATTGTTTGCCATTCCCTTTTGCTTTTGGGAGATTCGGCTAGCTAACTGCTACTTCTGACCAACTGCTTCCCGCATTTCCTCCATCTTGCACCACTATACTTTATCCCAAAATCATGTTTAGATGGAAGAAAAATACGAGTCTCAATAACGCCCAACACCCCGATTCTTTGGAGTCGTTGAGGCATTTCATTCATATATATATATTTTTAATTATAACAATTTCCGTCAATTTCTCATCAATTGAGACTGAAAAGTTTCATTTGAACATCACATTAAGTAAGGATTTCACGCCTCGCTTTATCGAATTTCAACATTATCACTCATTTAATCATCTCGTTTTTCAGTAAAACAAATTAAAAAAATCATCTCATTTAACACCTTCCCTTTTCTCTATTAAAATAAACTTCTGATTGCTCCTATTTTACCGTGTATTTCATTTGATAAATTCACCCAAACAAATTTTATTCGTACTCCATGAAATCTTTACTAGCGTGATGTAGAAACGCGATTTTTACTGTCTCAGTTATCGGAAAAAATTGCAAAAATTAAGTGGAAAAAACGTCAAAACAAAAAATGAATGCATATTATAACTTTGACCTAATGGCAGGATGTTTTGCGATGTTCACTCAAAAATACCATTAGAGTGTTGTAATTACGTTCATTCGGGTGTAAAGAATTATAGATGTCGATATTAATCATCCGTTTGAAATAAGCGGCGTTTATAAAAACACGCGTATTAAAAATATGAGTTAATCTTTAATTTGAATGTCAAATGACTATAATTAATGTAATTTGTATTTATTAAAATCAGCCAATAAATAAAGGTAGATGTAGGAAAAATCTGATAAATCTGCGTTGGAAATGTAAGCGTCTTGAGTTATTTTGAAGCGAATTAACGACATTAACGCCGATTATTTGAAAGCGGATGGAAATTACGTATCAAATTAAATGATGAGAACATTTCCGAATGTGGTACTTACGTGTCTTAATTGCAATTAAAGTGTTGTTTTGGATATTCTAGAATAAGAATGGTACAATATTCCGCGCAAAAAGAGAGAGAAGAGGATGGTGCAATATTGGAAGAGGATCCCTGCTTTTAGAACATAACAGTGGCCCTGTTGTGAATGAAAGGAAGCTGCCATGTGTATTATGAATTATCTGAGCCCTTCGTTCTTCTTTTCTGTTTATAAAATTCAAAAGAGCAGCACCACCCTTATTTCTTGAATATTTCTTGAAAAATAGTTAAACCCTGGTCATGAATTTCCTCACTCTTCTGTCTTACGATATGAGTATAAATATTAGGGAATGAGGAGAAGGAAATAAATATTTAATCAATTGAGTAGAAGACAAACTTTTTGAAAGCTTTTGCGTAAAGAATAGCTATTTATTATTATCATCGAAATTCACTTGTTTTCAAAATTCATTGTTTAAATTCAGCGACGAAATTCATTTATCAAAATTCACTAATTTTCAAAATTCATCGTCGAAAAATTCACTAATTTTCGAGATTCAACTATCAAAATTCACTGTCGAAATTCATTGATTTGAGGATTCATTTGAGGAGATTCATTTGATTTTAGGGATTATTGTTTTTCATACCGCTATAAAATTATGCAGTTGTCATTCTCATATAAAAAATATGTAGTTGTCTTATTCTTAAAAATATTTGATTGTGTCGCTATCTTTAATTTTCCATAAATATTAATTAGGTAATCTAATGATTCATCAAACGATTCTTTATTATACCAAAGAATTGAACAAATTACAAAGTTCGAATCTCGACACTTCTGACTTAAAATGCAGCTACATGCCTTAGCTTAAAACATCCAAATCATATATCTGGCTAGTGCAGTATGCGGAAACACTTTATCCTTATTTCTTTATCTTACTCCATTTTGTATAGATGAGATGGCCGGATGCTGCCACCTTATTCTTCCCTTTTGCCGTAAAAAATTGTTTTGTTTATGTTTTTGTTTTTGTTGCTATAAACTCGTTGTTTAGTTTATTTTCTTTTATTTGTTTTTAATAAAAGAAAAGAGGTTTAACATATTGAAATTGAAGGTTGGTGAAATAAAATGATGATGTTGATTATGAATATTTTATATTAAGTAAGAGTAAATAGATGCGTGTGTTAGTTTGTCGTATCTTAAGGAAAACTAAGGATAAATGTAAAACCTTTTACCTCCTAACAATGGCATTTTCGTCTTTTCAAATAAGAATTTTCTTTTTATTTTCTTTGGCTCAAAGTCATCCTAAACCGACTTAAGGCTCAAGAAAATCTATAAAAAAGGCTTTAGGAAGCCCTACACTTCATCAATTTTGCATTTTCGGTGTTTCGGTGAAAAAGTGGGTTGTTGTATCGAGAGACCTCGAAAAAAGCACGCGGTCAAACACACGAGCTCTGTTTGACCATTCTAGGTTCGTTTTGCGAGTCGAGTGGTGAAATCAAGCATTTTTTCAGTTCGAATCTGTCTCGGGCTTTGATTTTTCTTTCAAATGTAAGATCATCATCATTTCTTGTTGATTTGTAGCTATGATTTTGTTTGGATTAGAATTAGTAGTAGCCATGTCGAATTTATCCTTTTGTTCGTAGATTCGAAGGATAACTGTTGTCTATTCGCAGTTTGGGTTGCTTTGTTTTGGTTTGTTAGTTAAGAGGTAATGAGCTCTTTTTATCAAAATGATCCGTCTTTAATTCAAAGTTATGTTTTCACTTGTTTCACTGTTGTTTTCTGTAAAAGTGCACAATACTAGACATGCTTATGTGTTTAGGTTAGCCGTCGGATATCTATAAGTCAGGTTGAAAGGCTGTGAGCTTCAGTCAGGCCTCTTCCCGGCCACTCTCTCGGGAAAGCGCACGGCTGAACTTCAAAACTGCTTTCTGTTCATTCTGTGACGCAAACAGTGTTTGGAAAGCATTATTATGTATTCTAGATACTTTTCTTTAAACTTATGCGTTTTGGTTATGAGGAGTGGAGATAGGTTGAGAGTTCAGTGTTGCTATGACCTTTGTATGATCACACAAGTTAGAATATGGCTAAAACATGAATCTATGTGCTTTATTTCTTACTTACTTGCTTTATGGTAAGGTCTACAGTTAGTTACCCATCATGTATTGAGCGAAGTACCATGGGTCCTTAAGTCCAATGACTATGATTAGTTGTATTTCCCATGTTGTTTTAAGGCGATGTATCAAATTACGTGTCATTAGAGGATAGATTTGACTCATTGAAGGATAATGTAAAATCACAGCAAAAGAAGAAAGATATTGGCAGTTAGGATAATATCTCACCGTGATCACATTCGTATTATATATATTAAAATCGCGGCCAAAGAAGAAAGATAATGTTAGTTAGGATAATATCTCATTGTGGTGGGGCGCAATTTCATGTGATGGGTACGGGTATCAGATGGATGTTAGGTGTGGAAGAAATAGCAGATGAGGTGGTGATAAGGGCGGAGGAAGAAGAATTTGGCTGAAGCTCCATCGGGAAAAAAATAGATATGTGATGACTCTGATACCATGTTGAATTACTATCTCTCTCAAAATCTTAAGCTGCTGGGGAAGTAGCTAATTAACATTTTAAACACTTCAACAAGCCCCCTCAAATGTGCTCCTATAACAAGCCTAGGCCAACATGGACACAAAGAATGGCACACAAAGCCAACAAAGAGGCCAAACACTTGCACAATTTAATGATTCTAATCGATCCTTTATTACGTGTCACGTTGGACATATGGCTAGTCATATTCAGCGTGTCATAATATGCCTCATGCTAAGTATATGGTTTAGGTGCTAGACAAGTACCACGACAAAAACACGAATATATTAAGTCGTAATTAATGTAAGCCGAACAAGTCGTGCAATCTGAACCTGATGTAGTTAATAGGTCGTGTTTCTATGCATTGATCAAGTATTGTTATAAAAGTTGTTTTCTTATTGTCTTTAAATTGTTTTGTAACTAGATAAAGTAGATTAAGGTCATGTATTTGACAAGCATTGATCTCTCTTTTGATCTTCTTTCTCTTTATTGAGCATCACTCACTCCTTTCTTTGGAATAAGAAGGTATATATCACGGGCAATGATGAGTTTGATGACGAGTTTAGAGAGCAAGCTTAAAAGTGGAACTACGAAGTTGCTTATGTTATAGTCGTTTGTCTTTAGTAGTTACATTGTTTTTGAATATGGCATGGATGCCAATAGTTGTAGTTGTTTCTCTTTTTCAGACATGTTGGTTGTTTGAGGAATTGGTATGTATTCCAGTTATTTAGAATCTAGTTTGACAACTATTGTATTGTTGAGTTGTTCAATGGAACACCCTGAGGGTCTATTCTCGAGTCTTTTGCTTGATTTCTTCCACACAATTTTTAATTACTCTGATAAGGCGTTAGACTTACATGTGTTTTAGGGCTTTCTCTAAAATTAATGTACGAGCGTTCTAATTCCAAATAAAAACACGATTGTCGAGATCAGGCATTACAATAAATGTGAGAATGCTCCATGGAGATTATGTCAATTTCTTATCCAATTCGTCATATGAAACATATATATTTTTCAATAGATGTCGAATGTAAGAACTTTTATTTGTTTTTAGGGTGATGATATATCATTCTGGCGCGTTTTGATATATGTACCATAAAACACTATCATCATCATCATTGATCATGGTGAAACCAATGTCAACAATTTGCTAAACAATTTAATTAATAATTAATAGATAAGAAAGAAGATGTAGTGAAAAAAATGTGTAGTGCAATTTCGTTATTTTATTTTTAGGTGTAGTTTGTGCTTTGAAAAGGCGGAGGTTGGTCCCATGGGCAAAAATGTGACCTAAAAAGAACCACAAAGCACATGTAAAGCTTCGTTTAGCAAGAGGAAGCATATGGGGCTCCATAATAATAATAATAATAATAATAATAACCTAACTATCGATGATCAGCCATTATAGCAGCGGCCGTAACCTACTCCATTAGGAGGTATATTTACGCCTGTTTATTCCACTAAATCATGTCATTAATCCAAAACTTTTCAATTTATTTATTATTATATATTATCTCTTTTACAAGATTCGATCCCGCCCGGCAATCACGTTATATTTCTCTACATGTTAGATTACTCAACCACTGCGTTGCTTCATTTTGGACGGCCAATTAGTAGACACGTATGTAGTTTCGGATTTATTATGCCACAACGACCAAGGAAAAGGATGTCTCATAACCATTGTAAATAAGTTGTACCATACACCGTCAGAAAGTCAATTAAAAAATGAGTTAATGAGTTTTATTTAATGAGTTAAATAATTATCAAACATTCATTTACTTTTTCATTGCACACAGTGAGAAAGTCAATAAAAAACGATGAACACTAGACACCGGTTCAAGGAAAAAATTAGTGACAAAACGACCATACTTACTAGTGTAAAATCTCTCACCTCCTAATAATAATGTTTTAGTCTTTTTCGAAAATTGTTTTCCTTTTTCTTTTTTTTTTTTAAGTTTTCTTTTCCCATAAGTTGTTGGAAACCGACCTGGCAAAAAGTCTATAAAAGGCCTCAAGATAGCTCTAGGCTTCACATAATTTGCGTTTTCAAGTTTCCAGGAAAAGGCCAACCCGCTTTCCCAAGCACTCTTCTGAGATAGCGCACCGATCAAATCATATAGGGCTCGTTTTGACTTTTCCGGTTAGATTCAGTAGATCAAAGTAGTGAGTCTGAAGTGGATTTGGTTCCGACAGACGATTTGAGTTTGGATTCTTCTTGTGAAGGTAATCATCATTGTTTCTTGTTTAGTTCGTAGGTTTGGCCTTTACGGGTTAGAATTCGTAGTATTGATGTTAGGTTATTTGTTTGTTCGTAGATTCACAAGAATTCAAAGGATAATCATAGGTTGTTCGTTGTTTGTCTTGTGGTTTCGTTCCGTTTACGAGGTAAGAAGTTTCTTCTTATCAAAAGGATTCGTTTCGATTTAAAATTTTATGTTTTAATTCTTTAAAATTGCACAAACATGGGCATGTTTATTTGTTTAAGAGTAGTTGTCGGGTATCTGTGTGTAGGGAAGTGATTCTGTAGGGGATGTTTGGGCCGTTTTCCCAGCCACCCGCTCAGGAAAGCGCATGGGCTGAATCCTAAAACTGCCTCATGGTTCATTCCGTGACGTATGCTGTGTTTTCAAAACGTTATTCTATTTTCTGGATACTTTTTTGTAAACTGTTTTGTGCGAGTAGTGAAGATAGGATGGTTGTTTGGTGTTGTTATGGCCTTTGTATGACCACGTAGGTTAGATATATAGTTCTAACATGAATTTATGTGCTTTACGTGCTCCTACATGCTTCACGTGTTTAGTGAGGTAATTGTTACTAGCATTGTATTGTACGGAGTACCGTGAGTCCCTAAATACCGCGTCGGATGTATGACTAGTTGTATTAGTCATGTCGTTCTTAAGACGACGGTCCCCAAGTACCATAGGTCCCTAAGTCCCATAATTGAAGGTATGGTTAGTCATATTAGCTTGTACACCGTGCCCTCGATCAATATAAGTATTTTGATGCTATGTAATGAAAAATGAATACGAAAGACAAGACAACATATGGTTATGTTAAGTAGTATTTAATGCAACTAAACATGTACGTATAAGAAGAACTGAATGTGGTAATAGGTCATGCTTTATATGCATTGTTCAACGTGGTTTTAAAGGGGATTTTCTTATGTTTCATGTTATTCTTTTAAATTGTTTTGTAAACTAGATGAAGTAGATTCATGTCATGTACATGAATATCTCTTTTGATCTTATCCCTATTTACTAAGCTTAGCGTGTGAGTATACTCTTTTATTTGCAATAAGAAGATATGTAGGTTGAAGATAGGTATGATGATGAGCTTGGAGAAAGCTAGGAGTGGAGCTATGGGGTTGATTATGCTATAGTCGTTTGTCTTTGTAGTTATATTGAAATTTGTATAGATGAAAAAATGATTGGTGAGATAAATTATAATGAAATACTATATTGATAAAGTAATGATTAAATAGTGCACTGGGTGAATAAATTGAATTGATTAATATTATTTTATTTGTTGATGATGAAATTATAATAAAATAATTAATTAATAACATAATGATAAATAAGAAAGTGGAGTGAATAAAATATTGAGTTGAATTTGCGTTTTTCGTTAATTACTCTGATATGACGTAAGACTTAAATGAGGTTTAAGGTTTTCTCTAAATGTCACGTGTCGAATGTTCCATTTCCGGATAAAGACTCGGTATTTGAGAGCGGAGCGTTGCAACTAATATACATTGTTTTTTTTTTTTACAGAACTTTTAATTTTTTTTAATTTTCACAAACACTAATAGTAACTAACCAAGTAGCTTGGCTCAAGTGGTAAGTGACTTGATAATGCATAAGGAGGTCACCGGTTCGATTCTCCTCCGAGGCGCCATGTTGAAAGAGCTTACTTGCGCCTTACCCTTGAGTAAAGTCGACTTCTGCGACGCGACCAGGGCGAACTTGAATTAATCGGATCAGTGGGTTCCGGATACCGGAGGCTTTAAGCAAAAAATAAAAAACACTAATAGTAACTTGAGAATGCCTAGGAAAGTCACCGGTTCGATTCTCCTATGATGCGTCATGTTGAAAGAGATCTTTGCCAGACCTTGTCCCTGAATAAGAGTCAGACTCTGTAGGCACGACCCGGACCGAACTCTGGATTAGTCAGACCAGTGGGTTTCGGATACCGGAGGTTTTAAGCCAAAAAAAAAAAAAAAAAAAAAAAAAAAAAAAAACACTAATTCAGTTTTCGATAAGCTTCTTTGCCGTAGTTGATGAATTAATCATTTTCAAAACACCCTTCAAAGCCCCCCTCTCAACAAAAAAAACAAAAAAAAACACCCTTCAAAGTTTTTGAATGGTTTGGCAAATTTATTTTATGAACTTTTAGCACTTTTATACCCAAAAAAAAACCTTTGACAATGTTCAAAAGTAAACCGAGAAATGTAAAACGATGTTCCACATGTTTTGTTAAGATCGAATTTCGAGATATATCTCTTAAACTGTATTAACATAGTGAAAATAAGACAAAATACATTAAATTTATGTGGCTTGATCAAGTGATTTACATCCACGGCTTAATAGGAGCAATATCACTACAAGTGAGAGTGTAAAATAAACCCTTCAAAAGCCCAAAAGGCAATAATCCGAACATTAGGGCTATAGACAATAGAGTTTATCAAAAGTAATATATCTCAAATGTGCATCTAATAAAATAGATTAAAGCCTTATTTATACCATAAACTAAAGGTATGGGTGGGGTTCAATAGAGAAAATATATTTTCAGATTAATGTAGCGTCTTTTATTTCATATCAGGCCGGGTCAGACATGATATTTTTTTTAAGTCTCCCGTTCAATTGTGTAGAAAGAGCCTGTGCAAATTGCAACGGGCCCACGAAAAAATGCAATGGGGCATGGGGGAAATGCAAGAGGGCTAACAAACTTAAAAAAATAATAATATAAAGCATGGAGATTTCAACGGGGTGAGAGGAGATATTTCAACGGGGCGAAGGGAAATTTCAACGGGAGACTTAAAAAAAACGTCAGGTCTAACCCGACCTGACATAAAATAAAGGGTGCTATATTGACTTGAAATCACTTTTTCTCGGGTTTAATAGTGGGTTTGAGCGTTAAGTACGGGTAATCAGGTTAAAAATCAAATTACTGATGAAAAAAAAAAAATTTTCCTATAAAATAAATAGCAATAAGTCGGCCAGGTTTCTCATGGGCAGGTAATGCCTAATTATTTTATTTTTTGTTTTTCCATGTACGTGTTCCGAGTGCGTCAAACATGGTCCAATCTTCCACCAAAAAGAAAAAAACGGAAAATAAAAAAAAAACATGGTCCAATCGTCAAGGAATGGAAATCAAGTGTCCAAATTGAATTGGTAATCGTGTGGGATTGGTCCGGCTGAGAAATTTTATTGAGTCTGCTGTCTCGTATGCGAGAGAGCAGTGCGATCAACATCCAGTATCACTACGATATGAGCCTTTTATTTTTAAATTGAATTCAAACTGTGTGGTCCAAATTTATTTACCCGTCATTTCGGTGTAAATGAAGATCTTCTGTGATAACTTCCCGTCCCATCTGGTGAGGCGGGTGAATGCCAATGGAATATGTGTAACGCATTTCAGAATCTGGCGTATTTATCAGAAGAGAGCGTTAAGCGCGTATAATATTAAATAAATCTAATATTATCACAGCAGCTATCTACGTCGTCGTATCAAAATAAAAGACGGAAGCCAAAAGGCTCGAGTAAAAATATAAATCTTACATGAATAGAATACAAACCGATTATAAATTTGAATTGTTTAACCTACAACAACCAAAGGCCCAAAGGTTCTGATGTCACGATGTCAAAAAAAGATGCAATGACATCTCCATGAACATGAAAAACAAATGTACAACATAGTGCTTTCAATAAAATCTGACGTAGTCAAGATATCGTATATAATAAAAGAAAGGTAAGCATCAAGCATGACATCAACTCAAAGTCATCCTCGAACTCCTCATCGAGGCTCAAGACCAACTGTCCGTCTTACCACCCAAAAAACTTACAAAACAAACATGCAATTCGGGTAAGTACAAAGTACTTGTCAAGCAGAGAGGAGAATCTAATGAATAACTAAGTTCAACAACAGAAAGGCTTACGTTATTATTATTAAGTTATATTGGTGAGACCGACTCAAACTCTAAGGTTCACTTCATGCTCATCAACATGTATAGTGACTATTGGTTTAGCTTAACTTATCTTTGTTACAACGCGTTCAATGGCACTACGCGTGATGTATATCCACGCGAGATATTCTTGTGTAACTTTATCGATGGATCACACCGATAGCCACGGGATGAACCCGATAGTGTCGCGTGTTCGGTAAAGTCCTCTACTCGGTGCCCGCCGAGGCGGTAGTTTATTCATTCACGAAGTTCCGCACTCTGGTGCCTTTCAAGGCCATCGAGTTATTCGCTTTATCGAATGGCCCCATGCGTAGCGATATGACCTTGTGCCTTACCAAGAATAACATGATGTTTAGTCTTTTACTACATAAATACGTTTGTTATTAATTGTTAACTAGTCACCTAAGTATTTTCAAATAAGCTCCATCACACTCTACTTTCTTTACTTAGACCATTGAACCAGACACGGACAACTCTTGCATACATACAGACGTTGATTAATACTAATTCATCAAAGCACAAGCCAATCATACTATTCCGACAGTCCCGAACTTCAACTCTTAGGAAGAATCCATTCGGTGCCGGAACTAAACGCATCAGAAACTTAATCAAGGCTTGTTCATGTTCATTTAATGTTATTAGATCAAGAAATAACAATTAAAACTAGACTCGGAGTGTAAAACACATTAAACACCAAAAACAGGCCCAATGCTCGCAGGCAAGTGAAATACGGGACCGGAAAGTAGGAAAAAGTGATATAGCGTTGATTGTGCACTGGCATTGCATGAGCATTGCGCGAGCCTTCGCGAGTATTGGGCTTGTTTTTGGTGTTTAATGTGTTTTAAGCTTCGAGTCCAGTTTTAATTGTTATTTCTTGATCTAATAACGTTAAATGAACATGAGCAAGCCTTGATTAATCTTCTGATGCGTTTAGTTCCGGCACCGAATGGATTCTTCCTAAGAGTTGAAATTCGAGACCGTCGGAAGAGTATGATTGGTTTGTGCTTTGATGAATTAGTATTAATCAATGTTTGTGTATGTGCTAGGACTTGTCCATATCTAGTGGTCTAAGTAAGAGAGTAGGAGTTGTGAGGGAGCTTATTTGAAAATACTTAGGTGGCTAGTTAACAATTAATAACAAACGTACTTGTGTAGTAAAAGACTAAACATCATGTTATTCTTGGTAAGGCACAAGGTCATATCGTGATGTGTGGGCCATTCGGATAAAGTAAATAACTCTGCTGGCCTTTGAAAGGCATCAGGGTAGGGGAACTTCATGAATGAATAACTCTGCTGGCCTCGAAGAGGCACTGGGAGTAGAGGGACTTCACCGAACGCGTACACTATCGGGTTCATCCCGTGGCTTTCGGTGTGATCCACAGATAGATTGTACAGTAATATCTCATGGTGGATATACACCATACATAGTGCCCTTGAATGCGGTTGTAACAAAGATAAGCTAAGCTAGAAACTAATAGTCACGACATGTTGATGAGCATGAAGTGAACTCTAGAGTTTTAGTCGGTCTCACCAAGATAACTTAATAATAATAACGTAAACCTTTCCGTTGTTGAACTTAGTTATTCATTAGGTTCTTCCTCTTGCTAAGTACTTTGTACTTACCTCAATTTCGTGTTTGTTTTGTATGTTTTTGGGGTGAGAAGACGAACATGTTGATCTTGAGCTCGATGAGGAGTTTGAGGATGACTTTTGAGTTGATGCCATGCTTGATGCTTACCTTTATTTTATTATATATGATGTACTAGACTATGTTGTATTTTATTGAAAGACCATGTTGTACTTTTGTTTCATGTTTGTAAGACAAGTGTTGTACCTTTCTTTTAGACATCATACGTTGTAACCTTTGGACTTTTCGTTGTTGTAAGTTAAACAATTCAGCTATAGTCGATATATGTATTCTATTAAATAGAAGCATTGATTTTTACCGGGCCTTTTGGGCTTCCTTTGCTTTATTTTGATACGACGACGTAGAGACTGACGTAAAATATTAGATTTATTTAATATTATACGCGTCGCACGTTCTCTTCCGGATAAGGGCTCGGTAAATGGGAGCAGGGCTTTACAAAATGTTTGGTAATCCTCATAGGATAAAAATAAGACACAATTAATAACACCATAGTCAATCTACCATAGGAGTACCACAACGAAATTCGATCATTCTAGAGTTGAATTTATGTATAAATCTTGACCTTGAAAAGGTCAAAATCAGATTTCGCACTCTATAAAATCGAAATTTGCCCGAAGTGTGGTGCCAAGCAGACGTGTCATTAAAAATGCCCTAAAACATTTTCGCTACAATTAATTGGATAATACTCCCCCCGTTCCACGATAACCGAGTTAGTTGCCAAAAACACGCAGATTAAGAAAGTAATCAATTGTTTTGACTTTGATTAGATAAACTCTAGAATACCCTTACAGAAAATAGAGTAAATAATGTTGGTGTATTTAAGACAGTGTATGAAGAAAATAAAGAGATGGGTAAAAGGGGTAAAGTGCATTAAATTTTGTATTGGAAAAAGTCCGGCCTTAGTTATTTTGGAACAAATTTTTTTAACAACTGTCTCAGTAATTTTGAAACAGAGGGGGTGTGTGTTTAGATTGTAATTAAGGTTAACACTACGGGAAATAAGAAACTTTGACTGACCATTAAGTGTACTATTCCGATTTTCAGGAAAGGGTAGGCGTGTCAATTTGCGAAAACAAAATATTATTATTCTTTGCTTCTTTTGTGGATATGAGTTTTTGGGCATATATATATATATATATATATATATATATATATATATATATTTTGCTTCTTTTGTGGATATGAGTTTTTGGGCATATATATATATATATATATATATGGGTCGAATATGTGTATATATATATACATTGGAAAAATCTGATTTTAAGTACTTAGGAAAATAATAAGAAATTATTATTTTTGGGATTTTCTATTTAAGGGAAATAAATCTCATTAGTTCCCATAACCTAAAAGAAATCAGAAATTTCCTACGTTCTTTGAAAGCGGCGTGTAGGAGCAAAATTAAGGGCTGAGAGATTTCTTCCAATTTCTAAGCCATTCTTCAACCTTTTTCAGATCAGATTAGAGCAGCGTAATCATCTTGAAGAGGGCGTCGTTTCAACACAAGAAAGTTGGAGTTTGTCCTAAGGTATGAATTTCGACCTAGGTGCTGTTTTGGATGGGGTTTATGGATTAAAACTCGTATCTTTCGTAGTCTTGTTTCGTTAGAAGCATGTGATCGAATCTAATCTGAATTTGAATTGATCACATAGGTTTTCTGTGAAGGAATGATCATTTTGTTGCAGTTTTTTTGAGAGTTGGACTTGGATTAGCTTGCTAAAAAGTAAGAGTCTCTTCCTACGTTTTAATTATGATTTTAGGGTTAAGATTGATGCTTGTATATGGTTTAGATTATAGAAATCATGTTGGTTGATCGTTTAAGGATTAAGGGATGTTATGGTATGTGAAAGATTAAGGGATGTTATGGTTGATCATGTGTTTTTATGAGTTTTTCGATGTTAAATGTGTTGGAAACGGATAGGAAATCGTTAAGTCATAGAAAAACATGTTTAGGGTTTTTCAGCGTGCAATGCGCACGCATTAGGCATCAATGCGCATGCATTGATGAGGCAGAGAGTCTGATTTTGATAGAGGATGCTCAATGCACACGCACAGGCTAGAATGCGCACTCATCAAGGGTCAGAAATTAGGAAAAGTGATACAACGTTGGTTGTGCATGCGCACCAAGGGGTAATGCGCATGCATAGGTCAGACAGAAGCATCCTGAATGTTTCTTGATGCTCAATGCGCACGCATTCCAGAGAATGCACACGTATTGACCCTGCTTTGAGGAAAAGGTGAGTTTTAGGCCCCGAGTCTCGTTTTAAATGTTGTTTCTTGATCTAATAACATTAATTAAACATGAACAAGCCTTGAATGAGTTTCTGATGCGTTTAGTTCCGGCACCGAACGTACTCTGCCAGGGAGTTGATGTTCGGGACCGTCGGAAGGGCATGATAGGCTTGTGCTTTGATGACCTAGAGTTCATCAATGTCTGTGTAATTGATAGGATGTAATGTCTATCTGTCTAAGCGAGGGAGTAGAGTTGTTAAGGTGAGCTTTGCTTTGAAAACGCTTAGGTGGCTAGTTAATACTTAATAACTTACATACGTGCAGTAAAAAGATAAAATGTCATGCTATTCTTGGTCAGGCACTGATTCATATCGGCGATGTGGTACGTTCATAAAGGTGAACAACACTACTGGCTCAAAAGGCTGAAGGGTAGCGGAGGAAATTCATCGAACGTATACGCATACCAGGGAGACCCCAGAGTTATCAGGTGCTATTCACCGTTAGTTAGCAAGTATATCTTCAGGCTGATAAACGCCATGCGTAGTGCCCTTGAATGCTGACGTAACCAGGATAAGTTAAGTTAGAAACGTATAGTCATGACATGTTGATGGCATGGAGTGAACCCTAGATTGAGTCGGTCTTATAAAGATAATCTTTTAATTATAGATCATAATTAATTTGTAGCTTCTACCTATTATTGAGTACATTGTACTTACCTCATATGCATGTTTTTCTATGTGTTTGGGGGAGAGAAGATGAAAGGTAGATCCGGAGTTCGATGAAGACTTTGAAGACAACGTTTAAGGATGCAGACGTTGAAGCTTTGATTTTATTATTTGTTTTGATGATACTTTAAACCTTGTTATTTCTTTAGTATACTTTTGGAGGTTTCGTACGTTATACGTTTTTGTTTGGTTTTTCTAATGTAATAAATTTACATTTCTATCTTTAGATATTGAGTTTCTATTCTTGGTTGTTTGAAAAAAAAATATACCCGAGTCTTTTGCTTCCGTTTTGCTTAACTCGATACGACGTAGTAGAGGCTGACGTATAATGTGAAATTTATTTTATATTATACGTGCCGAATATTTTTTTTCGGATAAAAACTCGGTGTCCGGAAACGAGGCCTTACATGAAGTGAGAAATATTGAATTGTATGTTTTCAATTGCAGGGCGGCTTAGTGGAATTCATTGTTTTAAATTATATATACTCCTCTCCAATTCAAAATGGGCGTATATATATAATTTAATGATGGTCCTCTTGAGCATTAGGTATGCAGATCTTTAATGTTTATGTGAATATATATAGATGTAAGATTAACCATTTAATGAAATTGCATATATAAGAATCTTGATCTATTGAGAAAATGGGGTAGTGATTCTTGTATGATAAGTTGTTTGAGTCAAGGAATCAATTGTAGCATGTAAGATTGATACACTAGGTTTTGGTGTTTATTCAATTTGTTAATAATTAGATTTAAGAACTATAATTATTAAGCACTAACGATAAGATGTAAAGGTGAAATTTATATAAAAGTAATAGAGAAACATGTGTTGGAATGGTGGCTCATTTCAAACATGTGTTAGCTGATCAAAAGGTGGCTAACGGGTCAAATGATGGTTGCTGAGAAGATTGTCTTAAGTCGAGATGTCACTTTTGATGAGTCTGTGATATTGAAACATACATCACAAGACAACGAGAATGATAATCTGAATTCTTATAAGCAGGTGGCATTTGAGATTCATACGAATCATGAGAATGCAGCTAACTTACCTGAAGACTAATTGGTAGATCAGAATGAAAGCTCTGTTGAGGTGGAGGTTCCAAAACTTAGACCTGAGGTTAGACAACCAGAATCTATTGCCACCAGTAGACTGAAAAGAAATATTCAGAAACTTGCTTGCTACACTGCCATGGTAGCATATGCTTTTCCAATTAGCGGAGATAATATTCCATACAACTTCAAAGAAGCTGAGAAAAGTGTGGAAAATGAAAATTGGAAGATGGAAATGGAGGAAGAGATGCAATCTCTTCGTCAGAATCAGTCTTGGGAGCTTGTTCCACTTCCAAAAGGCAAGAAAGAGAATGGTTGCAAAAGGGTCTATGTCAAGAAGGATGGTGCTCCTGGCAGTGACAGTGTTAGATACAAAGCTAGACTGGTAGCAAAAGGCTATGCTCAAAAGGAGGGTATCGACTACAATGAGATTATTTCACCTATTGTTAAGCATTCATCTATATGAATGCTACTAGATTTGGTTGCACAATTTGACCTTGAGCTTGCTCAACTTGATGTCAAAAATGCATTCTTACATGGAACTTTAGACGAGGAGATCTATATGGCACAACCTAAAGGATTTAAATTTGCAGGTCTTGAAAACTGGGCTTGCAAGTTGAGGAAATCACTTTATAGTCTGAAGCAGCCTCCAAGACAGTGGTACAAGAGTTTTGATAGCTTTATGAAGAAACAGAAGTACAAACACAATCAGTTTGATTACTTTGTCTACTTGAAGAAACTTTGAGATGGTACATTTGTGTATTTGTTCTTATATGTTGATGATATGTTGATTGCATCTAAGAGCAAGGTGGAGATCGAAAAATTGAATGCTCAACTGAGTTCAGAGTTTGAGATGAAAGATCTTGGAGAGGCCAAAAAGGTTCTAGGAATGGAAATCCGTAGAGACAAGTTGAATGGCACAGTCTGTTTAACACATACTCAGTATCTGAAAAACATACTTCAGAGGTTTGGTATTGATGATAGACAAAACCTGTAAGTACTTCGCTGGCCCCTCATTTCAACTTGAGTGCATCTATGTCTCCAAAAACAGAAGTAGACAAGAGGCATATGGATTCTATTCTGTATGCAAATGCAGTTGGAGCTCTGATGTATGCAATGTGGTTTGTACAAGGCCAGATATTTCTCATGTTGTCAGCATGGTAAGCCAATATATGCACAACCCTGGAAAGGGATATTGGAAAGCAGTAAGATGGATTTTACGGTACATTCTTGGAACTGTGGATATTGGCTTGAAATTCCAAAAAGACGGGACGAATGTCAATCGTCTAGTCGGATACATCGATCTAGACTATGTTGGTGATTTAGACAAGCGTCGATCAAAGGCTGGTTCCGTGTTTACCATGGCAGGAGGACCAATAAGCTGGAGATCAATGCTACAATCAACAATTGGTTTGTCTACCACAACGGTAGAGCATATGGAAATCACGGAAGCATTTAAGTAAGACATTTGGCTCCATAATTTGGTGAAGGACTTAGAGATTCGTCAAGAGAATATTGAAAATTTCTGTGACAGTCAAAGTGCCATATATCTGGAAAAGAATCAAGTTCATCATGGTCGCACCAAGCACATCGACGTTCGATACCAATTTGTTCAGGAAATATTAGAAGAAGGGGACATTCTACTACAGAAGATCGGGACTGCAGACAATCCTGCAGATATGTTGACAAGGGTGGTTACGAAGATCAAGTTCCAACACGGCTTGGACTTGGTCAATATTTCCCGAGTGACAGGCGCCTAAGGGCGCAAATGGAAGCAACATTTTTCCAGTGGGGAAAAGTTCTCCAAGGTGGATATTGTTGGAGTGGTGGCTCATTTCAAGAATGTGTTGTTAGCTGTTCAAAAGGTGGCTAACTGTTCAAATGATGGCTGCTGAAAACGTCTCCATGGCTACTGGGCTTACGAAAGAAAAATATAACACCATCTTCTCCTATATAAACCACCCCAATCATCATTGTGAAAGCCTCCCATTTTCAGCTAAGTATTAGCTTCATTACAAAGTGGGGATCCTGAGAGATAAATTTGTGTATGTAAATTTTCTCTAATCTGAAATTGATGTTTCCGGTGGAGGTAGGCTAATTGTCGAATCATGTTAAATTTGTGTTCTTGTTTTCCATTTATATTCCGTTGTGCTCTACTTTTCGTTTCGGGTGATTCCGCACAACAAGATGCTCCTTTACCCACTATTAATCGGATAGAATCGATCTCTTACCAGCATACATAGGACCTCTTTTAATTCCTTTCACCTATCTTAGTTGCCTATTACGATGGAAAAGCTAAGACATCTTACTTTAGTAATACCATTCATAAATTTGAGATGAAACTTCAAAGATGGTATTTAAAGTTGTTTTCTCAATGAGGGGGAGTTATTATAATTAAACATGCGTTAACATTTATTCCCGATTAATTTGATTGCTGCTATGAAGTTACACGTTTCAGTTCTGAACAAATTGGAGCATATAATGTCTAGTTGGTTTCTAGTACAGGTAAGAAGAAAAAGATTTGGAGGAAGGAGAATGTTCTAGGTATAAAAAGTATAAAGATCGTTCACGCAAGCTTCACTTGAAAACTACGGTGGAAGTTGAGACAAGGGTGACGGAGTTCAAATTAGCCTTGGCCACGTGTCATCCACAAATAACTATGTAATAAATGAGAAAAGAAATACTGAGCAATTAAGGGTCAGGAGCCCTAGTTAATGCCCAATTGTGAGACATTTATCCCTAGGAGGGAGCTCGGTCTAGACTGCTTAATACACCCCCGAGCCCACCACAGGTCGGTCAGGGCATAACGGAGTGCGGCCAACGCAGCTCGGACCATGGCGTCATTAGGAACTCTCCGTAGGTCAGATAGAGATAACCACGGTTTTATCCCATGTGGGTGGTTTAAGTAAATATGGAAAATATCCTCCCATTATGATTCTGTTTCAAATTATTGGGTATATTAAAAATATCCCGGAAATCACGGGATAGAGGCGTAAATCAAGCCCCCGGTGGTTACATGTGAGAATCCTCGAAGGACACGACACCGCCATAACCTAGGGCACAAGTGTTCCCTATATAAACGTTTTTAGAATTACGGCAGACTTGATTCCTTAATAATCCCAGGATACGTAGGAAACTTGAGAAAGACATTCTCAGGCTCAGTCTAAATCATTAACAAACACCCCCTGTTTCATCTTTCATTGGTTTTTGGATCTTGAATATTGTCTCTAGATTAAATCGGCCCGGATGATTACTCTGACGGTATCCATCATCGTCAAAGGGCATGTGTTATGGACATCTAAAGCCATGGCTAGTAGTTATCCATTGTATAAACTCTTTGCTTGGAACATGGTTTCTACGGTGCAAGATTGTATGGACAATCAGACTAAATATATCGGGGCTCCTTTTCATTTATGGACATGGTTACCTACTAGTTCTGGGAAGTTTCTATTGCTTTTGCATATAAGATACTTGTTAGAAACAGGACCGTCAGGGATCAAAACGGATTGCAATAATAAAAAATAAATGAGAAAGCATAATGTAATGGTGACTTAAACTATGCTACTGAGTTTGGTTTTGGAAACATGTTTTGGTCAGCAATGTATAAAGCATCTGCTGAAATCTGGTGTTCAGCTAGGGGCAAGTTCAGCAGGGTTGATCAGCCTGCTGATGGCAAGCCTATTGAAGACAAGTATGTTGAGCCTCGGCAGACTTGGGGAACATGTCTGCTTCATGTTTATTCGGGTTTTATATAAGTTACTTCTGGGGTATTTCAGTCATTTACTGGGTTGGCTGTTTAGTTGGTTAGGGTTGGATTCCCAAGGCTATAAATACCATATGTATTTATTGTAACTTAATGTAACTTTCTGGTGATAATAAAATATCCTCATTTGTCCGTGGAGTAGTCGGCACATTGCCGGAAACCACGTTAAATATGTGTTCTTCTTGTTTCTGTGTTTGTTTACTCGTTATTCTTTTATCTTTACTCACCATCACTTTTTGATCGATCTGTAATAACACATAAGTCAAACAAGAACAATAACACAAGATTTAACGTGGTTTCCGGCAATATGCAAACTACTCCACGGGCAGAAAGAGGAGAATATATTATCATTGGAGATTTTACAGACTTTGCAATTGCTTAAGGCAATTGCTCAAAGCTACTGCTGCTTCTACTGCAAATGTTCTTGAATTTAACAGACGTGTATTTATAGCCACAAAAAACTAGACCTAGCCGCCATAAAGACATACCAGCATAATGACTAAAATACCCAAGATGTGAACTCATCTCAACTGACTCCACCAGACGTAACCAAACTGACATTTGCCCAAGGCTGAGATTTGTCCAAAGCTGACTCTTGGCAAAACTGACTTTTGCCCAAAACTGACTCTTGCCAAAGCTGACTCTTACCAAAGCTGACTCTTGCCAAAACTGACTTTTGCCAAAACTCACTTTGCTCAAAGCTGACGTAGCTCAGCTTAGTACTCAGCTTTGTATAAGATATCAAGTCACATTTCCTAACAAATCTCCACATTGACTCGAACTCTCATTCAAACATATATATAACCAGATGTACTGTACCAGATGCATTTGTCAATGCTAGATGTACTGTACCAGATTCCTTCATTTTCTTCAGACTTGATTGAGTTGAGAATAGTTGTAATCAAGGAATTGATCACCAGCCAAGATGTGATTACCAGATTCAGATGTAATCACCTCAGTTAAGCACACTCGGATGAGTTCTTCCGATTCAACTTCAACTAAACAGATTGCAGATTCAGATTCAGATTCAGTTTCTTAACTGACCAGATGTGAACACCACAGATTCCAAGTGAGACTTCTCCAGATGAGACTTAACTCCAGATGAGAACTCCACCTCAGACATGTTCACCAGATGCTTAGCTGACTTCACTCAGCCAATCATATCAGATTTGTCTTACTCAGCTGAGGCTTCCAGACACAGATCCAAAACCAGCCCAGACATGTTCAACAGACTCAGTAGACGCCTCTCCGCTGAAAGATGGACTCAGCTGATTCTTCATTCGGCTAACTTCCCAGACTTGAACATTCCACTTTATGCAGCTGACTTTCACTCAGCTGGTACCAGATCAGCTGAGCCTTACTCAGCCAATCCCGTATTTTGGTTCCACTCAGATTCAGCTCTTGATTCTTCAGATTCAGATGCACAACTAAGTGCCAGATTAGTGTTGACTGTTCTCAGCTGAGTTCTGCAAACTCAACTGAGTATGGACCTGAAGCTCCACCTGCTTGTCAACACTCCAGATTCAGATTAGATTTGCATTAGGGTCTTTGGAATCACCCTTCTTGAATGTCTTCTTTTCAGGATTTCCATTCCCTTAGCAACTGCTACTAGCAAATAAACCAACAGCCCGATTGTTTGTACCTGTGCAAGCTGAATTATGCCTTAGCTCTCGATTATGGAGAGATGCTCTGACATCCTCCAATGACACCGTGTCTTTTCCAACAACAAAAGACTGCACAAAATTCTCATATGATGTTGGCAGTGATACCAACAAAATTGGAGATGCATCCTCATCTTCGATCTTAACACCAATACTCTTCAAATCAAGCAATATTGTGTTCAGCTTTTCCAGATGATCTTTGAGAGGCATTCCTTCATGAATCTTTAAACTAAATAGACATTGCTTCATCAGAAACTTGTTGGTCAACGACTTTGTCATATACAGACTCTCAAGATTCAGCCACGCACTGCTGGCCAATGAATCATCTTCAAGAACCGGTGATAACATCATCAGACAAGCACAACAAAATCATTGAATGTGATTTCTCCTCCAAGATTAGCCATCTCACCGTTTCCGGCATCCACCGCCTTTGACAACGGAGCCCAGAGCTCCGGTTTCTTCAACATAGCACGCATCTTGATTTTCCACAGATTGAAATTGTTCCTTCCTGTGAATTTATCAATCTCAACATTTAACCTGAACATCTTGATCTTGCCAAAGAACAATAAATTTTATCACGTAATCCTAGCACCGGTGAAGGTCTTGGTGAAGATAATTTTGTTCAAACATATGATTCCCACACGTAACCTCAGATTCCCGATGACAAGTGTTCTAAAAGTCGGCCAAGTCGGCCGACTAGCGCCGCCCCTAGCGCTTAGTCGACCTCCACCGACCCGAGTACACACTAGTCGGACTCAGATTGGCGTCGTGGTCTCTAGTCGGGGACTAGTCGCCTTCTAGGCGGGAAAGTCGGGTTCAAGGCGGGATAGTCGGGCTCAACTCGGGCTAGGCGTTCTGTATTATGATTTTATTTTTTGAAACTTGAGTACTTGACTTTGAATGTTTTTATTTTGGACGTATCATGTATGTTTCTATGTGTTTATTTTGTGAAATGAATTTGTTGGACTTATGTTATGTTAGTACTTAATATTACTATAGTAGTGGTATCATTATTTTCGGAGGTTTGTAGTAATATTTTGTTATTTTTGTTATTGTAAATTCCATTATTATTATTATTAATTAAAAAAATCCAAAACCGCCTAGTCCCCGACTAGTCCCCCGCCTAGCCGACTAGTCCCAACTCCCCACCCGGCCGCCCGACTAGCGCCTACCGACTTTTAGAACATTGCCTGATGATAACCTGGATGCTTTGACACCACTTGTTAAAAATAGGACCGTCAAGGATCAAAACGGATTGCAATGATCAAGAATAAATGAGAAAGCATAAATCAAACAAGAACAATAACACAAGATTTAATGTGGTTTCTGGCATTATGCCGACTACTCCACGGGTAGAAAGAAGAGAATATATTATCACTGGAGATTTTACAGACTCTACAATTGCCTAAGGCAATTGCTCAAAGCTACTGCTGCTTCTACTGCAAATGTTCTAGGTTACAACATACGTGTATTTATAGCCACAAAAAACTAGACCTAGCCGCCATAAAGACATACTATCATAATGACAAAATACCCCAGATGTGAACTCAGCTCAACTGACTCCACCAAACGTAACCAAATTGACATTTGCCCAAAGCTGACTCTTGGAAAAACTGACTTTTGCCCAAAGCCGACTCTTGCCAAAGCCGACTCTTGCCAAAACCGACTCTTGCCAAAACTCACTTTTGCCAAAACTCACTTTGCTCCAAGTTGACTTTTCTCAGCTTAGTACTTAGCTCAGCGTAGTACCCAGAGTTGTATAAGAGGTCAAGTCACATTTTCTAACACTATGAAAGAAGATAAAGCCTACAAGATTTGAATTAAGTGAGTTATGGAAGCCATATATACCTCTCATAGTCTCTTTCTTTTATGGAGAATGCACAAATTTATGCTCCCTTTCCCTCAACAGATTCAAAATTTGGGTTTGAATGGTCGTTTCAACTTTCAAATATTCTTTTTGTGCTCCAAAAGATACTATGACACATGCTTTTTGGAGATGTTCTCAAGCCAGTAAATTGTGGCACCACTTTCTAAATCTATTAAACTTTTGACCTAAATGTCAAACTTGGAAATATTTCGTTGAGGAATGTGTTGGAAGTAGCGCCCGAAAGACAATTTAAGTAAATGTTTTTATAATTAATAAATGACAGATTTATTCTTATCTTATTACTTGCTTCGTGTTTATAAGTAATACACTACTGAAAACCCTAAGTCTTATCATATGTAGCCATATAACTTAGTGTGTGTCACACGCGAGGATTAAGTTTATGGTGATACACTTAAATTGTTAGCCAGTGGTGAACTTAATCAAAGTATGTGTGATAGGTTCATATTTGACTACATATATGGTGCAATTTTAGGGCGTTTTCTGCGAAAAGATCTCGCTTTGGGTGGTGTTTTTGGTGTATTT
Source organism: Gentiana macrophylla (assembly GCA_026214975.1). NCBI lineage: Eukaryota > Viridiplantae > Streptophyta > Magnoliopsida > Gentianales > Gentianaceae > Gentiana > Gentiana macrophylla. The sequence goes on from CM047814.1 coordinate 22,665,710, forward strand.
CAGGTTTAATATGATGGAGACATGATTTTGGATGTTTTGAGGCCTTTTGGAGTCATTTGGAGCTATTTAGACAAAGTGGAAGTGAAGCGATCGAGTCGGTAAAGAAAACAGTGCTGAAAAGCTAAAAGCTGGAACGGTAGGATCCTACCATTAGGCAGCGCAGAAACGAATCGAGTCGGCTGCGAATTTATGGTTCATTACAACATCATTAAACACTTTTTTTTACATATTCTGACTTTATGGATAGATACTACTTTATTATTTTATTAGGATTATTTATATTATGAATTATTAGAAAATCCCCATATAAAAAAAAAGGAAAGGGAACGCATCATTCAGCTTGTGCGATTGGGAGCAAGAACAGCTATTGCGACCTTGTACCTTTTTTCCTAGGGTTTATTTCTTCAACAATTACAATCTTCTCAATTTTCTGCGATTCAATAAGGTATTTTGATCCTTTCTTATGTGTATTATTATGATCATGTGTAGCTAAATTTCTTTTCTCCAGTTAAAGCATTGTGAATCTCTAAATCTAGCAATTGTGAGATCAAATTGATATTTTTCCTCGTTTGATTTTTGGTATCGTTTGATTCTCTGTTTCAATCGAATTAGAATTAGAAGATCAATCTAATTTCCACTGCAGGGTTTTTAGGTTAATTGTCTAGTTCATCGCCATAATTTACACCAAGACGGTTGTTTAGGTGAAATTAAAAGTGGTAAACGATAATTTTCTGCCGGATCGCCTCCTGTAGGAATCACTATTATGAGAATTAAGTGTTCTATCGTTAAAATTAGACCGGTTGGCTTAATACCTAGAAATTGGGTTTTTCTGTTAGTTAATGCTATCGGTTCACCAACTTCTAGCGGTCGTTAGGAGTGTGATTCCGATTAGGGAATAATTAGTGGCGGTTGTCCTAGTTATCGGTTGTAGGAAAAACTGGCTAATTCGCGGTTGCGGTTAGCTATAACCAATTTATCAAGCATCAAATGAGTCATTTCGCATCAATGATCAATTGTGTTGATTTAGGGAGGAAACATTGGCTTTAGCCGGATTCGCCTCAACTTGATTTTTCCTTACTTATTTGCTCTATTCTCGCTTTTAATTTTTCCGCCAAATGTTTCATTCGCATACTTTGTGAATTTATACTTAATTTTAAAGTCATCCTACACAACTTGTTTTTATCACTATTCTGAAAAGAAATAATCAACTCTTCCTCGTGGGATTGACTCCTTCTCGCCCTATACTAGTTGTAAGGTGAAGGGAAATAATTTTGGTGGGTTAACGACACACCAAATTTTGGCGCCGTTGCCAGGGAACGGTGAATTTATTTCTTTTTGGAACTTATTGCACTGACTGTTTCAGTTTATGCCAAGGTCCTCAAGAACAGGTGAACTGATATTTGATCCAGAGATAAAAAAAAACACAAAAAAAAATAGAGTACAAAATCAAGAAAAAAAAAGTGCAGCCATCAACAAGGTAAGAAATCAAAGTTTGAGTTTAAGAATAATTGCAGTATGTATATATATGGAATGTAAATTTCATTCAAAGTGTAAGCAGTTGCTCTTGTTGCTTGATGACACACGTTTAACCCATTTTTTCCTTTTTCCCACCTTATTTTCAGTCCTTGGCCCCGTTACAACCTTGTTAAAGACCTCTTGATTTGTGCGTTGGAATTTGAATGTGTAGTGGTGGAGATTAGATCGATATGCAAACATATGGTAATGCTTGGTGTTGGCGTTGATTTTGAGTGTGAGTGAATTGTCCCGTTGCATTTCTATGAATCGAGTGATTATCTGTGAGGACAGTTGAGGCTCATTGATTTTTCCTACTTGAAAATGTGTGAACCAATGTGATAATGTGATGAGTATGAACACTAGTGTGTGGTATGTATTGCTTGATTGTCCTTTGATTTGAGTTATGATATGCGAGATGGATGATAAAGTTGGACATGGGTCATGTTTGGACATTAATGGTGTGTTGCATTCACGTTAGTTGTAGGTCATGCATATCATTGCTAGGTCCCTTAGTGCACTCTCTTTTCTTTTTCTTTTTCTTTTTTTCTTTCTTTGGGATGAGAGTACGATGCTTGAGGACTAGCATCCATTTAAGTGTGGGGGAACTTGATAGGTTCATATTTGACTACATGTATGGTGCAATTTTAAGGCGTTTTCTGCGAAAAGATCTCGCTTTGGGTGGTGTTTTTGGTGTATTTCAGGTTTAATATGATGGAGACATGATTTTGGATGTTTTGAGGCCTTTTGGAGTCATTTGGAGCTATTTAGACAAAGTGGAAGTGAAGCGATCGAGTCGGTAAAGAAAACAGTGCTGAAAAGCTAAAAGCTGGAACGGTAGGATCCTACCATTAGGCAGCGCAGAAACGAATCGAGTCGGCTGCGAATTTATGGTTCATTACAACATCATTAAACACTTTTTTTTTTTACATATTTTGACTTTATGGATAGATACTACTTTATTATTTTATTAGGATTATTTATATTATGAATTATTAGAAAATTCCTTTTAAGAAATTTTAAAAAAATATTAAAAAAGGAAGAAAAGGGAACAATTCATTCAGCTTGTGCGATTGGGAGCAAGAACAGCTTGTGCGACCTTGTACTTTTTTCCTAGGGTTTATTTCTTCAACAATTACAATCTTCTCAATTTTCTGCGATTCAATAAGGTATTTTGATCCTTTCTTATGTGTATTATTATGATCATGTGTAGCTAAATTTCTTTTCTCCAGTTAAAGCATTGTGAATCTCTAAATCTAGCAATTGTGAGATCAAATTGATATTTCTCCTCGTTTGATTTTTGGTATCGTTTGATTCTCTGTTTCAATCGAATTAGAATTAGAAGATCAATCTAATTTCCACTGCAGGGTTTTTAGGTTAATTGTCTAGTTCATCGCCATAATTTACACCAAGACGGTTGTTTAGGTGAAATTAAAAGTGGTAAACGATAATTTTTCGCGCGGATCGCCTCCTGTAGGAATCACTATTGTGAGAATTAAGTGTTCTATGGTTAAAATTAGACCGGTTGGCTTAATACCTAGAAATTGGGTTTTTCTGCTAGTTAATGCTATCTGTTCACCAACTTCTAGCGGTCGTTAGGAGTGTGATTCCGATTAGGGAATAATTAGTGGCGGTTGTCCTAGTTATCGGTTGTAGGAAAAATCAAGCTAATTCGCGGTTGCGGTTAGCTATAACCAATTTATCAAGCATCAAATGAGTCATTTCGCATCAATGATCAATTGTGTTGATTTAGGAGGAAACATTGGCTTTAGCCGAATTCGTCTCATCTTGATTTTTCCTTACTTATTTGCTCTATTCTGCTTTTAATTTTTCCGCCAGTATTTCATTCTGCATACTTTGTGAATTTATACTTAATTTTAAAGTCATCCTACACAACTTGTTTTATCACTATTCTGAAAAGAAATAATCAACTGTTCCTCGTGGGATCGACTCCTTCTCGCACTATACTAGTTGTAAGGTGAAAGGAAATAATTTTGGTGGGTTAACGACACACCAATGTGGTCTATTGATTAAACCACCATTAATGCGCCCAGAACACATTATGGTGTGACCGTCTTATCCGGACCGTCGATATTGGTTATCTAAGTGGGGCATTTATATATGATGTAGTCATATAGGACTGGACTGATTTAATTTGCATTTCTCATATAATTCCGTGATTGACTAATCTTATTAAATCACAAGATGATCATATATAGATTAACCTTAATCCTGAAGTGATTGCAGACGCCTGCTTGTTTCAAGATAGGGTTTGATGTGTTCGTTAAGGATTGCTAAGAGGCGCAGTCCGAATCATTTTCACGTTGGCACTATTCTGGAATGAGTGAGGAGTGTGTGTCTCACAGCTATGGAATCCATTCCTTCCTGCGGGAAGTAGAAAGACAATCCTCTTATTTGTTGATCCTAGAAACTAATCGATCGGCCGAGTTCGTATTGGTTATGAACTAATTGATCACTAGTGGGTTAATGGAAAATAAGGATAAGATGTAATGAATAAGGTTTACAGAAATATTCCCGCTTCGTTACGGATAGTCTATGGAGGGTTAGCCTGTATGTAATGATTATATCAATGGACACTTATTGACTCGACTTTCTGAGAATAAGTTATATCTATAATCGATAGAGTTCGGGCCGATTTATGGTGACGTAATTCGAATTAATAAGTTGAGTAGAAATGTTCGTTGATGAATATTTTATTCAATTTATTGTAATTACTCGCTTATAGGTCCATGGTCCCCTGGGCTTTCTTAACACGCGAGTGTTTTCTCGTTTTGTGGAACATCGAGAATAAATAGTTGGTCTATTTAATAAATATGCGGATATTATTTATTCGGTAAATAATATGCAATATAGAAAAGACATTTTCTATTATCCCAAATGGCAAAAAAATTGGCGCCATATTTTTTGGTTTTGGGAAAAGAAATTTTCTCCTAATTAATTATAATGTGGATAATATAATTATTTGTGTGTTAAATAATTATAAATAAGAAATTAGTTTTCTTATTGGATAAATATGAAATTTGTTTTCCTATTGGATAAATGTTTTATTTTCCTAAAAGGAAAAGATAAATTTGTATGTAAAAGATAAGCACTCAAATTATTAGTTATTTTCCTATAAAAATAGAGTTTCTCCCAACACAAAATTGGAACATAATCCAACGCCATTTTTGAAGAAAAAAGGGACGCCACCCTTTTTGAATAAAAGAGAGAAATTTTGTTTTTTTGTCTTAGCTATTGGGAGAAGAAAAACTAGGGTTTTTTCTGAAGCATATTTGAGGAGGTTCTACTACAAGGATCGACGTCCACCAGTCGTCGTTTGGAGATACAATCCGGAAGATCACGGCTTCTCTTCTGTCTGGTAAATCTTTAACCTTCTTGTAGTTATATTAATTAATCATGTGAATTAAATCATGGTAAAATCGCATGCGAATTTAATTCGTAGCTTCCGCTGTGCATGATCGAGTGTCTCGATCGGTGCTGTGAATCAGATCTGACGATCCAATTATGGATCGGATCCGGATTCAGATTTTTGTATATCCAACATGTGGTATCAGAGCCAAGTTAAAGCGATTTTGCGATCTTGATTGCATAATTAATTAATAAGGAGTGAAATTGAATAAAAATTGCATCTTTTATATATTTATTATATATATGCGTGGTTGAATGTTCTTGGTTGACGAGATGGACTGGGGTTGGTACTTGTTTACCGTTAAATCTATTGTAAACCCAAATTTTTCTGGGTGTAGGAAATTATGTAATTTATTTGTTGTAATTTAATTTCCTAGTAGTTAAATTTATATTCAAATCGGCGCTAGTGTTGTATTTAAATAATTTTCGAAGACCATCATCACAATAAAGGCGGCGGCACAGTGGTGAAGATCTGTTACAGCAATCGGTAGGTCAAGGGTTTGAATCACCCTTGACACGTTTTTATCCAAGTTTGTCCAGAAAAATTGATTTTTGAAAGACGGCGGCGCAGTGGTGAAGATCTGTTACAACAACCGGTAGGTCAAGGGTTTGAATCACCCTTGACATGTTTTTATTCAAGTTTTTCCAGAAAAATTGATTTTTGAAAAAGAAAGGGTTGCAGCTGGGGGGAATTGACCCCGCGTCCAACAACCAGGAGAAGAGGCGTCTCACCAACTCGGCTGGAGCTTCTTTGTTCAAGAATCGGATTAGAAAAATATTATACAGAGCGGCGGACGAATTGTTTAGAGATTAGAAAATCTTTTAAACACAGGGTTTATTTATTTATTTAATTTTAATTTATAGATTAGATACGGGGGTACCAATGGTCCATCTCAGTGGTTTATTTTTCGCATTTATTTTCTCTTGTGATTATTTATGTGATATAACCATGCCATGCATCATATTCATGAATCAACTCCTAGCATATGCATACATGTAGAAAATTAATTTTCGCATTAATTAGACATGTATGGAAACGATAATTCATTTAGATTAATAATAAATTAAATTAATTAAAGGAAACGGAATTTTATCGGGATATAAAATTCACATGATAAAAATAAAATTTACTCGGTGTATTTGTTTTTGGGATCTAAAATCCTTCGGGGATTTAATTATGTAGTGGCTACATAAAAGAATTTTAATAATCGAAAATTTGGAAAATCGTGAAAAGTTGGACACCGATAAGTTGGTGATTGCTTTTAGTGATTTATTATTTTAGGATTATTGAAAAAAAAATTCTAGGATCCTAAATTTTTTACCATGACATGATTAGGACTTTAAAATTCTTTGGTGAATTTTAGTTGTGTAGTGTCTACACAAGAAATTATTAAATATTCGAAGAATTGGAAAATCATGAATATAATGTCACTAGTTAGACGGTATTTGGAACCGATAAACTAGTGGGAGTTTTAAATTTTGTGATTTATTGTTTTCCGATTTTATGGGAACTAATAAGTCCTAATGTATTAGGATTATAAAATTCTTGGTGAACTTTATTTGTGTAGTGTCTACACAAAGGAATTTTAATCCATAAAAATTGGAAGATCGTGAATATAGTGACATCAGTTAGACGGTATTTGGAACCGATAAACTAGTGGGAGGATTAAATTAAATATTCATGATCTGTTGTTTTTTGGATTATTAGAAAATTCTAAAATCTTAATGAGACAACCTAATTTTCAAAATAACGAGTGGGAGCGGGAAAGGTGACAACCAACCCCACGGCCTCTACTGTTGACACAAGCATGTGAGAGAATGGTGACGCCTCGTGCCGCTTTGATTTTGGCCCCCTACAGATGGCCTTCACCGCTATCAAAATTCAAGGCTTGGTTTCCGAAAGGATAGGATTTTGAGTACTCGTCGGGTCACTGACCTACCCTGTGGCGGCATACTCGGGGCGTACTTAAAAATCTAAAAGAATAGGTCACACTCACAAGGATAATTTTGGAAATATCTTGGCTGAAAAAGGAAGGTAATCAACAATTAAATATGAGATGTTCGATTCTTAAATGGTTTAATTGTCGAGAGAGATTGTATCAATTTAATCGTCACCTCTTTGACCTACCCTACGGCGGCACTGAGGTGTGAGATTAAATCCTTGGAATGGTAGGATTAACTACATGCATGACATCACGTTTATAATTCCTAAAATCATTATAAGTTGTGGTGTGTGATTTGATTTATATTTCTGTCATAATTTATTTTTCAACTACATATAATTTCAAGGTAACTAAACTGCTAAAATGATTATAATTGACTAATGATGATTTCGTGTTAGTGGAAAAGTAATGAGAACGTTGAACTCAATAATCGAGAATGCAAATTAATTTTTTGGAAGAGGATGTTCCTCTTGAGCCTTCAAAATTTAGTGACATTGATAAGTATGTCACTGTTGTCACTCGGTTTGAACGGGAGACAAATTAAAATTAGTTCAAAGATGACGAGAATGATTTGGCATCAATCTCACTGGACATCCCACAGTTCACGAGTAGTGTCTACTCAAATGAACTGCTAGTTCACGGCCATTTCCTTTAAAGAATTCCAAGAATGGGAAAGAATGTGTACAAGTGTAAGTCACCTAAAACTAAATAAGTTTAAAAGGCTACACCGAAACACTAATGAAAGAAAGTGTAGGATGAGGAAAGTGATTTCGGATCACTAACCTATGAATCCTTAGAGACTTTCTTGACCGGGTAATTTGACCCGGAAGCTAAGTTCTTTTTGTAAAAACGAGGTGGCTAGGCATTAATGATTAAAGAGTAGACAACGGGTAGTTATATCAGCTAAAATAGTGGGAGTGATAGAAGGAAACAAATTTCGGATTTTAATCCTTGAATATCACATAAATTTAATTTATGTTTTCAGATTCGTTGGAACGAATGGTTTAACTTTCAAATCGATAATATAGTTGCCTTAAAGAAAGTGAATATGACATTTGTATACGATTCTGAGACTCAGACTTTTGTCTGATAAAGTCAAAACCATTAAGTAATGCTGAAAAAGGTATATGTAACACATCATAAGCTATTAAGACAAATGGTTTCCATATTAAGATAAACGATTCTTCAGCATCAATTAATTAGTGCGTATATCCTAAAGATAAGATCTAAAGACTGCTAAGGGTGAATCCTATTTCCCAGTTTAAGAACACCATCTCAAAGGAAAAATGACTAAGTAACTTTTCAATTAGGAAAAGATAATAGAGCTGAAGAAGTATCACAACTTGTTCATATTGACCTTCGAGGTCTTATGAAGGATACAAGCCAATGGGAGCTTTTGAGTAATATACATTTTGTCTAATGACTACTCGAAGCGCCGATTAGTTTATCTAAATATTTGGAGGAATCTCTGATATTACCAGAGAAACGAGTATTCCATGCTCAGATATAGGCTATAGCATAGTATTTGGAACTGATGCTCGGCCTATCTTTGAGTGAAATGATTTCACTGAAAGGATAAACCATGTGTTGCCTTGTATAGTTATTAATATGCTACATTACACTGCTTAACTCAAGTAAGATATTGGTTGCGAAATAATGGTTTACATTATTATGTAATACCTAGAAGTCTACCTAGAAGATGCTTATGAATTTGTGGATAAAGAGTGAAGTACATTTATTGCACTTTTGCAAATAGAGGCATTTAGCACTAGTGCTTGAAGGTAGGACTGGAGATTTTACATACACGTTCAGATGGTGACTGTTCATGAAATATCTCAATGCAATGAGCAAAGGTTGGTTATAAGATTCTTAAGATCGGATAGTGACGGTTGCACTGTTACATCCTTTCTAAAAGAATGTTTAAATAACAACTTTAGACCATGAAGTACAGTTACTCAAGGAGTTTCTATCCAATTTAATCAGACCACATCCAACATTGGTTGTTGGGGGTTACACTGATGAATACTACAGTACCAGATCAGAATGTCAATCCACCCAAATGCAGTGGGAGTATGGTTTATCCATTGACTCCCTGTGATTATGAAGACTTTACAGTCTACTGAGGGTGATTGATAACTTATGGTCTTTTTGGAAGGACTGTATAGAATTCTGAAAAAAATGAGGTTGGTTTAAAGCCATAAACCTGTAAATGGAGTTTTGGTACTCCAATTCTGTTCACACTTTTATAGAACCACCTGAGTGTCCCGGGCCTAGTGGGAGAAATTGGATCTACGTGAAAAAAGTAGGATGAATGATAAAGTTTAATTTTTTAATCAAAGCCTGGTGGTCTAGGGATAATTCCCTGAGAAGTACAAAGTTTAATAGGGGTGATGCCCTGAAACTTTCTCACTACTCAGCCTTGCTTGACTCCATGGAAAATAGAAAGATTAACATGGGTGATGCCCTGAAACTTTCTTGCCGTACAATGGAGCTTAGATTCATTCGGAACGGAAGGGTTTTAGCTTAAAGCCAATGATAGATTGACTGCCTATGCTTATATCCATTGGTGGATTAAAGCAAACCTCTACGTCATTAAAAGCCACATGTTTGAAATATGTGGGCTTGACCAGAATATTGATGAGTCTTTTGTAGACCAGAGACTCAATATTGTTAAAGAGTAGACATTAGTGTTAATGAAAGGTGACACTGCAACAGTTGTAAGCAACATAGGTGTGTTATCTGAAGTCAGAAACTGATGAGCCAAAGCTTCTCTGGATTAGAGTAGTGGACTATATTCTTAGAAATCGATTCAGTCAAATTCATGAAAACAAGTTCTTTGGCAATATCTCATTCATCTTATTGTTAAGATGATGCATTTCCGAATGCTAGATTCAACGAAAGGTTTCCTACCCAACCACTCACGGAATAATTCTCTTAATCTTCAGATATAGAGAAAATAGGATAGATTCTCTTTTGGATAGAGAAAGTCAGGTTATTAAAAGTCAATAACAGTCGAATCTTGGATTCGGACGTTGAGTAGCAGTAAAGTGCATCCTCAAGTACCTTCGGTGAATGAGGAGTAATATGCGTCTATATTCGGGTGCAAACCTGAGTATTGTTGACTACACTGATTCTGATTTTAAGTCAGGTTAAGGGTGATCGTTAATTGATCTCGGGCTCAGTGTTTTCTCATAGCGATGGAGCTATAGTCTGGAGCAATCCAGCACTGCCAATTTGACTCTGTTAGTCGAATACATAGCAGCTTTCGGAGTAGCTACAGTGGCAATGTGGCCTGAGAAGATCTTTGTTGGATCGGGAAGTGATTCCAGGTCTCGATGAGCCGATACCATTTTACTATGAAAACAGTTGAGAGGTAGCTCATGCAATTGATCTTCGTAGTCACAAGAGGTCAAAAGCATATTGAGAGAGAGTACCACCTGATCAGACAGACCGTGCAGAAAGGCGTTTTGGTCCTAAAAGATCGCCTCGGGCCAACAACCTAGCTGATTAGTTTACCAAGTTGTGTGGCATCTTATGTCACTCATAAACGCTTGGCGGGCATGAAATTGGGAGATATGTCTCATCTGCTTTAGAGCAAGTGGGAGAATGTTGTGGTTAGAAAGAATAAGGGTGTGGTTCTCTAAAAACAATTATTGCTTGTCTTTACGGGTAAGTGAGAGATTGTTGGATGTAGTGCCCGAAAGACAATTGTTGCTTGTCTATACGGGCAAGTGGGAGATTGTTGGAAGTAGCGACCGAAAGATAATTTATGTAATTGTCTTTATAATTAATAAATGATAGATTTATTCTCATCTTATTACTTGCTTCGTTCTTATAAGTAATACATTATTGAAAACCCTAAGTCGTATCATATGTAGCCACATAACTTAGTGTGTGTCAACGTGAGGATTAAGTTTATGGTGATACACTTAAATTGTTATTCCGTGGTGAACTTAATCAAAATATGGGGTCTATTGATTAAACCACCATTAATGCGCCCAGAACACTTTATGGTGTGACCTTCTTATCCGGACCGTTGATATTGGCTATCTAAGTGGAGCATTTATATATGATGTAGTCATATAGGACTGGACCGATTTAATTTGCATTTCTCATATAATTCCGTGATTGAGTAATCTTATTAAATCACAAGATGATCATACATGGATTAACCTTAATCCTGAAGTGATTGCAGAGCCTGCTTGTTTCAAGATAGGGTTTGATGTGTTCGTTAAGGATTGCTAAGAGGCACGGTCCGAATCACTTTTACGTTGGCACTATTCTGGAATGAGTGAGGAATGTGTGTCTCACAGATATGGAATCCATTCCTTCCTGCGGGAAGTAGAAAGACAATCTCCTTATTTGTTGATCCTAGAAACTAATCGATCGGCCGAGTTCGTATTGGTTATGAACTAATTGATCACTAGTGGGTTAATGGTAAATAATGATAAGATGTAATGAATAAGGTTTACGGAAATATTCCCGCTTCGTTACGGATAGTCTATGAAGGGTTACTCTGTATGTACTGATTATATCAATGGACACTTATTAACTCGACTTTCTGAGAATAAGTTATATCTATAATCGATAGAGTTCAGATTCGGATTTATGGTGGCGTAATTCCGGAATTAATAAGTTGAGTAGAAATGTTCTGTTTGATTAATATTTTATTCAATTTATTGTAGCTACTGGTTATAGGTCCATGGTCCCCGGGTTGGCTCCTAACACGCGAGTTTTTTCTCGTTTTGTGGAACCTCGAGAATAAATAGTTGGTCTATTTAATTAATATGCGGATATTATTTATTCGGTAAAGAATATGCAATATAGAAAATACATTTTCTAATATCCTAAATGGCATAAAAAATGGCGCCATATTTTTTGGTTTTGGGAAAAGAAATTTTCTCCTAATTAATTATAATGTGGATAATATAATTATTTATGTGTTAAATAATTATATATAAGAAATTAGTTTTCTTATTGGATAAATAGGAAATTTGTTTTCCTATTGGATAAATGTTTTATTTTCCTAAAAGGAAAAGATAAATTTGTGTGTAAAAGATAAACTCTCAAATTATTAGTTATTTTCCTATAAAAAGAGAGTTTCTCCCAACACAAAATTGGAACATAATCCAACGCCATTTTTGAAGAAAAAAACGACGCCACCCTTTTTGAATAAACGAGAGAAATTTTGTTTCCTTGTCTTAACCATTGTGAGAAGAAAAACTAGGGTTTTTCTTAAGCATATTCGAGGAGGTTCTACTACGAGGATCGACGTCCACCAATCGTTGCTTGGAGATACAATCCGGAAGATCACGGCTTCTCTTCTGTTGGGTAAATCTTTAACCTTCTTGTAGTAATATTAATTAATCATGTGAACTAAATCGTGGTAAAATCGTATGCGAATTTAATTCGTAACTTCTGCTGTGTATGATCGAGTGTCTCGATCGGTGATGTGAATCAAATCTGACAATCCAATTATGAATCGAATCCGGATTCGGATTTCTATATATCCAGCAGAATGGTGGTATAACCTTTATTCGGGGAGCTCTTGTTAAAATTCTCTAGCCTTTTCATCTGTGGCTAGTGGAAAATATGGAAAGTTATGAACATGTGCATTTATGGTGATCAGATACACAGTATTAACGTTGTTGATTCAATCAAGCACGAACTATATAAAGCCAACCAAATTATGCATCTTTCCTGGAAATCTCGTGATGATGATATTCTTGTAACTTGTGGTGTATTCAATAATTTGCATAGACAAGTACCGAATAAAATTACTCTTGTTACTTGGAAATTCCCTCCTCATTATCAAATAAAAGTTAATTGTCACGGTTCATCCCTCGGTAATCCAGGTCTTGTAGGAGGGGGTTTTATGGTGATGAATTATCAGGGTAAAGTTCTCCGAGCTGGTTATGAGGCATATAGTAATTTATCTAATATTGAAACTGATATCAAGGCTATGCTTGTTGGTATATGATACGCAAAACCCGCAAAAGAGTCTGCGGATCCACATTGGATTTGTACGTAGGCCCAATAAAGGATAGGGTCCTCGTCCCAACTAGTCTGCACAAACATAAGCAGGACCGGCCGGACATAATCCAACCCGTCTTACGATCCATATCATTGGCCATGCCACGGGCGTCGATCAGCAAGAATTCAACCCGCCACACACAGTGCGATATGAAGCACTGGGAGGCCGGTTGGTCTGCCCTCCAGCTCGCAGTCCGCCATCCCGGATCAAGCCCACATGGCTAGGCGTACATGGTTCAAACATGACGGTTTCAAGACGAAGAATCAATAAAATGGCTAAGTGTCAAGCTCACCCTTTCTGAGGTCGCCCCGACAGCTGTATAGATTAATTATGTCTTGTCATACTTAATTATGTCTAATTGTAACTTAATAGCGTCATTAGCAGCCCGCGCCTATAAATAACGGCACATTGTAACCCGTTTGACATCTGATATAATACATAAAGTAGAAATACTCTGCCAATTTGTCAACAACGAGCTCGCCTCATTCTTGCTTTCAGCCCGCCTTCAAACATTCGTGAGCACCGTCGTGCACCGTTGTGCAAAATCAAACACTTTAGCCAGATATCCACCACACAAATCATCTTAACACATTTGTGATAATTCCGACATTATCAGTTGGCTCCGTTACCGGGAATTTCGCTATTTAGCATTTTTCCGCCCAAAACCGCCACCCAAAAATCATTTTTCCAGCCGAAACCACTTGTAACTTCCCTTTAATTGATTCATGATGTGTATGAAACTATAAATACCCCACGATCAATAGCATTGTAACTTAACTTGTTGATTATTCTTTGAATAATAATACTTCCGCTTTTTCTTTCGTTTTTTGTTTGTTTTCTACAAACTTCAACAGAAGTCATACGAGGAACTTGCTTAGACTAATTATCTGAAGAACGAGTATAACGTCTACCTTCTGCCATGTCTTTGAAAGAAGAAGAAGAGGTGAGAACAACTCACATTCTAAGATCAACACCTAAAAATTATCGCCCTAGATGAAAGCGTAATGCCCAAGTCTTACATTTAGGCTATAATACCAAATGTAACATTCCACTCCTGGATACCCGAGACATAATCCAAATGTGGAATGTGTTAGGAAATCAACTAGTCTACGCAGCGGAATTTAAAAAAAAAATTGATTTCCGATCCCAAGATCGACTTCGTTTAACAATAAACACATTAAGTAGTTGACGGTGATTACCTTGGTTGATCCAAAAGATCGACGCTTTGCCCCCCAACGGAGAGTAGTAGTGTGCGTGAGCCGCCCACGTGTCCGGCCTCTATCGATATCCACACGAACTCCTTGTCGGAATCCTCATTGGATTGCTAGTAGAAAAATCTGGTTGCTAGACCGGCCTTCTACTCTCTCTAACCTCTCTAGAAGAAGCTCACTATTTTTCACAAGAAATATTAGCTTTTGGAATTGTGATGTACAAAAGAGCTAGCCAACCCCTTGTTTATATAGGGGTAGGTGGCACCCCAATGCCTCCTAATCTGATTAGAAGAAGCTTCTAGTAGATTGATGAAAAAGAAGAACATTTTCCTAATAAAATAAGGAAAATCACTTTGATTGATTTATCTCTTTTATTTTAATATATTACATTAAATAAATCTAACATATTGCCAATATCTTTATCTTATTACCATAATTCTATTTTTTCAAAATCAATTAATATCCAATATTAATATATGGTAATCTTATTAATTAAATTACACAATCGAAGTGTATCCTATACACTCAAAAGTGGCACCCCAAACACCATTAATTTGACATCCGGAATATTGTTTAATTAATCAATATAATTAATATCTTATATTTTATTTATTCATAATAAATAAATACTACCATATTAATTTAATCACTATAACATTTTATAGTCGAGATAAACTTTTCTTGTTTGGTTATCACTATAACCGCATTTTAATCTGGTTAGATGTTCTTATGTGTGTGACCCAATAGGCTTCCGAATATGTTGGCCGTAGACACAAAGTGCAATTATGAAAATGCCCTTCGTACCTAAAGATCACGGGATAGCGTCTAGAAACACACCGTGACCCCCAATCATCGGAAGAGTCAAAAGCAATGACTACTACCTTTCATGTGAAACAGTTACCGTGTAAATAGAATCATATCGTTGTAATAATATCCATACAATCGTATCTTGAGTGTCAGTACATCAACGATCGTATCTTATAATCTGGATATCATGCTCTCTTGGAATAACTCATTTACTCCTACTATGCAAAGATTCACGAGAGCTAGACATTCCTTATAAGAAGGCCATTTCGGATATTCACTCATAATCATAGGATACACGATTCCCGGACGAACAACCATGTATCCTACGCATGCTTCAATATCACACCCGAGCACTACCGCATGATCGCCCCGTGGCTAGGGGAAACCTCAATAGTGTCAAAGAATGACAATCCACACCGTGATGCCATGGACACTCCGGTCTCAGGATAATTACACAACCTCTCTTGGACTGCTTCATGCTGAATCTCTTGGACTGCTCCATGCTGAATCTCTTCAACATCTTGTCTATATAGGTGGATTGTGACAGACCAAGCAACCTCTTAGATCTATCTCTATAGATTTTGATCCCTAGAATATAGGTTGCTTCTCCCAAGTCCTTCATAGAGAATTTCTTGGATAACCAAGTTTTGACTGACTGTAACATAGGCACATCATTCCCTATGAGCAATATGTCGTCAACATAAAGCACTAAGAACACAATGGCACTCCCACTAACCTTCTTGTAAACACAGGGCTCATCTTCGTTCTTGATGAAATCAAACTGTTTGATTATCTCATTAAAGCAAATATTCCAACTCCGAGAAGCTTGCTTTAATCCATAAATGGATCTTTGCAGTTTGCACACCATCCTAGCATCATCGGTTGTGAAACCCTTAGGTTGTGTCTGTTAGATGTAATATCGCCGGATGGATCAAGATCCACCCGATTACGCAGAGGAATAGTATAGATCTAGATCTTGTCAACCAAAATACATAAAATAAAAGATCTAAACCTACAAGGGGGTTTAGATTGCTTACCAGTTTATGGTGTATAAACGTCAAGAACAATCTTTATTCCAAGCTACTCGATCCAATGAGATGCCGCCGTCTTCCAACGTGTATCTCCAAGCAACACTAAGTGGATGGTGTTTCAAGCCGCCGGACCTCCTTGATATGTTACCTTAGAAAACCCGAAGCCTTTTTAAAACTGGAACCCCTAGTATTATAGCCGAAAATTCTAAGCTATAATACTCCCAAATATGCGTGTAATGTGATATGTCAAAAGGCTTGGGAGAACTCTCTTTTATATAGGAGAGTAATCATTATCCTCCAAGGATTTAATAATTAAGAGATAATTATCAGATTAACCCTTATTCCAAATAAAAGATAAATAAAATAATTATCCCAAACAAATTAGGATAAATAATATTATTATCTAATATTCCATGAATTATCAATTAACAAATAAAAGATAAATCACATGTTAAATAATTATCTAAGAAAACTAATTCCTTAATAATCATTTAATTCACAAAATGTGCCCCCTTAATTAAATAAAGGTCCATGCGCATTTTTTTGACACATTGGGCCGAGTCCACGAAAAAATTTCTTTTTCATGTATTTAATTATCTAGTCCAACTAAACAATTAATCCACATATCAATTAAATACTCCAATCCAACTATTTAATTATAATTGAGATGAAACGACGAGAAAACATATATGCTATATTAGGAGCCACGTCGGGGACCATGGATCCATATTCAGTAGCTACAATAAATCAAATAATATTATCCATCAGACCGAACAATAATATTCAATATATTTATTCCGGGATTACACCACCATAAACCCGAAACTGAACTCTGCTGAATATAGATATAAACTTACACTCAACTATGAGTTATAAGGCGTCCACTGATATAATCATTACATACGGATAAATCCTCCATAGACTGTTCACTTCGATTCGGGACATCTCCGTAAACCCTTCTCGAAACATATTATCCTTATTTACCATTAACCCCCTAGTGATCAATTAGTTCATAACTAATATAGTATGAACTGGGCCCATCGATCAGTTTCTAGGGTTAACAAATAAGTGAACCGTCTGTCTACTTCCCGAGGGAAGGAATGGATTCCATATCTATGATAGCACAGACTACTCACTCATCCTAAGAATAGAGCCAACGAGAGTGTTGGACCACATACTATGAAGTGATCCTTACTAACACATCAAACCCTACCCTAGTCTAAGCGGCTTATCTCATGATCACCTCGAGATTGAGATTAATCCATATATGATCATCTTGTGATTCTATAAGACTTCTCGATTACGGAATTATATCGAGAACTCAAATCAAATCGGTCCAGCCATATATGATTATCATCATATATAAATGACCCATTAGGTACTTCTATTACCGATACCGATAAGATCATCACAACTAAATTGTTCTGGGCGCATTATTAGCAATTTAATCTAGAGACCCCACTCAGATTAATAAACGCTATGGACTAAGTTAATTTTAAGTATATTTCACAAACTCAATCCTCGTGTGTATAGCCATACACTGAGTTATATGATTACATAATCAATATACTTAGGGTTTTCTGCAGTGTATTAATATTGGCAATAAATGCGAATAAATAAGATGAAATAAATTCTATCATTTATTTAAATAAAACAATTACAAATTGTCTTTCGGGCATAAAACCTTACAATCTCCCACTTGCACGAAAGACAAGTGGATTAATTGTTTTAGAGCACACCCTATATCTACATTACAGCAATACAACTCCCACTTGCTCTAAAGCAAATAAGTCATGCCCCTAATACCAATAGTCTCCAAGTGCCGGTTGAATACTTCTAACGGCAATGTCTTGGTGAAAGGATCAGCGGGGTTGTTAGCAGAGGCGATTTTCTTGACGGAAATGTCTCCTCTTTGTACAATCTCTCTGATTAAATGGTACTTTCGCTCAATATGCTTCGACTTGAGGTGACTACGGGGTTCCTTCGAATTGGATACTGCCCCATTGTTGTCACAATAGAGAGTGATCGGATCGTTGTGATTTGGAGAGACCCCTAAACCATTCAGGAACTTTTTGAGCCAAACTGCTTCCTTAGTTGCCTCAGAGGTAGGGATGGCAACGGGGGGGTTCGGGACGGGTTTTATGCTCCCCAACCCCCATACCCGAACTTTTGAATACTCCCCGCCCCGCCCCGCTTTCCTCGCTGGGAAATATTTTCCACCCCGCCCCGCCCCGTCGAGAATGAGTTACCCGCCCCGCCCCGCTTCCCAATTTCAGCCCGCTCTCTTCGGTCCCCGCCCCCCCCCCCCCCCCCCGCCCCAATTTACGCCCGCTTCCCGAATCTCAAGCAAATTATAGTGAAATTATACACAACCAAAACAAAATACAAACTCCAACACAATAAAATACAAACTTCAATCCTCTAATACAACATAGAATAATAACCAACTTTGAGCGCACTAATACAACATAGAATAATAACCAACTTTGAGCAATCCTCTAATACAACATAGAATAATAACCAACTTTTTTTTTCTCATTTGAAAGGTTAGGGTATTTAGATATTGAGAAATGAGAATAAAATTAAAATAGAATATTATTATATATATAATTATAACGGTACCCGTGGGGCGGTTCGGGTCGTACCGTGGAGCGGGGTTCGGGCCTATACCCGCGGGTATATATTATACCCCGCCCCACCCCCCATCCCCGTGCACGGGTAGCAATTTTATCCCCGCCGCGCCCCCCCCCGGTCAAACCCTCGTATTTTGACCCCGCTCGATCGGGTTCGGGACGGAATCCGGTAACGGGTAGTTTTTGCCATCCCTACTCGTAGGCCGCTATGTATTCAGGCTTCCATAGTAGAATCGGCCGTCTTTGATTGCTTGACGCTTCTCCAAATGATCGCACCGCCACCAATGGTAAACACCGATCCCGAGGTAGATTTAAAATCATCTCGGTCCGACCGAAGTCGAGTCGTGTACCACAGACATCTCTAGGTTTGCACCCGAATATACCAGCATATAATTCCTAGTCCTCTTCAAGTACTTTAAGAGGTTCTTTACTGCAATCCAATGCTCATTACCTGGATTCGAGTGATAACGACTCACGGGTCCAATGCCATAACAGATGTCAAGTCTAGTGCACAGCATAGCGTACATTAGACTACCTACAGCCGAAGCATAAGGCACTCTTTCCATAGCCTCTGTTTCCTCAGGAGTCTAAGGACTCTGAGTCTTAGAGAGATGGACGCCGTGACGAGTTGGTAGGTAACCCCTCTTTGCGTCCGTCATGTTATATCTAGCCATCACCTTATCAATGTAAGTGGCTTGTGAAAGAGCTAACATCTTGTTCTTACGATCCCGTATTAATTGGATCCCGAGAACATAATTCGCCTCTCCCTCTTTCATTTGGAATTGGCTGGCCAACCAAATTTTAACATCCGACAACATCCCCTTATCGTTTCCAATTAGGAGAATGTCATCTACGTACAACACTAGAAACGCAACCTTATCCTGAATGACTTTATTGTATACACAAGGTTCATAAGGATTTTGTTCGAAATCATATGACTTAATGTGTCATCAAATCTATGATTCCAAGACCGAGATGCTTGCTTTAACCCATAAATGGATCTCAGCAACTTGCACACTTTGTGCTCTTGGCCTTCCTCGATGTATCCTTCTGGTTGCTGCATATAGATTTCCTCATCGAGAAAGCCGTTAAGAAACGATGTCTTGACATCCATTTGCCAGATTTCATAATTTAGGCATTCAGCAATAGAAAGGAGGATCCGGATGGATTTAAGCATGGCCACAGGGGAGAAGGTCTCTTCGTAGTCTATACCCTCTCTCTGTGTGTAGCCCTTAGCTACAAGCCGTGCTTTAAAGGTTTGCACCTTACCATCAACTCCTCGCTTCCTCTTGTAGAGCCACTTGCTCCCTATGGGTTTTACTCCTTCGGAGCAATCTACAAGCCTCCAGACAGAGTTAGATTACATGGACTCTATCTCTTGATTCATCGCGTCAACCTATTGATCCTTGTCACGATCATCCATGGCCTTGCGAAAAGACACTGGATCATCTTCCACACCATCAGAGACGGCTACGTTCGCCTCTGATTTTCCATACCGATTTGGTGGCCGAACCACTCTCTCAGTACGTCTGGGTGGATTAGGATTAGGGGTGACTGTTGCATTCGTAGTGTTGTCTACTGTGACACTAGGTGGCACTTGTGGTCTGACCTCGTCAGAAAGTAACTCCTCAAGTACGAATTTACTTCGAGGCTTAAAGTCTGTCATATACTGATCCTCCAAAAATGTGACGTTAGTAGAAACTATTACCTTGTTATCTTTCGGATCGTAAAACAGACCTCCACGTGTTCCATTGGGGTAACCAACAAACAGACATACTTTCGTACGCTTTTGTAGTTTCGTAGTCTTGTCCACTAGTAAATGTGCAGGACAACCCCAAATTCGAAAGTGACATATGCTTTCGCCACATCCCTTCCAAAGTTCCAAGGGTGTCTTACTAACAGACTTAGATGGAACCACATTCAAAATGTACCGCTGCTTCTAGAGCATATCCCCAAAAAGATATCAGTAGGGAGGCGTAGCTCATCATTGATCTGACCATGTCAATCAATGTTCTATTTCTCCTTTCAGCAACTCCATTTTGCTGAGGTGTCCTAGGCGTAAAACGTTGGGAACAGATCCCATGTTCAAGTAGGTAGTCAGCGAACTCAGTATCTAAGTACTCTCCTCCGTGATCAGAGCGATGGCATTTCAAAGACTTGCCTAACTGCCTTTCGGCTTCTACTTGAAATTCCTTAAACTTGCCAAAAGTCTCGGATTTTCGACGCAACAGATAAACATGTCCGAACCTCAAGTAGTCGTCGATGAAAGTAACAAAATACTCGAATCCGCCTCTAGCTTGCACATTCATCGGACCACAAAGGTCTGAATGTACTAACTCTAGAGGTTCTTTGGCCCTATTCCCTTTTGACGAGAATGAACGCTTAGTCATTTTTCCCTCCAGGCAAGATTCGCAGACCGGCAACGAGTCAACAGATAACTCTTTTAAGGAATCACCCTTAGCCAGTCGTTTGATTATTTCCAAGGAAATTTGACCTAGCCTAAGGTGCCAAAGATATGTACTATCTTCTTTATGAGAAATTTTTTGCCTTTTAGCAGATTTTTTATGCGCTACTTTAAACATTTCAGTATTTAACAGGGGAGCTTGTGTATGTTTAATGAAATATAATCCGTTCTCTAATACAGTAGTACACAAAGTAAAACCATTCTTTGAAATAGTAAACTCATCATCCATAAAAGAAACATAGTACAACTGGTCTTTCAAAGCGAATCACTGAAATTAAATTTCTACTTAAAATTGAATGAAATAAACATTGTCTAAATGTAAAACTTTATTTCCAAAATGTAAAACCACAGATCCCACTGCTTTTGCTGAAACTAATGCCCCGGTGCCGACTCTCATAACTTGAGCTCCTTCCTCTAGCTCCTGAAACGAACTAAGGATCTGCAAAGAAGAACATACATGGTTAGTAGCTCCAGATCCGTAAAGTCTTGTAAATATAGAATTTTAATTAAGAAAATGTGTTTTAGCCGCTTTCTCCTCGCTCATACCTTGGGTTTCGCCTTGATCTTCATCTTTTCAGCAATATCTTCATATTTCGAGCCCAGAATAAAAAAAAATACGACAAAGATGCTATTTTTTTTTACATAAAATTCGATTGACATTAAATTAAAATACAAATCCTATGCTCAATTGTTACTAAACAAGAGAGCTACAAAATAGATCTACGGGTAAACAATACCAACCCCAATCCATCTCTTCAACCACAACATTCATAAGCATACAACATGATATATTTCGAATTCATAAAAAAAACGAAATTAAAAAAAACATCTAAAACATGATTTTTCCACTCCTAGATCTAAAATTTACATAGCTACCACTTGTTAGATGTAATATCACCGGATGGATCAAGATCCACCCGATTACGCAGCGGAATAGTATAGATCTAGATCTAGTCAACCAAAATACATAAAATAAAATATCTAAACCTACAAGGGGGTTTAGATTGCTTACCAGTTTATGGTGTATAAACGTCAAGAACAATCTTTAATCCAAGCTACTCGATCCAATGAGATGCCACCGTCTTCCAATGTGTATCTCCAAGCAACACCAAGTGGATGGTGTTTCAAGCCGCCGGACCTCCTTGAAATGCCACCATAGAAAACCCTCTAAAACTCGAACCCCTAGTATTATAGCCGAAAATTCTAAGCTATAATACACCCAAATATGCGTGTAATGTGATATGTCAAAAGGCTTGGGAGAACTCTCTTTTATATAGGAGAGTAATTCTTGTCCTCCAAGGATTTAATAATTAAGAGATAATTATTAGATTAATCCTTATTCCAAATAAAAGATAAATAAAATAATTATCCCAAACAAATTAGGATAAATAATATTATTATCTAATAATCCATGAATTATCAATTAACAAATAAAAGATAAATCACATGTTAAATAATTACCTCAGAAAACTAATTCCTTAATAATCATTTAATTCAAAAAATGTGCCCCCTTAATTAAATAAAGGTCCATGCGCATTTTTTTGACACATTGGGCCGAGTCCACGAAAAAATTTCTTTTTCATTAATTTAATTATCTAGTCCAACTAAACAATTAATCCACATATCAATTAAATAGTCCAATCCAACTATTTAATTATAATTGAGGTGAAACGACGAGAAAACATATATGCTATATTAGAGCCACGTCGGGGCCATGGACCCATATTCATTCAAGGGGCAATAAATCAAATAATATTATCCATCAGACCGAACAATAATATTCAATATATTAATTTCGGGATTACACCACCATAAACCCGAAACTGAACTCTGCTGAATATAGATATAAACTTACACTCAACTATGAGTTATAAGGCGTCCACTGATATAATCATTACATACGGATAAATCCTCCATAGACTGTTCACTTCGATTCGGGACATCTCCGTAAACCCTTCTCGAAACATATTATCCTTATTTACCATTAACTCCGTAGTGATCAATTAGTTCATAACTAATATAGTATGAACTGGGCCCATCGATCAGTTTCTAGGGTTAACAAATAAGGGAACCGTCTGTCTACTTCCCGAGGGAAGGAATGGATTTCATATCTGTGATAGCACAGACTACTCACTCATCCTAGAATAATGCCAACGAGAAGTGTTGGACCACACTCTATGAAGTGATCCTTACTAACACATCAAACCCTACCCTAGTCTAAGCAGTTGTCTGTGATCACCTCAGGATTGAGATTAATCCATATATGATCATCTTGTGATTCGATAAGACTTCTCGATTACGAAAATTATATCGAGAACTCAAATCAAATCGGTCCAAATTCTATATGATTATCATCATATATAAATGCCCCATTAGTACTTTATTACCGATAATCTGATAAGATCATCACACCTAAAGTGTTCGGCGCATTATTAGCAATTTAATTTAGAGACCCGTACTCTGATTAATAAACGCTACGGACTAAGTTAATTTTAACTATATTTCACAAACTCAATCCTCGTGTGTATAGCCATACACGGAGTTATGTGATTACATAATCAATATACTTAGGGTTTTCTGCAGTGTATTAATATTGGCAATAAATGCGAATAAATAAGATGAAATAAATTCTGTCATTTATTTAAATAAAACAATTACAAATTGTCTTTCGGGCATAAAACCTAACAGTGTGATGTACACTTCCTCAGACAAATTCCCATTAAGGAAAGCTGTTTTCACATCCATCTGCCAGATTTCGTAATCATGGTATGCTGCAATAGCGAGCAAAATTCTAATGGATTTTAACATGGCAATGGGCGAAAAGGTTTCGTCATAGTCAACTCCTTGTCTTTGCTTATAACCTTTTGCCACTAACCTAGCCTTGTAAGTGACTATGTTACCATCCATGTCGGTCTTTCTCTTAAAGACCCATTTGCATCCTATAGGAACTATTCCTATAGGCGGATCAACTATGTTCCAAACTTGGTTGCCTTTCATGGATTTCATTTCAGAATTCATGGCTTCCAGCCATTTCTCTTTGTCGTGCCTTAATAACACCTCCTCATAAGTTTTAGGATCCTCATCTTCCATGAGGCACACGCCTGTGTATCTTTCGGGTTCACGGCATTCCCTGGTGGATCTTCGAGGTGCTAGTGTGTCTACGATAAAGGTTGGCGTCACATCTATGTGTGGCGTCTCCTCTACTTCCATCAACTGACTGTTATCCGTAAGTTATTCTTGAATTTCTTCAAGATCAATCTTACTCCTACTGACCCTTTCCAGAATAAACACTTTCTCCAGAAAGTGGCCAGTCCTGGAAACAAACACATTTTGTTCCTCAGGGTGGTAAAATTGGTAGATGACCCAGACTCGATTTCTTCTTAGTCCATACCTCGTATGGCGTAGAATCAACCGTCTTTGATGGAACTCAGTTAAGTGTATAGGATGCGGTTTCTAGAGCATACCCCAAAACGATTTTGGGAGAACAGCGTAGCTCATCATGGATCGCACCATGTCTAGCAAAGTGCGATTTCTTCTCTCAGACACGCCTTTCATTTGAGCCATCCCGGGTGGAGTCCATTCAGGTAGAATCCCATTCTCCTTCAGGTAATCTTGAAACTCTCCATCTAGGTATTCTCCACCTCGATCGGATCGAAGTGTTTTGATTTCTTTACCTAGTTGTTTCTCAACTTCACTTCTAAATTCTTTGAACTTTTCAAGGGCCTCAGACTTATACTTCATTAGGTATACATAACCATAGCGTGAATGGTCATCAGTGGAGGTGATAAAATAAGAGTATCATCATTTGGCTTGAATTGACATTAGGCCACACACATCAGTATGTATGAGCTCAAGTAATTCATTGGATCTTATCCCTTTACCACTAAATGGTGATTTTGTCATCTTGCCAAGTAAACATGCTTCGCATGTATCAAATGATTCATAATTGAAACGATCCAATAATCCATATTTATGGAGTTTGGAAATACGATTCTTATTTATATGGCCAAGTCTACAATGCCATAAGTAGGATTCATTCAAGTCATTTATTTTGGCTTTCTTGTTGTTTATATTAAGTACGTCAACATTCATATCTAAGATGTAGAGACCATTGCTAAGTATGCCATTACCATAAAATATTCCATCACGTGAAAAAGAACAACATTTATTCTTAAACATAAAAGAAAATCCTTCAACATCTAATGCAGAAATAGAAATAATGCTCTTCATAAGAGCAGGAACAAAATAACACTTATTCAGTTATAGTACTAGCCCACTGGGTGATGAAAGAAAATAAACTCTTACGGCGTGCAGCAACACTTGCTCCAATTCCAACACGTAGGTCCACCTCTCATTTCCTCAGTTCTCTAGTTCTTCTTAGTGCCTGCACATTCGTACAAATATGAGAACCACAACCAGTATCTAATACCCAGTGGTTAGACTTAGAAGAAGCAATATTGATCTCAATCATAAACATACCTGAAGTCGAAGCATCATTATGCTTGTTCTTCTTGGTACTCAAGAACCCCTTGCAGTTTCTCCTCCAATGGCCATCTCACCGCAATGGAAGCAAGCATCTTTGGATTTATCTCTGGCTATCTTGGGCGTTGGCATAAGGGCAGGCTTCGCCTTCTTGGACTTCTTTTGGGCCTTTGTCTTGCCCTTGTTAGATGTGATAAGCAACACTTGCTTTCCTTTCCCCACGGTGCCCTCAGTAGTTTTCAACATGTTCAATAACTCTGTAAGGGAGCAATCTATCTTGTTCATGTGATAGTTCATCACAAACTGCGAGTATGAATCAGGTAGAGATTGCAGAATCAAGTCAATACTTAACTCGCATTCTAACTAGTAGCCAAGCTTCTCAAGCCTCTCTATGTACCCCATCATTTTAAGCACGTACGACCCAACAGAAGTCCCAGATGCCATCTTACAACTAAATAGGGCCTTCGAGACCTCGTACCTCTCAGTGCGAGACTAAGAGGCATAGAGCTCCTTTAGGTGACCAATGATCGTGTAGGCGTCCATAGACTTATATTGTTTCTACAGTTCAGGTGTCATGGAAGCAAGCATGATTCATGTAGCATCAGTACTGCCAGAATAGTGCTTGTTGTACTTCTCGACAGCATCTGCAGCCGCGCCCTCTGTGGGCTTTTGCGGTATGAGTTCATCCAAGACATAGCCAATATTCTCATGCCTCAAAACGATTTTGAGGTTTCTTTCCCAGTTGAGAAAGTTGGTTTCGTCAAGCTTATTGTCGATGATAAAACGAAGGTTCAATTTGTTTGACATTTCTACAACAATAAATAAAGATAGAATAAGTAAAAGTTCATGCATTCAAAACCAAAATTTTACACTTAGAAATTTATGAGGTTTTGTTCCCACTAGCCAACTACTCCTAATTGGATTTCAAGAAAGATTAATTTCTTTAGTGGACAAGATCCTATTAAACTACCGCGACCTCCTGCTTTGGTTGGTGGACCGAAAATAATACGTAGACAACTCTTTGTCAATCGTATCTTATACGACTCTTGTTGTTTGACTAGTCAAATCTTTGACAATTCTCATCTTATGAAATAGTCCAACCCTTGCCTCTAAAATCCAAACGACCCCGCTTTGGCTGGTAGCTAAGAGAATTCTTAGTCAAGTTATAACCCTAATATTCGTGAGATCTCATACGATCATATCTCGATAATGACGATATACCCGAGGTAGGTCAACCCCCTACTTTGGCTGATGAGTTGGATCCAAACAATGGCTCTTCACTGTCATTATAATATGGTGCGGCAATTTCGACTTGATTCTTTTGAGGTGGAGTAATTTTAAATTAATTCACTTAATTAATGTTTATTTAATTACGGTCTCATCTACTACGTGCATATTACTACGATATCATATAAATTAAAACATACACAACATTCCGCGTACAAAATAACCGGTATGATCATGTACTTTTCCTAGGTGTGGTTTCGAATACTAACTGACAATACCGCGGGTCACAATCTAAGGATAGCTGCAACCACCAATAGGATCTTTAATTGGTCATCACCAATGCGATCTTTATCTCTCATTGAACTCCATCTTCTTGCTCCATTCTTGTTACATAATTATCTATCTAATAAATAAATACACCCGCCGCACATGGGGGGAGCAAACGGGAATGAGATAAATGCAGAAAGTAAACTAGGTCACGTTCTTCATAACGGCCGAGGACAATTTGGAAAAAACCAACATAAAGAAAATCACTCTCATCTACCCTATTGGTCGAGTCCATGATCATTCGGGGTCCATATAATCACATTATATCTACACATCTAATTCATACAATTTTATTTTTATGAAAAAGATCAAATTAAAATTTAACTACTTATGCGTCTTATTTTATCACATCAAATATCAATTAACCTTTAATTAATTAAATGACTTACGTCGAAAATAAAATTAACATTTAATTTTAAATCGATTCTAATTTCAATTTTATTAATTTGGAACTATTTAAAATTAAAATCAAAATTAAAAAGTCTCTTTTGTTTCCTTTTCTTTTGGTTCTTAACCAAAAGGGATGCCTTTGGTTTCATAAACCAAAAGACATCTTTCCACACAAGATTTGGTTGATTGCCGGACCTCTTTCCAAAATCAAAATTTTAAAATGGGGCATACGTCTAGGCCTTTTCCCAAATCAAATATTTGGGAAGGGCCTAGGCCTATTCCGAACAAAGTTTGGAAATGCCAATATTATTGTAATGCCATGTGGCATCCCAAAGATCCAAACTATTCGAACCATTTGTTAGCTACATGACACAACTAAACAAATGAGATATCAATGCACAATAAAATATCACAAAAATGAAAATGAAATCGATCTCCCCGTGGTTTGGCCGGCCGAAGCCGGAAGCCCGAGAGCCGCCAACGCCGCTGGCGGTTGCCGCCGTGGAAGGGGCCGCCGCTTCGGCCGAGCCCCCCAATCAATATATATATATATATATATATTTTATTTATTTATTTCGTGATGTTAGATCTTACATCTATCATAATAAATTACTACGCAATTTAATTAGTGCTTATTGCTTAAGCTCGAAGTTGGCTCTGATACCACTGTTAGGAAATCAACTAGTCTACGCAGCGGAATTAAAAAAAAATTGATTTCCGATCCCAAGATCGACTTCGTTTAATACAATAAACACATTATGTAGTTGATGGTAATTACCTTGGTTGATTTAAAGGATCGACGCTTTGACCGCCAACGGAGAGTAGTAGTGTGCGCGAGCCGTCCACGTGTCCAGCCTCTATCGATATCCACACGAACTCCTCGCCAAAATCCTCCTTGGATTGCTACTAGAAAAATCCGGTTGCTAGACTGGCCTTCTACTCTCTAGAAGAAGCTCTCTATTTTTCACAAAAACTATTAGCTCTTGGAATTGTGATGTACATAAGAGCTAGCCAACCCCTTGCTTATATAGGGGTAGGTGGCGCCCCAATGCCTCCTAATCTGATTAGGAGAAGCTTCTAGTAGATTGATGAGAAAGAAAAACATTTTCCTAATAAAATAAGGAAAATCACTTTGATTGATTTATCTCTTTTATTTTAATATCTTATATTAAATAAATCTAAGATATTGCCAATATCTTATATTGAATATCTTTATCTTATTACCATAATTCTATATTTCCAAAATAAATTAATATATGGTAATCTTATTAATTAAATTGCACAATCCAAATGTGTCATATACACTCAAAAGTGGCGCCCCAAACACCAATAATTTGGCATCCAGAATATTCTTTAATTAATCAATATAATTAATATCTTGTATTTTATTTATTCATAATAAATAAATACTACCATATTAATTTAATCACTATAACATTTTATAGTCGAGATAAACTTTCCTTATTTGGTTATCACTATAACCGCATTTTAATCCGGCTAGATGTTCTTATGTGTGTGACCCAATAGGCTTTCGAATATGTTGGCCGTAGACACAAAGTGCAATTACGAAAATGCCCTTCATACCTAACGATCACGGGATAAAGTCTAGCAACACACCATGACCCCTAATCATCGGAAGAGTCAAAAGCAATGACTACTGCCTTTCATGTAAAACAGTTACCGTGTAACTAGGAAAACCTATCGCTGTAATAATATCCATACAATCGTAACTTGAGTGTCAGTACATTAACGATCGTATCTTATAATCTGGATATCATGCTCTCGGAATAACTCATTTACTCTCACTTTGCCAAGATTCACGAGAGCTAGACATTTCTTATAAGAAGGCCATTTCGGATATTCACAACCATGTATCCTACGCATGCTTCAATATCACACCCGAGCACTACCGCATGATCTCCCCGTGGCTAGGGGAAGCCTCAATCGTGTCAAAGCATGACAATCCGCACCGTGATGCCATGAAGACTCCGGTCTCAGGATAATTACACAACAGCCTCATACTGCGAAACTTAATGTAAGTGGGTCAGTCTAACGTATGCATTCTCTAACACACGTCAACGTACAATCCAAGTGACTCTGCACTTCGATAGATAAGATCTATCCCTACCTTCAATAAGATAGAAGACATCCAATACGTGCTAGTCTAATCATACTATCAATGTCCCGCTTGATAGTACATACGACTAGAGACATTTAAGTATCAAACTTATTAAAGTGATTAGAGATCTCATCAACCATAATCACTATCATGGTTTCTCTATCACAGTTTAATACTAAGGACGTTACTATATAAATATATATATATATATATTCAATAACGTGAAGATAAACAATATATATAATAACAAAAGTGCTTTTATTAATCATAATAAAGTTATTACATGAACCAAAATAGACCGTAAATGACCCGACCCGGTTGGATCCGGTCCAACCCGATTGGGTTTAGGACACCATTTCAACAGAATGTGCGACATGCGAATTTTAAAGTATACCCTAAAACCCACGTAAGTCTAATGTAATATCACAGTAATAAAGACGGTGTGGAAGACAAAAATGTAGATACTCGCGGGAAACAGACCCTCAGGGGTTGTCATAAAAAACACAACTAATCTGAATATCACCTTTGTCAAACTAACGTAAAGAATAACTGAAATAACTATTAAATCAATATCAACCAAACATGTTTGAAAAAATAATTACTAAATCTAACTTGGCACACATGCCTTATTCAAAGGAAATAAGACTAAAACCGACCTGGTTAAACATAAATAAACTCCTTGAACTTCATCTAAAGCTTGCTTAGCAAGATCACCTTCATACTCTCTAGATACATGCCTATGTTCTCATTCCAAAATAAATGAGTGAGAACTAGCTAGATACTCTGTAAAAAGTAAAACATCAAAATGAGAGATTTGTTTTTGTCATGAGTAGGAAGACATGACAAGAATCAACTTCACCCAACTTACAAAATGGTTTAATGGATGACGGAAAAGACTTTAAAAACATATCGTTAACAATGCATAAGAAATGTCATGTTATCTACTTTAACAACTTTATTTTTCCGGCACATACTTGTTCAAGTTTTTTTTATCCACTTACTTACCATATTCATGTTTCGGTCTTAATTATATGTCTTGTTCATGTTTCATGCTTCATGTTCATTGACGATACCGGATTTCACCACTCTGTGTGCCAAGCATGTGACACCCTAAATAATGGAAAAAAGTAGGCCTAATGCCCCAACCATAAAGGGCATGGAGTTCCATCATGGATGATAATGTAGAGATTATCACGGTGTTCAAGCGGTGGTGTATTTAACGGATATCTGGCTTATTTGATGTGTTTGTAGTGATTATGGCCGGTGGTGCACGGCGGCGATATGGAGGTGTGTATGAATGCTGGAGAGAGTGGATATTTTGACAGAGTTTTATTCTCTTTATCAAATAGCCTGTATCTTCTTAGTTACACAAAGCCTCCTTTTATAGGGAGGAGAGAATCTTAGGGTTTAAGTAAAGACAAGTAGAAAAAATATCTTAAAGACAAGTAGACTAAATATCTTGGTGGGGCGGCAATATAGTCGCTTAGATCGCTATTCGCAAGGTCACCTACTTCTCGTCCTGTCTCAGCTTTCTCTTCTGCTGTTCCCTCCCAAGGCTCGTGCGGTCTCTTAAGGACCCATCGTTAAGGTCGCCGACTGGCCCCCTGAGCTTCTAGTGACCTTAAAGGTTTGAATGCTCTTGGCAAGGACCGTAAAGTAGTGACCTTAATTAGATTAGCGCCGCGGATGCTATGGCCGCCAGCCTTATCCCACCTGGTGGCGTGATAGGCTTTTTCCGAGGACTCATAGGTGGAGGCACTATTTAGACATATCAATGCCCCCCATACTTCATGTCTTAGGCATTTTCATTAAATGTCAAGCATGGAGTAAAGTGTGCTCACGGATGGCCTACAGTTTCTGATCTTTTTGTATTTTGGTCTTTGGCGACTTTGTCGTCTTGTCCAACTTGTTACTTAGGACCGCGCTATCAAGCGGACGGCCTCAAAGTGTTTTTGGTCTTTGGCGACCTTGTCGTTTTGTCTGACTTGTGACTTAGGACCGCGCTATCAAGCGGACGATCTCCAAGTGTTTTTGGTCTTTGGTGACCTTGTCGTTTCGTCCGACTTGTGACTTAGGACCGTGCTATCAAGCGGACGATCTCCAAGTGTTTTTTTTGTCTTTGGCGACCTTGTCATTTTGTCTGACTTGTGACATAGGATCACGCTATCAAGCAGATGACCGCCAAGTGTTTTTGGTCTTTGGCGACCTTGTCGTTTTGTCCGACTTGTGACTTAGGATCGTGCTATCAAGCAGACGACCACCAAGTGTTTTTGGTCTTTGGCGACCTTGTCGTTTTGTCCAACTTGTGACCTAGGATCGCGCTATCAAGCAGACGACCACCAAGTGTTTTTGGTCTTTGGCGACCTTGCCGTTTTGTCTGACTTGTTCTTGGCGAGGTGAGAAGTCAGACGTGTGCAGGGGAGTAGGTGAAACTTCAGATCGTGTCCTATCGTCAGCTTTCTCGATAACCGCCCGCGTACTTACGTGGGTATTGATTCCTCCCCTTAATGATGACGGTTTTGAATTTCAAAATTCTAATTGACCGCGCTAATCTGGACCGTTAGATGAATCAATACCCGTCCGCATGATCAATCTCTCATTGCCTATATAAAGCTCCACTCCTCAAATCCTCCAACACTTTTCGCATATCCTATTTCCTTAGTTTTTCCTCTCTAAATCTTGTGTGCTTTCTGTGAGAGTGAGAGTTGTTCGGTGAAGATTTGAGGATTCCGGTAGCAGGCTTAAGGATTTCGGCAAAGACTTGAGGTTTCCGGTGAAGATTTGAAGCTTCCGGCTGCAAGTTCGAGGTTTCCGGCCTATTCTTCAGTTTCCGACTCAACTTTTAACTTCAAAACAGGTAAATCTTCCTTCTTAAAGCCCTTTTTCCTCATTATCTTATTGTATTCCGATTCTTTTTTTCAAGCTCGTTACGTTTCTCAGCAATGTAGGCCTGATTAAGGTGTTTGTGGGGTTAAAGTTTGGGGTTTTTTGAGTAGGTGTTCTTGTTTTGTTTTGGTTTTCTTCCAAGTGGTATGAAATAAAGATGTTTTTGCTACCAATGATAGGTTTTTGGATAGATTTACCTGGATATTTAGCTTTAAGACCCTTTGCTCTCCTTTTTCCTTTTGGCATTGCGTTTTCCATTTCTCCTGTAAGAACGGAGGGGAAGGTGTCGAGATGGGTGTGATCACCCCTCTGGTTTAATCCTCATTATCCAGGTGATTAAAAGCTCTTCCCTTCCCTCTTGTTTTTTCAGGATGTCTAACTAAGAGTACACTTTGGGGGGGCAATTCGGATGAAGATCAAGAGGCATATGAATATGCACCAGATTAAGGGGACGATGACCCTTCTAGCCCTGACGTGCCTGCTAGGGATGACTTGCTCGATGAGGTGGCTGAGAGGGAGGCCGCTCTCCGGCTCCAAGATGACCCATTTGATTTAAGTAGTGTTATTCCTGATCTGCAGCCGCGACGTAAGTAAAGTCGCAAAGAAGCCACTCGGAGTCAGGGCGAAGGAACCAGTACAAGCATCGCTGAGGGCGATGAGGATACTTTGGTTAAGAAATAGGCTGCTGGAGTTAGCATTAGTGACGCCGCTGTGGGCGAGGAGGATGTAACCTTGGCTGAGGACGCCGTTTTCCACGAATGATGGGATCAAGTGAAGATGAAAATCTGCCTTTACCTCACAAGCTCACTTGGGAAGTCCCCAAGAAACCAAAGAAGAAAAGGGAACTAAAGCCTATAACTACTGGCGAGCGGCGATGAAAACAAAAGCTCCTAAGCCCAACAATCCGGTGGCATTGAGGAAGTTTGTCCTTTTGACTGAGTATGAGAAAGCTCTTGAAGAAGAGTGGGAGCGGCTCCGAAGCAGCTCTGACCTCGCTAAGCTTCTTAAGCATCGATACAACATCGACACAAACATCTACAGATTCTCTTTGTTCGACTATTCAAATGATGAAGATAAGCTCAAACCTGGTGATCGTGAGGATCATATATGCTCTCTTCGCCCCGATGACTTTTTAGTCCTTCACTTTGACCACTTTTATGCGGGGTTTAGACCTCCTTTCAACCCATTTCTGGTGCGGATATTTCAACGTATGGAAGCGCTACCAAGTGATTTCACGGTGGGAGCTGCGATCCAAATCATGTCCTTTCTCGTGCTGTGTCGGACGATGAAGAGAGAGCCCACCATCTCCCTTCTGAATCAATTCTATCTCTTCTGTGGAACCCATATCCCGGGGTAGGTATCTTTGAGGACCAAGACACCTCGCTTATTCTTCTTGTTGCCTAATAAAATTCATCACTGGGGAGATCGCGTGCTTAAAGTTGAATCGAAGATTGGTTGGCCATTTTCTAACACCGCCCCACGCAGAGGAAATTCTTCGACTCTTTTGTTCGAGGAACTTCTTGTTAATGAGCTCCAATTTGTTAAAGGAATCCTGACCCTTATAAATTCTGATGGGATCGAGCAGTCGGCGAGGAATGTGTCCTCGGTCGACCTTATTGATGTGGGGGAGCGACATGCATGTAGAGCAGGGATCGTTGGTCTGTGCAAAGCACAAGCCTCAGTTGCCATAGAACCTGAAGGAAGTGATACAGATTCGATAGAAGATCGCCATCTTGGCAAATGTTTCCCCTCAGAGTGTATTGTATGCTTCAGCGATCCCAATAGACGACCTCGCCGTAACTTTCCTCACTGCTTTTGCTTGCTTTATTTTTCATACTTTATTGTTTCGCCCTGTTTTGATAAACTCTTTTTTGTAGTTGCCATGGTTGACGCCAACGAACGTCGGTTCTAAAGTAGAAGGTTGCCAAAGACGCCGCCAAAGCTAGGCAAGATTTGTTGAAACAGGCTCCGGGAAGGGTGCCACGTACTGTGGATGCCTCCATTATCGATGAAATATACGACCCCAATCAGCAGAGTCAGCCAGCGGCCCACATAACCGCGGGCTCAAGTCAAGCTGGTGGGGCTCAGAAGAGATCTCACGCTGATGTACCCGCCAAAGAGTCTCAAGCTCCTAAACGGCCCAGAGCCTCAGAGAAACCCAAAACAGCTGGTGGAACTGATAAGGGTTCTGATCATTTTTAGAAGCGACCTGTTGAGAAGGCTGTCGAGCGACCTGCTGTGATAGCAGAGGGGGTTGCCGAGGAGACTAGGGCATCACCCAAGGAACCATTACCTCGTGGATATAAAAGGAAAGAGGCTCTCTGGATGGATTCTGAGTTTATACATGGTCATCTTGATATGACCAAGGCGAGCCAAATAAGGGAAGCCATTACTGACGTTATTCCCTTGAACCGTCTTTCCTAGGATTCACCGCCAGGAGTTCAGATGGAAATTGGTAAAGGAATTACTGCTCGCGTGGTAGTTCAAGATGATGCTCTTGCCAAAGATGACGTTGATGAGCTTAATGACCTAACCGGCCAATTTGGGCTCGCGTCCTCCATGGTAAATTTTACTTGTCAAAGAGGACGTTGATGAGCTTTGACTGGCACTCATACGAACACTCCTCCCGGCCAATGATGAACTATCACATTTTCTCTGTAATAATCTTAACTTTGCTTTTTTTTCTGAACAATTTCGACATTTCCTTCTTGTTGTTTTGTAATTTATTTGACATGTTGCAACTTGACTTGTGGCCGTTTTTGGCCTTTCGATTTATGCACTTGTCCCTTTTATTTGAAATCTTTTGTTCCTGTATGTATGCGCACCCCTTTATTTTGGCGAGGTTGAGATTGTAACTCGCGAAAATGATATGATATCCGAGCTGCAGTTTGTTTTTTTGAATTTGAAAATTCTTATATGCGGCCCCCTTGTTTTGAGAAAAGCCTTAACGGGCTTGGTTGAAACAAAATTTTGAAAATTCCAATTCGCGGGCCCCTTGTTTCTACCAAGGTGGCTGTGGAGTTGTTTGAAATGGTAGATTGAAAATTCCACCTGCGGCCCCCATGTTTTAAACAAGACTGATGGCGACCGTGTTGAAAAATTCTAAGTCTGCGTAACAAAGCTTGAAAATTTTACATCGCGGCCCCCTTGTTTTAGGCTAAGCCTGAGGAGTTTTAGTCCGTGGGCTTGCCGAAAACAGAACGGTTGGACTCATTTTACCGTAATCAACTTATAGTTGTCAAAACGAGCATTTTCATTCGATGTGGCCTCCGAAATAAGCTTGCTCTTTTGTGTTAAGTAAATAGGTTAGACTTACATGTTATATTTTTTCAGGTTGTCGGCGTGCAAGGTCTGTTGTATTCGCGACCTTGGTTATCCCTCAGGATATAAGCCCCTTCTTGACTATCCTTGCGACCTGAAGTGGGCCTTCCCAATTCTCGGATTGCTTTCCTTTCTTGGCCTTGTGACCAGTGGCCTGCCTTTTTCGCAAAACATAGTCTCCCACCGTGAAGTGATGATCGCGGATACGCTTGTCATGGTGTCTTTTGGCCGCTTGTTTGCAATTGAGCAAACAGCCATACGAATTGATTAGCCTTTCTTCCATCAGATCGAGATCGAGCTGTCTGGTTAGTGGATTTTTAGCCTCACTGAAATGTGCGACCCTTAAGCTTGGTAGGGCCATTTCCACCGGGGGCATAGCCTCCGACCATGTGGTTGTCTTTCTCGATGTTCTGAGGGCCCATAAGGCCGCTGGCAGATGATCCGGCCATTTTCCCGCTTTGTCGTCCAAAATCTTTTTCAGCACACTTAGCACCTGTGTGTTGGCGTTTTCGGCCTGACCATTTCCCTGCGTAGCACACTGACGATTGCCAATACTTAACGTTATGTTCCCTGCAAAATGCGTCGAAATCCTCCCTGAATTGCGGCCCGTGATTGGACACTATTACTCTGGGGACGCCAAACCTGGTCCAAACTTGATCACGCAAAAAGTAGATTATATATTTAGTCTTGATTTTTACCAAGGCTTTGGCCTCGATCCATTTAGGAAAGTAATCGGCGGCGACCACAACGTATTCATATCCCGAGTGACCTCTTTTGAGCGGCCCGATGAGGTCGATCGCCCATATGTCGAACGGCCAGGCTGCGATGACGATGGTTTGTTCGACTGATGGTAGCTTGGTCTACAAATCTTTGACATTTATCACAATTTATTGCATATATTTGGGCATCCTCTGCGAGCTTTGGCCAGTAATATCCGGCCAACAAAACTTTTTGAGCGAGTGTACAGCTAGATGGATGGCCGCCACACATCCCCTCGTGCAGTTCTATAAGTATTCCCTCGACCTCCTCTGGCCGTACACAACGTGACAAAGGCTTGGAAAAATATTTTTGATATAAAACATTGTCCAAGATTGTATACCTGGTGGCCCTTCTAATCAGGGCTCTGGCCTCTTTAGGATCATCTGGGAGCGCCCATGATTCAATATATGCCTTCGTCTTGTCGATCCAACCCGGATTACCGAGTTGGAAGTCCATGACCTCGACCCGATTGATGGCGGGCCCAGACAGGTGTTCCACCATAACTGCTGGACTGCTCATTTCATCGTCGCTTGTTAATTTTGACAAGTAGCCGCTCGGTGATAATCCTCTCGAGGGATGTTGGTGAATTTACAATATTTAAAGCTTCCCTCAAGTTTTTTGACGAGGTCAATATATTTTTACAGGATTTCGCAATGGATCCCATACGACCCCGTTACTTGATTGACTACCAACTGTGAATCACAGAATACCTCCACATTTTCAACTTTCATGGCCCTGGCGAGCTCAAGACCCGCTATGACTGCTTCATACTCTGCTTGATTATTCGATGCGGTGAAATCAAATCTCAAAGATTTTTCGATTTCTTCCGAGGTACCTGGTTCCAGTAAGATGATCCCAGCGCCGCAACCTTTGTGGCTGGTGGCTCCATCGACGTAAAGTTGCCAACAGTGACTCGGTCTTTGAGGCTCGGCCATTATGGTCGCTGTTGTGTCATCGTTAGGCTTTGAACTGGACCGCTCATCTGACTGTTCCTCATTAAAGCTTGTTTCTGCTATGAAGTCAGGTAAGGCCTGGGCTTTGATAGCTTTCCGGGGTTCGTATCGGATATCGAATTCAGTGAGATCAATGGCCCATCGCAGCAATTTACCAGATAAATCCGGCTTGTGAAGGACTTGGCGTAATGGAGCGTCCGATAGCTCAGTAATAGTGTGTGATGAAAAGTAAGCCCTTAACTTTCGGGCTGCTATGACAACGCAGTAGGCCAAATTTTCGATATTAAAATAGTGACTCTCAATGGGACTGAGAGCCTTAGAGACATAATAAACAGGTTTTTATAGGGTACCATCCTCCTTGACAAGTGTAGCGGCGACAGCCCGGTCTGAGGCCGCTAGATACAGAAGCAAAATGTCTCCAAACATAGGACTGATCAGAAGGGGCTGGCTTGATAGATAGGCCTTGAGTTCTTTGAAAGCCTGTGAGCATTCTCCTGTCCACAAGAAGGTTTTGTTCCCTTTGAGGATTTTAAAAAAGGGTAGGCTTTTTTCAACAGATTTGGAGATGAACCTTCCTAGAGCGATTATCCTCCCGTTCAGCCTCTGCACCTCCTTGATTGTAGTTGGTTCGCTCATGTTTATAAAAGCCTCTACATTTTCGGGGTTCGCTTCGATTCTCCTTTGACTTACCATAAAGCCGAAAAATTTCCCTGTCTGGACCCTAAAAATGCATTTTGAGGGGGTTTGGTTTCATCGAGTGCTTCCGTACGTTTGCAAAAGTTTCGCGAAGGTCCACCGGGTGATCCTAGCAACTTGACTTCACAACCATATCATCAATTTATGCTTCCATGTTTTTGCCGATCTGCGAGCTGAAAACTTTTTTCACCATCCTCTGATATGTTGAGCCCGCATTCTTCAGGCCAAATGGCATCATCTCATAAAAATAGAGTCCGCCAGCGGCCTTGAAGGCGGTCATTTCCTTGTCGTCGTCGGCCATTTATACTTGATGATAGCCTGAATAGGTGATGACGGTCAAATTATACCCGTAAATGTCATCAACATTATCCTTAAATCGAGCCAAATAATATATATTTCGTATTAAATCACTCATTTATATTTATTATTTAATGTTAAGTGGTTATTAATATGATATTTGGTATTTAGCCATTTTCATTATTAAAAGCCGATTTATTGTGCGATAAATGCTGATTTTGTAGATCACGACAAATCGAGAGGATTAATGTCATTCAATCAATGGTCTCAAGATAATAGAGGAAGAAAATCGGAGCATTAAATGAAAGATTAATCAGATCAACACGCAAGCGTGTAGTGGGGAACAAGTCAGACAAAGAGACGCGTTTAACACGTGTAAAAAGGGCTCGGTCGACCGAGCCTATCCATTCGGTCGACCGAGTATGTCGGCTCGGTCACTTATCGGATTTTTTCGTATTTACCTTCTAGATCCTTCATAAGTCGGCAGAAACCCCTATATAAGCAGCAGCTACGAGAAATTGTAATTCATCCCTTAATCCTTCATTCTTTCTTCAATCTTACAATTCAGAATATAAATTTGATACAATGTAGAATAATTTGAGGGTTTCAAGAAATTTAAGAATTTTGCAAATATGTAAGCTCTTATTTTCTCTCTTTCTTTTATTTTAAGTAATTAATCCCTCCCAATTAAGCTTTATCGTTTGCATTAGTTAATCATAGCTAGATGATGTAGATCTAGGCTATGACATTAGGGATGTGGCGACACCTTGTCTATGGGGATCCCATAACCTACGTCATCTACTTAGTTTCTATCCATGAATCTGCATTGTTTAATTAATGCGTATCTATGTTAGTTTATATGAATGCTTTACAATTCTTTGTTAATCCGTTGTGTATGATGAAACGCCGAGAGATACGTTCGGGGATGTAATCTGGGGAAAAAGACCATTCGGTCGGACCGAGCCCCTGCTCATCCGTTAGATAGCTATGTCTTTATGGTTAGGTTAACTTAATAGAATTTATTATCTCGGTAGGTATGGCTATGGCTCGTTACTCGCTTAGTTTAATTAAAATGTGTAAAAAGGAAATACCAATATAAAACTCTCCAGTAGGCTCATGAATTGATCTTCGGACGCTCAAATGTTATCTAGGTAGGTTTATATTCGGGATTGCTAGCACCGATTATACGTCGTCGTAGATTAGCATGAGACTATAACTTGGTAATTGCTAGTTGGACGAGAGCTTGAGTAATCGTTTAAAAGCACGCCTAACCATAGGAATGTTGCCTGCAGAGAGTGTACGGTTAATATCGGCATCCTTAGAGTCGTAAGCGTGTGAGTTATATGAGATGGAGGCACCAAAAGGCGAAGTCACGTAACAATATCACAGTGATCTAGTGACCTACCGGTGCTAAGTCAAGTTAAAGAGGATGACTCCCGTAGCCAATCTAAGATAGATACAAACGGATTGACAGTTAATAAGTTCAGTTTATTATATAAATTATCTAGGTCCAAACGATAAAGACTATAATTGGGGAGGTTAATTACGTTGTGTCGAGTCGTGTCTTTACCTTTCTTGTCTTATGTTGGTCGTAGACCGCCTCTATGTCCTTGACATGTTTAATTAATTGTTTGTATATAAGATGATCCACAATTGGTTCCCTGTGGGATCGACCTTGATTCACTATAGCTATACTACGATGGGCCTAGTCCTCTTGCTAGTATTGACCTTGATTCACTATAGCTATACTACGATCGACCTTGATTCACTATAGATATTTTGACAGAGTTTTGTTCTCTTTATCAAATAGCCTGTATCTTCTCAGTTACACAAAGCCTCCTTTTATAGGGAGGAGGGAAGCTTAGGGTTTAAGTAAAGACAAGTAGACAAAATATCTTAAATACAAGTAGACTAAATATCTTGGCGGCACGGCATTATAGTCGCTTAGATCGCTATTCGCAAGGTCGCTTACTTCTCGTCTTGTCTCAGCTTTCTTTTCTGCTGCTCCCTCCCAAGGCTCGTGCGATCTCTTAGGGACCCATCGTTAAGGTCGCCGACTGGCCCCCTGAGCTTCTAGTGACCTTAAAGGTTTGAATGCTCCTGGCGAGGACCGGAAAGTAGCGACCTTAATTAGATTAGCGCCACGGACGTTATGGCCGTGAGCCTTATCCCACCTGGTTGCGTGATAGACTTTTTCCGAGGACTCATAGGTGGCGGCACTATTTTGGCATATAAATGGGCATAAGAGCCGAACTGAGACCTCATACAAGAAGGTTGTTCGGGTCATCCCCCGATCCGCCGCAGGTCGGCAAAGAGCAGACTAATGCAGCCCGACCTCAGAATATCGTCGAACGTCGACTAGCGAATATGATAATGACAATGATTATATGATAGTTATAGAAATAATTCCAAGCTAATATTGTTGGAAATATCACAGGTGACGGTAACGGTGAAGGTATGTGGATATTTGGCTATTATTAGTTGATTCCTCCGGCTTAAAAGGCGGTGTTTATAATGGTGTTTATGAGAAATATGAAGACTCCGATGATGGGTTCACGATGATATGCATACGGGTACAGAGTCGACAAATTGGCAGAGCTTGGCCTGCTTAT
Organism: Gentiana macrophylla; assembly: GCA_026214975.1. Classification (NCBI taxonomy): domain Eukaryota; kingdom Viridiplantae; phylum Streptophyta; class Magnoliopsida; order Gentianales; family Gentianaceae; genus Gentiana; species Gentiana macrophylla. The sequence continues at coordinate 22,706,843 of CM047814.1, forward strand.
ATTAATATGCGAATGAATTATGATTTACACGTTGCTCCTAGTTATAGATGACGGACTAATTGCGATTAAGCTTATCTGGACATAACCTAGTTAAGTACAATTATTCATAATCAGGATAGTTTCGGCCCCATCTGTGGTGATTAATCCTGATGACGGCCATGATTGATACGGGTCCATAGGCGGCTTTAGACCGCTAGTCGAGTTGATTTCTGGTCGTGCATGAATTGAGTCTGGCTTGTCTTGATCTGTGAGGAGGCTTACGCATATAGGCCTCGGGCTGTCAAGATTTGATCTTGGCCCGTAAGCCATTTGTGGGTATGGATAAGGCCAACAGCTAGTAGCTTATTCCCGACTTGGCAGCAAGCGGGTTGAAGATGTAATTGTTCAGATGTTGTGATGTGACCTCTGCTCGGGGCAGATCCCAGGTACGTCAGACCGTTTGTAGGTTTGGTATATCAATGGCCCTATACTCCGTGTCTTGTCTATTTCTTCCGAATAAGAGTGAGACATGGAGTAGAGTTTGATGGCGGTTTTTAGAATGTTGTGACCCGATATTTTATGCGAGAGGAGTTGTTGCCGACCTTAGACATCGCTGGGTTTACAATCGAATCCATCAGATCTGGTGTGAGGTGCTGTGCTATGGAGCAAACAAGCTTGTGGCCGTAGCCGGCCAAATGGACTGTGGCTTCTTAAGGGAGGCGTAACCTTGAGTCTGTAAAGGACGTGATGGTTGACATGATGGACGACGGTTTCTGATTGGTTGGTGATGCTTCGATTACCGTGCATTTCATAATGACGTTTGAATTTCAAAATTTTCAGACGCGACGGTTCGTTTTCCCACTCTCTTTCTCTCTTGCCTATATAAGGAGGTCTCTACCCTCATTTACACACTGATAAGCACTTGACGGGTATGAAGGGAGATATGTCTCATCTACTTTAGAGCAAGTGGGAGAATGTTGTGGATAGATAGGATAAGGGTGTGGTGCTCTAAAAACAATCATTGCTTGTCTTTACGGGCAAGTGGGAGATTGTTAGATATAGTGTGCCCGAAAGACAATTGTTGTTTGTCCTTACGGGCAAGTGGGAGATTGCTGGAAGTAGCGCCGGAAAGACAATTTAGGTAATTGTTTTTTGAATTAATACATGACAGATCTATTCTCATCTTATTACTTGCTTCGTGCTTGTAAGTAATACACTACTAAAAACCCTAAGTCGTATCATATGTAACCATATAACTTAGTGTGTGTCACACATGAGGATTAAGTTTATGATGATACACTTGAACTATTAGTCCGTGGTGAACTTAATCAAAGTATGAGGTCTATTGATTAAACCACCATTAATGCGCCCAGAACACTTTATGGTGTGACCGTTTTATCCGGACCGTCGATATTGGTTATCTAAGTGGGGCATTTATATATGATAAGAGTCATATAGGACTGGACCAATTTAATCTGAGTATCTCATATAATTCCGTGATTGAGAAATCTTATTAAATCACAAGATGATCATATATGGATTAACCTTAATCCTGATATGATTGCATACTCCTGCTGGTTTCATGATAGGGTTTGATGTGTTCGTTAAGGATCGCTAAGAGGCGCGGTCCGAATCACTTTCACGTTGGCACTATTCTGGAATGAGTGAGAAGTGTGTGTCTCATAGATATGGAATCCATTCCTTCCTGCGGGAAGTAGAAAGACAATCCCCTTATTTGTTGATCCTAGAAACTAATCGATCGGCCGAGTTCGTATTGGTTATGAACTAATTGATCACTAGTGGGTTAGTGGTAAATAAGGATAAGATGTATTGAAGAAGGTTTTCGGAAATATTCCTACTTCGTTATGGATAGTCTATGGAGGTTTAGTCTGTATGTAATGATTATATCAATGGACACTTATCGACTCGACTCGACGTTTTGAGAATAAGTTATATCTATAATCGATAGAGTTCAATTTCAGATTTAGGGTGGCGTAATTCCGGAATTAATGAGTTGAGTAGAAATATTCTGTTCGATTAATATTTTAATCAATTTATTGTAGCTACTAGTTATAGGTCCATGGTCCCCGGGTTGGCTCCTAACACGCGAGTGTTTTCTCGTTTTATGGAACCTCGAGAATAAATTAAATAGTTTGTCTATTTCATGAATATGCAAATATTATTTATTTAGTAAATAATATGTAATATAGAAAAGACATTTTCTATTAAAATAGTGACTAAAATGGCGCCACACATTAGGATAATTTAGGAGAAGAAATTTTCTAGATTATCTCATTTGTGTAATTAATTAATTATCTATTTGTTAGATAATTAATGGAAAAATAAAGATATTGATTTTTTGAGAATTATCTCTTATTTTGTAGCAAAAATATCTTTTCCTTATGGGAATAGGTTTTTGTGGTGTGAAAAGGATAACTCTCTTGACTAGTTATTTTCCTATATAAAGAGAGTTCATCCTAACACAATTCACAACATAAAATTGAGCCAAGAAAAATTAGTTTCTTGCCTTAGTCATTAAGAGGACGGTTTTTCTCGTGCATATTCGAGGAGGTTCTACGGCGAGAATCGACGTCCACCAGTCGTCGCTAGGAGATACAATCCGGAAGATTGTGGTTTCTCTTTCTGCCAATTTATTATTCCTCTCCGTTAAGGTAAATATTCAACCTTCTCATAGTTAGATTAATTATTTATGTAGATCATATCGTGGTATAATCGCATACGAATTTATTCGTAGCTTCCGCTGTGCATGATCGAGTGTCTCGATCGGTGCTTTGAATCAGATCTGACGATCCAATTGTGGATCAGATCCAGATTCGGGTTTCTGTATATCCAGCAGCTTTGCCCTGCGATCTCACTTTGGGGATGGTGAGAGTCGTCATGGCGTTTATCGTGATATGCAGATTGCTGGGAAAAGAGCCCACCATGCCAGTATTGTTAAGCTTTTATTCCTTCTTAAGGCGTGGAGTGGATGAACAGCTTTCTCCTCTAAAGGGCAAGTGCCAATTACTCTTCGATCTCCCAGACCGGGTCAACTCGTGGAATGAAATATGCATGCGGGTCGAATCGTCAATGGGTTGGATCTTTCCACACTATGCTACCAACACCACAAAGAGAACTGAGGATCGGAACGTGGGCAAACCCGATGATGACGAAGTAAAGTTTGTTGAGGAGCTCTATAAACTTTTGGGCTATAATGCTAAACGTGGCACCCAGAAGCGAACATTCAACTGGCGGCTTCTTCTTGAGATTATCGAGATGTATTGCAGGGCTGCTGGGGTAGTTGGGACGGACATAGGAGTTCCCTTAGTTGATGTCCGTCCTGTTGATTGCAATTTGGCTAGGATTGGTGATTGCCATATAGGGAAATGCCTTCCCTCTTTGTGTGGTGCTTGTAGGGGGGATCCCAATCTTAGGCACCCTAGTAAAACCTTTCTCTTTTTGTTTTTTGTTACTTCATTATTTATTTATTTATATATAATGTACTCTCGGATTGACCGACTTTGTTTCTTGCAGCTATGATTAACCACACCAAACAAGGGAACGATGCTATCGACAGAAAGAGGGCTGCAGCTGCGGCCGGGGAGAAAGAACTTTAGGCAATCCAAAAGTCCGCTTTGCCGACAATAGATGAAGAAACCAATGCAGGGCATGCGAGCTCAGGATCGCAGGTTTAGCCAATGGCTCCTCAAGCCCGTGAAAAAAAGATAGTGATTGGACCTTTTGCCGCTGAGAAGCGGGCTCGCGATGCTGCCGCTGGTGACCTTGTAAAGAAAAATAGTGGCGAGACCACAACTGATCGGGAGGCTATTGTTTTAGATAGCCCTGAAAATGCTGAGAAGACCAAGGATCTTTCGGCTTCAAAGAAAGCTAGCCTCAAGGAAAGCCAGACCTCAAAGTCCTCTGTTCCCGACTCTGATCAGACCACGATTCTTGCTCTTTGCGGCATGAGCGGCTCCAATGATCCTCCGGCTAGAGCTCAATCTGAAAAAGGTAAAGATATGACCCCTCCGGCTTCAACTCAACAACTTTCTATGGGAGAAGTCCATCTTCGTCGAAGAGAGGGTACGTCGCTCTGGTCTAGTCCTAATTTTTTGAGACCGACAAACAAAGCTGATGCCATGCTCCTTGGTAATACTATTGCAGCCGTTCCTTGGCTTAGAAATCTCCCGTTGCCCCGGCCTGATGAAATAAGGAAGGAGATTGGTAGAGGTATCACGGATCGGATTTATATGGCTGATCAAGTGGACTCCCATCCGGCCTTATGGAGTCTATGGACGATCTTCCCGAGATAGCCGGAGAGGCCCTCGCTATGGTAAGATTCTTAGTACTTGCTTTGTATTTTCCTTCTATTTTGCATTTTTTTAACTCCTAATTTGTCTTGATCTCAGCTGGCTACTGTCGTTAAGCAAGCTGGCCGGATGTATGGGGAGGAGGTTTAGGAGAGAACCCAAGGGGTTGGCCAAGTGAAAAAGCTGATGGCAAACCTTGATCACACTGTCATGGAACTCGGAACCGCGAATAGTCACCTTACTAAGTTAGAGAAAAAGACGGTGAAGGAGAAGGCGGCCGTTGAAGTAGAATTGGACAAGTTGAGGACTCTCCGCGAGCAAGATGAGGCCGAGGCGAGGAAGATGGCTGATGATTTCCAAGATAAGATCAACAGAGCCAAACAATTGTGGAAGGAGGAGCAAGAGAAATCTGCCGCACTGAAGAAGGAGCTTGATGAGCTTAAGGCCGGTGAAGCCGCTAAACTGAAAGCCGCAAGACTGCAAGCCATCTTTAATTTCAAGAACTCTTATGAGTATAAGAAGGCCATTAGCGCTGAGAGTCTCTTGTCCTTCGATCGCGGCTTGTATCACATCTGCCGTTGTATTAAAGTAACTCAGAAAGAGGCGGCTCCGGACCTGCAGGTATTCCAAGAGTGTCTCTCAACGGATCCTTATGCCCCGACTCTTCACGCTTTGCATCCCGAGCTCCCCTACTCTGAAGATGAAATAATTGGGTTTAATACTGAACAAAAGGCCAATGGGTTCGGAGAATGGAATCCGCCTCATCGTGCTCCCCTGAACATGAGAGATATGATTGATGAGGCTGCTCGGGAAGACGAGCCCGCTTTGGAGATAGATCCTCCAACTCCCGCCGATATGGAGATGTATGAGAACCTGCTTGAGCAAACCTCGGGCTCAGCGGCTATAGCCGATTCTTCTCCTAAACTCTGAACTTTCATTTGCTTGTTTATGTAACTTATAAACCTTCTCATGTTTGTATGATATTATCAATATCTGTAAGGATTTCTTTTGTTGTTTTACGTGGCCGCTGCTTTGGCCTTCAAATTTTTTGTTTTGTAGTTGTTTGTTTACCAAGTGCATGTTAAACTTATCCGCTGCTCCACTCTTTTTGCTCGAAAATGATGCTCTATATTTCGATTTAAATCCGTGGGTGGGGTATTCACCCCCTTTTTGGACAAGACTCTCCTTTGCTAGATATAGAATTGTCGAAAACATCCTTCGACTTAGATCCGTTTTTCGTACGTTTCGAGGGGTTTTGAACCTGTTTTCAGCGAATTGTAATAACAAAATAACACTCTTAAGAGATAAAATGTGGAATCGGGTTTTATAAGATAAGAAAGCCTAAACACTCAAGTCATAAACAAGAGGATGGTCAGGACCCAAAAAAGAAAAAGAAAGCGTGCTTCTGTCGTAAACAGGAGCTGCGCCATGACCCAAACCGATTATTACATATAATATCTTTTGAGATTATCCTCATGCCAAGGTCGATTAAGCTTGAACCCGTTTTGATCTCTGAGAATGTAAGTTACCTTCTTGACCTCTCTCGCAAACTGATATGGACCCTCCCAATTCGCTGTTAGCTCGCCGTTGTTGGGCAGTAGACCCACGGCTTTCATGTTCCGCGGAACAAAATCTCCGACTATAAACGAGTGGTCTCGGATTTGCCGGTCATGATGTCGCTTTGCAATCTTCTTATAATTGACTAATCTTAGATAAGTCACTATTCTCTTCTCTTCGGCCAGGTCAAGCTCGACTTTCCTGTTGGCGAGGTTATCGGTTAAGTTGTATTTGGTGACCCTGATGCTCGGGAGAGCCATTTCAATTGGTGTCATTGCCTCTGACACATATGTCAAACCAAATGGTGTTTCCCCAGTAGGAGTTTTAATTGTAGTATGGAGGGCCCAGAGAATGGCGGGTAACTCGTCAACCCATCCGCCCGCCTTTTCGCTTATACTTTTCTTTAATATTTTGATGATCTGCTTATTACCGGCCTTGGCTTGTCCATTTCCCTGTGGGTATGCTACCAAAGACTACCAATGCTTGACATTATGTTCCTCTAAGAAGGCCGAAAATTCATCTCTAAACCGAGGTTCGTGGACTGATACCTGACGGACCTTTTCTAGGTGTTACGATCCTTACCGGCAGTGTACCGGGTCAAATTGTAGTGCTAGTCTGGTGAGTCAGGTCGTATCCTCAGGGAAATGAAGATCTAATTCAAAGTGTGGTTAAACACCAAGAAGCTATTATTAACTCGATCTAAGTCGCAGTTTTTACCATTTTCTTGGGTTAGATTATGTTAGTAGTTAGATGTTAGTAATATAGTAAATAAATACTTATATAGATATATAGATATATATATAAATATATAAATACATATATAGATACATAGACATAAATATATATATATATAGATATATAGATATATATAATATAAATACTAATATAATATATAGAAACTAACCAAGATAATGTTACTAAACCATGATCTCTTTTTAGTTAATAAATGAGACAGATCTTTTCCTTGATGCAAGGAGATCAATTATATAAGAACCGGTGTACTCCTAAGCTAGACAACTCCTCCTCACACGAGCGTATGAAATTGTCATATGTCAAATTGTCATTAGTTTAATCTCCACAACTGCCCCATGCTAATCTCAGTTAGTCTGAACAGGTACCGAGTACAAATCTACCCGGATAAAAGAGGTTATTCCGTTTGTCAGACGGCCGATGTTATTCAAAAGGCTCCGGTTGTCAGGCGGATCGATTTAACTTTCCGGTGTTAGTTTCAATTAAACCGTTGATTTTAACATTATTACGATCTTGAGCACAAATTTAATAAGATTCATCTTTCCCAAGACAAATCTGCCCCCGGGTAGGAAATCGGATTCCGTTGTCACGTTTTCACTCGGCCATTTTTACCCTCCGGTCTTTCTATTCGTACATTTAAGTGTAAATAGAAAGAGATTCATTATAATTGGTTTTAATCATTATTATCAGAGTCGATCATCCATTTTACCAAAAAGATTAAAATAGTTCAATTACATATCTTGGCTAATATTACTACTACTAATATATATATGTATAAATAGATAGAAATAATAAACATAATAACATTAGAAAATTACCGATTACAACTGCTGAATCGGAGCCTAATCCTCGTGAAAGTAACAACGGCTTCCAAGACAACAATCCTCGATAATAAATCCAAGCATTACAACGATACTACTCTATTTATTTATACACATAAAAACATATATATACATACATAGACATATGTATACATAAGGGCCCAAAACATAAAAGAAATAAAAAGAAAGAGGTAGAGGAAAATATATATAGAGATTTATATATATATTTTGGGGCATCTTGAACAAATGGACTGAGGGGAGTATTTATAGAGGTAGTGCACCGGCGCGGGCCGGTCTTTTCCCGGCGCGGGCCGGTGCTACAGTGCAGATTCTCTCCTTGTCATACCCACGTCTTGTAATGATGATTATTCCGCTCGGGCGGTCTTTTCGATTCGGGCGGACTTTGAAAAATATCCTTCTTCGGTTTTCTACTGTTTCGATTTTATTTTTCCATTTTTCATCACACGTACCCTTGAAACAGTCAAAAACACGAGCCACAGTAATTTTGACCACAAAAACTTAAGTTTTATTAAATTTATAACGATAATATCTATTTATAACGATTTAGGTTTTTATGAGTTTTTAGTATATTTTTATGAAATTATACGATATTTTATATAATAATTACTACTTATACATTTTGATAAAACTTAGTAATTATGACTTGATTTGGTACAATAATGCTCAAAACGGTATCAGAAATGGGGTGAAATGTTATAATAATGAGTGTTAATTTATCTCTCATCACAACCCCCCACTTAGCTTTTGGTCGTCCTCGAGCAAAACAAGCGATAAAACAAAATGAATGAGAGATAAATTCATGAAGATATAAGATATAAGGGACAACCAGATGCTGCAACCATTAGAATTACAACCATGCGTTAACCTCAATATAAATGTATAACAGAGTGTGTGTGTGACAAGCCTTTTCAATTTCCACTATCATCTCTTGAATAATTCAAGCAAACGCACAAATATCCATTCAGATAAAGTCTAATGACTTTCCTATGTATAGCGATAAACAATTCCACACAAAGTCCTTCCGTGTACTTATTAGGATAATCCCTAAAGCATATCATTCATTTTATACTGGGATAGTCGAAGATAACTAAGTTTTCAACCATATTTCCATTTTTTTCTTCACATTTGTAGCATATGCCTTCATTCCCAAAGAATAGGGCGTTTATTGATAACACCCTAGCCGGACTACTATCATCGAGCAATCGAGAGCTTTTAAACCTCATAGTGATATAGGGCGTTTAGTGATAACGCCTCATCGCACTCAAATCATTGGTAGCTACAACCGACATATATATAGTTTATCTTAATTTGGTATTTTTCTTTTCATTCCACTTAACTTATATCCTTTCTATCACATTCAAACCTTCAGATATTCACAGTACACGTTCAAAAATTAGGTACTAAGTTATTGCAAATCTCTCTAGAATAACCACTAGGATACTGAATGGATACAGTTTAAAATTTTTCGCTTCAATATCAAAGGCTTTACGTGAAGGAATTCATGTTACACAAATATATTTGGAATTACAATGCACTTACGGTTCACGTTGGTTATACACATCCAAATTGATCATTACATCTTCAAATCCATGAAATATATACCTTATACAATTTATTTTAATCAACTAAATAATGCTCGAAAAAAATCGAAAACTAAGGGATTTATTGATACAAAATAAACATTAATTCCATTGCTTTGACCAACGACTCCACTCCCCACTTACGAACTTACATTGTCCTCAATGTAAAATGAGTGTAAATAAGTTGTTGGGAAAGCAATGGTGCACTAAAACAAGTCAAAACAAATACTCGGATGATATTAAAGGGTGGGTGGGTGGGTTAAAGTTATGACCTCCTCAATTCCATAGTATTTGAACTAATACATGTCACACATTATTTGAAATTTAAAACAGACTAGATCATGAAATGTAACGTATGGCAAAGTATTAACTCACGAGTCTTTTATACCCGGATCCTCAAGGGTTATTTCAAATCGTTCAACAACCTAAGTCCAAGAAATGACGATTTGAATTTTTCTTTTTTTCTCCATCGGGATTTTCGGATAACCACCTAATCGTTCCCTTTTTAATGACATTCAAACATTCATCCTGAGACTTGGTGAAACAAAATGAAAATCAATCCGAAGTATTGGCAAAGTATCATCCAAAGTATGAGTAATTATTATATTTAACATTTTTATGGGCTGCCTCCCGGTAGCGCTTTTGGTTAACATCGTTTGCTCGACAAACTTAAGCAACTAATATAATATATTAAACTAAATGGGATACTTCTAACAATTACTCACCAAAGCATGTAACAATTAAGCACACGAATCAACTAGAAATAAATGCTTAATGAGTAAATAGGAAGGATAGTACCCGTGATTTCACTATATTTATAGTCTATAGCTAGACTTTTCCTTGCTTCAGTTTTTAATGCACAGGTGGTGGGTCATCCTCACGCACCGCATCCTTCTTTTTTATCAATACTGGTCTCCAACATAGAGCAGACAATTTCCACCAATCCAAGCGATTCTTGACCTTTTCCTTTGATTTTCGAGCCTTCGGTTTGTGAGCTTTTACATTATTGCTGAAGTCATCTTCTTCAATTACCTGCGTGTTAGTACGATCCACAACAAGGGGACACAAAGGGTCCACACAAGAACAAGATTCTAGTGTAGTGCATGGATATTTCAATGAATTGTAAATGTTAAAGACAACGCGCTCATCATTAATTCCCAAACTAAGCTCTCCCTTACAAACATCGATGAAAGGGATATTAATTGTTAAGTGCCAAAAAGTGTCACAAAATGTGCATACTTCTTATCCAACTTCATCTCTTTGATTTCCTTTTTCGGGGAATGGGGGAGTAATTCAAGATCAATTAAAGTAGGGTTAGAATGTATACCTCCCTTACCCTTGTCGTTAAACGAAGATGGTAAAGCTTCCTGGAATGATTGTGCCTTTTGAGGACACTTGTGTGTCATCATTCATGCCTTTTTTTCAAAATATGCACTGGATATGGTGCTGCCCTATCAGATTGAATCGAGGTGAATTTGGGTTGAGCCGGATAAGGTTCGGTTTGAATTGGCCTTTCCAAACTTGATTCATTTTTAACCTGCTCATTGAACAAGGTCCTACCCATTCTTGGATTTTTCAATATTTTAGGAACCTTGACCCATTCCTCATCCTTACTCTCAGCGGCCATTTTCTTATTTCGATTTGAAGATGATCCTTGGTCGATTTCCTCGACCGATATGACCTCGTTTACTCTCTCGCTCTTAATCGCCTTTACGTAAGTGTTTATGTCAGCTTATAAGCGTTGAGTGGGGCCTTACCACTTCGGTCATCAACTATCTAAAATAGAAAATGCTCGAATTTTGTAGAAGAAGAAAATTGGTAACTAAAAGAAGGTAGTACCAACGGAAAATAAAAAAGAAATGTGATAAGAAGAGTGTTGACTTATTCTCGAGAATTTTGAGCTAATACAAGTAGAAACCATTCGAACACAATGAATTAGCGTCGTTTCCCCGGCAACGGCGCCAGAAAGCTGACGGACCTTTTCTAGGTGTTACGATCCTTACCGGCAGTGTACCGGGTCAAATTGTAGTGCTAGTCTGGTGAGTCAGGTCGTATCCTCGTGAAATGAAGATCTAATTCAAAGTGTGGTTAAACACCAAGAAGCTATTATTAACTCGATCTAAGTCATGCTTTTACCATTTTCTTGGGTTAGATTATGTTAGTAGTTAGATGTTAGTAAAATAGTAAATAAATACTTATATAGATATATAGATATATATATAAATATATAAATACATATATAGATACATAGACATAAATATATATATATAGATATATAGATATATATAATATAAATACTAATATAATATATAGAAACTAACCAAGATAATGTTATTAAACCATGATCTCTTTTTAGTTAATAAATGAGATGAGATCTTTTCCTTGATGCAAAGAGGTCAATTATATAAGAACCGTGTACTCTAAGCTAGACAACTCCTCCTCACACGAGCGTATGAAATTGTCATATGTCAAATTGTCATTAGTTTAATCTCCACAACCGCCCCATGCTAATCTCGGTTAGTCTCGAGCAGTGCAGTACAAATCTACCCCGGATAAAAGAGGTTATTCCGTTTGTCGAGGCGGCGATGTTATTCAAAAGGCTCCGGTTGTCGGCGGATCGATTTAACTTTCCGGTGTTAGTTTCAATTAAACCGTTGATTTTAACATTATTACGATCTTGAGCACAAATTTAATAAGATTCATCTTTCCCAAGACAAATCTGCCCCCGGGTAGGAAATCGGATTCCGTTGTCACGTTTTCACTCGGCCATTTTTACCCTCCGGTCTTTCTATTCGTACATTTAAGTGTAAATAGAAAGAGATTCATTATAATTGGTTTTAATCATTATTATCAGAGTCGATCATCCATTTTACCAAAAAGATTAAAATAGTTCAATTACATATCTTGGCTAATATTACTACTACTAATATATATATGTATAAATATATAGAAATAATAAACATAATAACATTAGAAAATTACCGATTACAACTGCTGAATCGGAGCCTAATCCTCGTGAAAGTAACAACGGCTTCCAAGACAACAATCCTCGATAATAAATCCAAGCATTACAACGATACTACTCTATTTATTTATACACATAAAAACATATATATACATACATAGACATATGTATACATAAGGGCCCAAAACATAAAAGAAATAAAAAGAAAGAGGTAGAGGAAAATATATATAGAGATTTATATATATATTTTGGGGCATCTTGAACAAATGGACTGAGGGGACTATTTATAGGGATAGTGCACCGGCGCGGGCGCGGTGTTTTCCCGGCTTTCGGGCCGGTGCTACTGATCTGATTCTCTCCTTGTCATACCCACGTCTTTGTAATGATGATTATTCCGGCTCGGGCCGGTCTTTTTTCGGTTCGGGCGGACTTTGAAAAATATCCTTCTTCGGTTTTCTCTCAAGCTTTGATATTAATTCTTCGCTTTTCATCACACGTACCACAAACACCAAAAACACGAGCCACGATAATTTTGACCACAAAACTTAAGTTTTAATAAATTTATAACGATAATATCTATTTATAACGATTTAGGTTTTTATGAGTTTTTAGTATATTTTTATGAAATTATACGATATTTTATATAATAATTACTACTTATACATTTTGATAAAACTTAGTAATTATGACTTGATTTGGTACAATAATGCTCAAAACGGTATCAGAAATGGGGTGAAATGTTATAATAATGAGTGTTAATTTATCTCTCATCAATACCACTGCCCGTGGAATTCCAAATCCCAACCACATCTGGTCGTGCAAGAAGTATACCTCATTTTTTGCTCCTATACTTGCCATAGGTTTTGCCTCTATCCACTTGGTGAAGTAATCCACGGCCACAATGACCAGTTTGCAGTTCCCCTTTCCCGTTGGGAATGGGTCGATTAGGTCGAGCCCCCACATATCGAAAGGCCACGCCGAGATGACGATACTCTGCACGATTGGTGGAAACCTTGGTATATTCACATGTATTTGGCACTCTGGACATTCTCTGACAAATGTTTCCGAATCCCGTGTGATCGATGGCCAATAGTAACCTGTGGCTACAGCTTTCAGTGCTAGAGAGCGGCTGGCGGGATGGCCTCCACACACCCCTTGATGTAGTTCTGCCAGGATTTTATCGCTTTCCTCTATGCGGACACATCTAAGCAGCGGCTCAGAGAAAGATCTTTTGTAGAGACCCCCATTGTATATGATATATCTAATTGCTTGCCTTCTGCGAGCACGAGCTTTGTCTGGATTCATGGGCATAGTGCCCGATTCAATGTATGCTTACATCTCATCTATCCAACATGGAATCAGTATTGGTGTGTCAATGTCCATAACCTCAAAATTTTCAATTGCGGGGACGGATAGATATTCCACCATTATTGATGAGTCAGCGATCTCTTCCTCTAAGGACAACCTGGAAAGATAATCGGCCCGCTCATTGTCTTCCCTGTCAATTCTGATGAACTCGCAGTAGTCGAAATTGTTTCTCATCCGTTGGTCAATCTCATGATATTTCTCTAGGATGCCGCACCGTGTTTCGTACCCCCTGAGATTTTTTCAACGATGAGCTAGGAATCACAGTAGACTTCGACATTTCGTACCCTCATTTCTCTTGCTAGATCAAGTCCGGCTATTACGGCCTCGTATTCTGCCTGATTATTTATGGCCTTAAACTCAAATCTAAGGGCCTTTTATATTTCCTCCGTTGTGCCCGGCTCGGATAAGATAATCACGGCCCCACTTCCGGTTTGATTAGATGCCCCGTCTACATACAACTGCCAACAGTTGTCTGGCCTTGGGGTAGCCGGCGAGGGTTCAGTTAGTGCGAGCGTGCCCGGCTGTTCCGAGCTGAAGCCTGTTTCAACTATAAAATCAGCCAAGGCTTGAGCCTTGTTCTCCTTCCTTGGTTGATATTGGATGTCGAATTCTGTAATCTCAATAGTGCTTGAAAATCCTTGGAGCACTCTTCATCCTATGATAACGTCTTACTTCCTTTGAGAATTTTAAAGAAGGGCAAACATTTATCAGCTGATTTGGATATGAACCGCCCCAGAGCTATGATTTTACCGTTAAGCCTCTGAATCTCCTTGATTGTGGTCGGCTCCCGCATGTTGAGTAGTGCTTGAATTTTCTCAGGATTTGCCTCTATCCCACGATGACTAACCATAAATCCGAGAATTTGCCCGCTCCGACACCAAATGTACATTTGGCCAGATTGAGCTTCATTGAATGTCTTGGAACGTTATCAAAAGTTTCCTTAAGATTGGCGGTGTGACCATGTTGGAATAATGTCCTAAACCCAATCGGGTTGGACCGGATCCGACCGGGTCGGATCATTTCTACTATTTCTTTATGTTTATACATATATTAAATGGCTTTTCTGTTGTCATATATATGTTCTTTTAAAGAACCATTTATGAATTGTTATATGATAACGTCCTTAGTATTAAACTGTGATAGAGAAACCATGATAGGCGATTATGGTTGATGAGATCTCTAATCACTTTAATAAGTTTGATACTTAAATGTCTCTAGGCTGATGTACTATTAAACAGGGCATTGATAGTATAAAACAGACTAGCACGTATTAGATGTCTTCTGTCTTTAGGGCAGGGATAGATCTCGTCTATCGAAGTGTAGAGACACTTGGGTGTGCGTGGGCGTGTATTAGTGAATGCGTCGTTAGGATCGACCCACTTACACGAGATAAGTGTCACACTATGTGGCGGTTGTGTAATTATCCTTAGGACCGAGTCTTCATGGCATCACGGTGTGGATTGTCATGCTTTGACACTATTGAGGTTTCCACAGCCATGGGGCGATCATGCGGTAGTGATTGGGTGTGATCTTTCAAGCATCGCGGAGTATACATGATTGGTCGTCCGGGAATCGCGTACCTTATCGGTGAGGGGTAAATATCCGAAAGGGCCTTCTTATAAGGAATGTCTTGTTCTCGTGAATCTTTGCAAAGTGGGAGTAAACGTGTTACTTGAGAGAACTTGATATCCAGATTATAAGATACGGTTGTTAATGTTTGACACTTCGATGTGCGACCGTATGGATATTATTACAATGATAGGATTGTAAGTTACACGGTAAATCGTTTCACATGAAAGGTAGTAGTCATTGCATTTGACTCTTCCGATGATTGGGGTCACGGTGTGTTGCTGACGCTATCCCGTGATCGTTAGGCATGAAGGGAATTTTTCGTAATTTGCGCTTTGTGTCTACGGTCAACATATTCGAAGCCTATCGGGTCACACACATATGAATATCCAAATGGATTAAAATGTGGTTATAGATGATAACCAAATAAGGAAAGTTTATCTCGAGACTATAAAGGTTATAGTGGTAAATTAATATGGTGGTATTTATTTATTATGAATAAATATAATACAAGATATTAATCATGATGATTAATTAAATATGTATATTGATACATATATTTTCAAATTAATGATATATGATATATATTGATTTTGCAAATTAATTAATCATAGCATTATATTAATTAAAGAATTTTCCATAAGTCAATTTTGGAAAGTAAATGGCGCCACATTGAGTGTGTATGACACACTTTGATTGTGCAATTTAATTAATAAGATTATCATATATTAATATTAGACATTAATGATTATAGATTTGCACACATGTGTAAATTGATTTATAGTAATGAAATAAAGATAGTCAATATTAGATATTGACAATATCTTGGAAATATTTAATATAAGATATTAAATTAAATGAGATAAATCAATCACATTAATTGCTTTTCTTTATTTTATTGGAAAAAGGTTTTCCCTCCTACAAAGGCATTATGGGCGCCTCTACTACTATAAATAAGAGGGCTTGCCAAGCACTTTTGTACACCATTCTTCCAAGAGCAATTGTTCTTGTGAAAAATTGCAAGAACTCATAGTTCTTGTGTAAGAAGAGGGGGCTTCCTATAGTGAGTTTGTGAGGAGGAAAAGTCCGGTCTAGCAACCGGGGTTTTCCGATAGCAATCCATGGTGGGATTCGGCGGGTGTTCGTGTGGACTAGCGGTAGAGGCCGAACACTTGGGCGGCTCCATGTCGAACTACTCTCCTGAGCGGTCAAAGCGTCGATCTTTTAGATCAACCAAGGTAACCGCCGTCTTTAGTTTATTCGTTTATTGCTTAAACGAAGTCGATCTTGGGAAAAAGGAAATCAAATTTTTGAATTCCGCTGCGTTCCCACGTTGATTTCCTAACAGTGGTATCAGAGAGAGCTTCGAGCTTAAGCAATAAGCATGTTTATATGCGTAGTTAGTTTTATCGTTTAAATCACGTAATTAAAAGATGAAAGTTTTTGATTCGTAAAACGATACACGAAAAGAAGATTTTTGTTTTGTGTATTTTATGTTTCAATATAGTTCATAGTTGTGATTAATCGATATATGCAAGATTCAAATCACGACACGTTAAGTCGAGGTTGAGTGATGGATTCCCGGTGAACCCACTCTTCGATTATTCGATGTGCTCGACTTTTCGTCCCGTGATATTTATTGTGCATAGATATCTCGTTGTTTAGTCGTGTCATGGTTTAGGAAACCAACGACATCCCTTTTGATTACGAATCAAAAGGAAAGAAACAAAAGAGAGATTTAATTTTAATTTAATTTTAGAATAGTTCTAATTAATTAAAATTAAATCGTTTAAAATTAATCGTTAATTTTATTTCGATTAAAATCATTTAATTAATTAAATGTTAATTAGTTAATTGATTAGATAAAATTATTTAATGGATTAAATGTTAATTGATTAATTAAGACGCAAAAGGTGGCCAAATGGTAACAACGCGGTTTTCTAACACGCCGGTTTTTCAAACCGGCGGTTTGATGAACCGCCGGTTTGACGAACCATTGGTTTGTCAAACCGCCGGTTTGAAAAACCGGCGGTTTCTTATCGCTCAAAACCGCCGGTTGCGGTTTGGGCCGGTTCGGTTTGCCCGGTTTGCTCGGTTGAGATCACGGTTCGAGATCACGGTTCCGCCACGGTTTTAAAATTTCATTTTTTTCTTTTCATTTTATATAACACTTATTATTTTCACTACAATAACAAATTATTATTATTTTAATTATAATTATTAAAGCGAATGTAATATATATATTATTTTAAATAGATTTCTATTCGGTTTTAAAAATAATATTAATATTGTGTTATTTTATTTATATGTAAATAATGTTATTTTAAAAAATTATGTTGTTTTTCTTATATGTAAATTGTGTTATCTTTTCAACGCTTGTACCGGTAATTCGGCTGCCTACGTATTTTTTATGTGTAATCGTGTCGGAGGCACAACACATATAAAAATCAAAGCGAATGTAGTTAATTGTTTATGTTTTTAGTCTTTTATAGTTTGTTGTAATGATTTTTATAGTTATTTAAGTAGGTTTTAAGTATACTTTGATTATAAATGTTGTTTTATAGTTTCTTATAGTTTTTTTTATAGTTTGTTATAGTTTTTTTTTTAGTTTGTTATTGTAGTATTTTATAGTACTCTTATGTGTTTGTATTACATAGTTTCATATAATTTTTTAGGTTTGTATATGGTTTTTTTTAGGTTAGTATATAATTTTATAGTATTTTTTAGGTTTATAATTTTTTAGGTTTTTTTTTAATTTATAGTTTTTATGGTTTATTTGTATAATTTTTTTATGGTTTATAGTTTTTTTTATGGTTTATAAATTGTTTTTATTTACATGCATCCAGAAAAAAAAAAAAAAAAAAAAAAAAAAAAAAAAAAAACTGTTGGGCCGGTTAAACCGGCGGTTCCGGTTCCGGCCGGTTTTACCCGGTTCCGGTCATCCGGTTTGAACCGGCGGTTCCGGTTCCGGTTCCGGTTACCAATAACACAAACCGGCGGCAAACCGGCAAACCGGCGGTTAAAAAAACCGGCGGTTTTCGAACCGCCGGTTTGACGAACCGCCGGTTCAAAAACCGCCGGTTCCGGTTCGAACCGCCCCGGTTCGGTTTCGGTTTGGCCACCTCTCAGACGCAAGTAGTTAAATTTAATTTTATCTTTTTCATAAGATGTTATTGTATGGATTAGATAGTGTAGATATAATATGATTATATGGACCCGATTGATCGCGACTCGGCCGATAGGATAGATGTGAATGATTTAATTTTCTGTTGGTTGAAAAGATGTCATAGGCCGTTATGAAGAACGTGACCTAGTTTATTTTCTCGCATTTATCCCATTCCGTTGGCTCTCTGCAGTGTGCGGCGGGTATATTAGATAAATTGAATGTAACAAGAATGGGCGAGAAGATGGAGACCAAAGAAAGATTTAAAATAAAGATCCCATTGGAGAATGGAGCATTAAAGATCCTATTGGCGGTTGCAGCTACCTTTAGATGTGACCCGCGGTTTCGCTCGATTTGTATTCAAACCGCACCTGGAAAAATCCATGATCATACCGGTTACTTTACGCATTTATTTATTTTGTGCTTGTATTTATTTTATATGATACGATAGATGCATGACTAGGCACGATCTAGATAAATGTGTAGGATTTGTATCTATAGAGATAGATATATTTGATGAGACCATGATTAAAATTAATTAAGTGAATTAATTTACTAAAATACTTCCACAACAAAAATCAAGTCGAAATATTGTCTCTAATATTATAACGACGGTGAAGAGCCTGTGTTCGGATCCAACTGATCGACCACCGCCGGAGTTGACCTACCTCGGGTATATCGTCGTTATTGAGATATGATCGTATGAGATCTCGTGAATATTGGGTTATGACTTGACTAGAGTCTTTCGGTGATTGGCCACCGTCGGGCCGCCTCGACTTTAGAGACAAGGGTTGACTAACACATAGTGATGTGTATCGCCAAAGAGTTGACTAGTTAACCAATGAGAATCACACGAGAGATGTGAATGGTAAAGAGTTACCTACCTTTCAAATTATCTTGGTTGATCGACCACCGCCGGGAATCAAGGTAACTAGATTGGATCTCAAATTTACTAAAGAATTTTGAAATATTCTTGAAAGTCAATTGGAAGTAGTTAACTAGTGGGAGCAAAATCATAAACCAAAAGACCATTTTTGATTTTGCGTGTATAAGCAAACAACACTCTTTTATTTTCATTTTTAATGTTGTAGTTAGCAAATTCTATATTTATGTTTTATTCTCGATTAGTAAAACCAAACATGACTGTTACCTTTTGAGAATCGTTCTCAAATATGGTTAAGTAGTTTTAATCCTTTTTAAAATAAGCAATGACACGAGCAATCCCGTTATAGTAGAGGAGACTACATAATTGATGCAGTACTCCGAGACTTTAATTATTAAAGGAAAGCGGAAGCTCATGATATTGGATACGATCCAAGATGATCATTCAGTCATACGATGACAAATAATTCAAACGTTGAATAATAATGACCACGTATAATTTTGGAAAGGTTGTTTTCAAAATTAAAAGATTTAAGTATCGACTTAATTCTATCATTGCTTAAAGGTTAATTGAATAGTTAATGTTTTGAATGCAATTCAAAGGTTAAATAAACTATTTAATGAATTTAGATTTTCTTTATAAAAGGAAATTGAAGACATAGCTCTTGTGATCTTTCTTAAGTCTTATGAAGACTACAATAAGAAACTTTTACAAGTACTTAAAGGATTAAAAGGAAAGTTAGGGCGTGTGCTTAAATAAAGAACTTATCGAAGTTTCTATTATAGGCAAGAGAGTTGAGATAAATCTTTCCAAATTAAAAGTCAACCCTAAGATATATGATACCTTACGAGTGTGATTAAATTAGAAGGATTGGATGACAAATATGGAAGGTGGAGCAAACGTTGTGACACTTACCATATTCTGGATCTAGTAAACTGATAAAGGAACTAAATAAATGTTATTATGTTCCGGTTCTTATGAAGGACACAAGTTCAAGTTATTTGTTAGGATTTAGTAGACATATTCAATTGTAAGAATAAATGTTAATCCGATAAAGTTGGAAGGTCACTGAATCTAACATACTAGATTGATGTCACTATATAGTTGATATATGTGATAAGATCTCAACTAAATATTTGTATGGTCATTATCCTTAATATTTGTGGTTGTTCTAGGCATAGTCTCTCTGGAAGAGAAGCGTGTAATTAAACGTCATTCTGATGATGTTGAACCATATGATTATGAATCATGTGGGTTAAACGTATCTTATCCAAAGAGGACTAAAATACCCTTTTATGAAAAGGTTATAAATTCTAGAAAAATTGTCTAAAGCCTAAACATACCGATGTTTGTTGGCTTATGACAATTAATGCCACAAATAATTGTTTATTAATCTCTATGACTATTTTAGAAATAGTTGAATGTATTTATTGAAGTACGACAATTCGGAAAGCCCGAAAAGTTCGATCTAGTACGAATATGAGATTGATGAGCTACTTAGGAATTAATCTTCAATTGGATTGAAGTAATTAATACCTGAAGGGTGTTTCAGAAGTCGTCTGAAAGGAATAAGATTCTCCCTTGAAGGATACCATCTTTTGGATATGCAATTAGATTGTCTTCCCAAAATGGAAATAACACTTTATATGATAAAGGTGTGACGCAAGCCATGCGATGTATCCCTTACCCGTTTCGGGATAGTGCCCTTATACTTAACTTAGTTCCAAAGAATAAAGGTTGAATAAATTCCATATTAGATATGGAAGAGGATAATGTCGAATCTATCTTAACCGATGATTTGAATTTTTCATAGGCAAAGTCAGAAAGGCTTGGAGCCTAGTACGACATATGCAACTTTGTGGAATATCTTAGCAAGTACGCTAGATATTATTTACTTGTCTGCGGAGCAAAATGTTTGTCTCCAAACATGCTGTCTTCTAGAGGAAGTGTTTCTTCCAAGAGAAACAGTGGGAGTGAATCAGATCTCAAAAGAGTTTGAGAACCACAAAGATATATTCAACCAATGGAACGTGAGCAGACGCCGCATAGCGATGAGGTGTAGATCACTGCTCAGTGTACACAAATGTTCTGTAAGTCTGTGGATAACCTAAAGCCTGAAAGGGCTGCTGGTATGTTCATCTTGAAGAATGAATATCTCATGACTTATGAAAGAACGTTTAAAAGGCAAGATTGAGAGATATGGCCAGGAGCCATAATATCTGAATTAGATTCCATCAGTGATAACCAGGTTATGAACCTAGTATGTCTTACCTAGAGGGAATGTCCCCGTAAGGCTGAGCCCAGTTCTATTCGGATAATACTTGTTATAACTTCGTATCATGGCTATATGATAGTGTTGAAGACGTTGGGTAGAAAGCTCGATGTTCATAGACGATAACATGATATGTAAGCCCACGAGATCCATTTATGGACTCAAACAAGTTTCTCTAGACGATTTCTTTGTTAGATAATCAAAGGAGTTTGATTTAGTCAAAAGAAGGATATGCCCCATGTGCAATATGGATAGTGGGAGTGTGTTACGATTTTTGAGTAAGGTATTATATATCTCTCTCGAGAATTATCACCCCATGTCACAGTCAATTAATGTTTGGTAGTTCAAGGTTTTTATGAAAGCACTTGGATTAGCAGTTCTTATTTTTAGAAATAAGAATCTATAGCGATAGATTTAACTGCTGTTAGATTATAGTTTACCTATATAGATGTGATGCTAAAAGAGTTTTAGCATAGGTCACCACAGGGGGTTCTGCTTGTCAGTGTTCTCGAGATCTATCTATGTTAGGACATTAGTCCTAAAGATGAGGTGAACGATGATACTTATGAAAGGTTTCCCTCTCTACGGAAATAGGAACCATCATAAAAGGAATGCCGGATGTTCATAGTTCATGAATAGTCATGAGCAAGTATGAAAGTAAATCTGGTGAATGTCGAGAATATCCTTAAACAAGTTAAGGGAGAGTTCCTGGTTTATTGAAACTTGGAATTAGATAAATGTAGATATACAGACGTATATCCTAAGTCTTATGAAGGCGAGTGGGAGCTACAGTCTGGGTTTGCAGTCACTTTGATTAAGTGATACAAAGGAGTCGGAAATGTTCTAGCATGTGGGTCATCAGAAATTCTACAACGAGGCCAAAACACAGTAGTGCCTTAGAGGCGCAGCGGGAGCAGTACATGGATCTAGAAGGTTCATTCATGAACCTTGTACGGTTCTTCCACCTTTTCTATATAGCTGATATAGTAAGTGGATTCATTGCTTGAAGCAAGGACCAGGGTCTCGTCAGAGATTCGTGTGTGTGTTGAGGCGGTTCCTTTGACTTGGTCATTTGGAGCATGATATGAAGATAGTCTGAGTCCCCACGGATAGCGATCCGTTTGTGGCTAGGGCTGGTTGCGAGTATTGCATAAGATTCTTGTGTTTCAATTTGGTCTTGTGTGTACGAGTGATTGGTTTTAGGCCAAGTGGGAGATTGTTGGAATAATGTCCTAAACCCAATCGGGTTGGACCGGATCCGACCGGGTCGGATCATTTCTACTATTTCTTTATGTTTATACATATATTAAATGGCTTTTATGTTGTCATATATATGTTCTTTTAAAGAACCATTTATGAATTGTTATATGATAACGCCCTTAGTATTAAACTCGTGATAGAGAAACCATGATAGGCGATTATGGTTGATGAGATCTCTAATCACTTTAATAAGTTTGATACTTAAATGTCTCTAGGTGATGTACTATTAAACAGGGCATTGATAGTATAAAACAGACTAGCACGTATTAGATGTCTTCTGCTTTAGAGGCGAGGATAGATCTCGCTCTATCGAAGTGTAGAGACACTTGGACCGTGCGTGGACGTGTATTAGTGAATGCGACGTTAGGGATCGACCCACTTACACACGATAAGTGTCACACTATGTGGCGGTTGTGTAATTATCCTTAGGACCGAGTCTTCATGGCATCACGGTGTGGATTGTCATGCTTTGACACTATTGAGGTTTCCACAGCCATGGGGCGATCATGCGGTAGTGATTGGGTGTGATCTTCAAGCATGCGGAGTATACATGATTGGTCGTATCAGTAGGGGTAAATATCCGAAAGGGCCTTCTTATAAGGAATGTCTTGTTCTCGTGAATCTTTGCAAAGTGGGAGTAAACGTGTTACTTGAGAGAACTTGATATCCGTGATTATAAGATACGGTTGTTAATGTTTGACACTGATGTACGCGACCGTATGGATATTATTACAATGATAGGATTGTAAGTTACACGGTAATCGCTTTCACATGAAAGGTAGTAGTCATTGCATTTGACTCTTCCGATGATTGGGGTCACGGTGTGTTGCTGACGCTATCCCGTGATCGTTAGGCATGAAGGGCATTTTTCGTAATTTGCGCTTTGTGTCTACGGCCAACATATTCGAAGCCTATCGGGTCACACACATATGAATATCCAAATTGATTAAAATGTGGTTATAGATGATAACCAAATAAGGAAAGTTTATCTCGAGACTATAAAGGTTATAGTGGTAAATTAATATGGTGGTATTTATTTATTATGAATAAATATAATACAAGATATTAATCATGATGATTAATTAAATATGTATATTGATACATATATTTTCGAAATTAATGATATATGATATATATTGATTTTGCAAATTAATTAATCATAGCATTATATTAATTAAAGAATTTTCCATAAGTCAATTTTGGAAAGTAAATGGCGCCACATTGAGTGTGTATGACACACTTGGATTGTGCAATTTAATTAATAAGATTATCATATATTAATATTAGACATTAATGATTATAGATTTGCACACATGTGTAAATTGATTTATAGTAATGAAATAAAGATAGTCAATATTAGATATTGACAATATCTTGAAATATTTAATATAAGATATTAAATTAAATGAGATAAATCAATCACATTAATTGCTTTTCTTTATTTTATTTGAAAAAGGTTTTCCCTTCCTACAAGGCATTATGGGCGCCCCTCTCTACTATAAATAAGAGGGCTTGCCAAGCTCTTTTGTACACCATTCTTCCAAGAGCAATTGTTCTTGTGAAAAATTGCAAGAACTCATAGTTCTTGTGTAAGAAAGAGGGCTTCCTATAGTGAGTTTGTGAGGAGGAAAAGTCCGGTCTAGCAACCGGGGTTTTCCGATAGCAATCCATGGTGGGATTCCGCGGGTCGTTAGTGTGGACTAGCGGTAGAGGCCGAACACTGGGCGGCTCCATGTCGAACTACTCTCCTTAGGCGGTCAAAGCGTCGATCTTTTAGATCAACCAAGGTAACCGCCGTCTTTAGTTTATTCGTTTATTGCTTAAACGAAGTCGATCTTGGGAAAAAGGAAATCAAATTTTTGAATTCCGCTGCGTTCCCGCGTTGATTTCCTAACAGACCACCACTTCGGGATTTTACGACCATGTCGTCTATGTATGCTTCTATATTTTTTCCAATTTGCGAGCTAAAGACCTTGTTTACCATCCTCTGGTAAGTTGAGCCTAAGTTTTTTAGTCCGAAGGGCATCATCTCGTAAAAATTTAGATCTCCAGCAGCTCTGAAAGACGTTTTCTCTTTATCAGATTTAGCCATCCTAACTTGATGATACCCCGAGTATGCGTCTAAAAAGATGAGTGTGTCAAAACCAGCAATGGGGTCGACTAGGCGATCGATCCTGGGAAGTTGGTAAGGATCTTTCGGGCAAGCCTTGTTGATGTCGGTGAAGTCAATGCACATTCTCCACTTGCCGTTGTGTTTCTTAAACATCACTACATTTGCCAGCCAAGTGGGATAAGCTAATTCATTGATTATTCCGTCTTCGAGAAGCTTCTCAACCTCCACTTTTATTGATTTCTCTTTTTCCGAGGTAAATTGTCATGCCCTCCGTTGTATGGGTTTGAAGGTGGGGTTGACATTCAAGTGATGCAATGCGACCTCGGGCTCAACACCCCTCATGTCCGTTACTACCCACGCGAAAGCATCCACATTTTCTTTCAGCTGTGTGATTAGAGCTTTCTTCTCTACCGTAGCTAGGTAGGTGAGCCCCGATTTTGACTTTTTGGTCAGGGTAGGCATCGTTGATGACTACCTCAACCAGCTCGCCATCAGCGGTGAAGCCTGGAAGGATCAGCTCTCTTACCATGCTAAGTACGCTCGCGCATGCTGCTGTATTTGCCTGCTCAATACGGGCCTTTTTACTTTATGTTCTTGAATTATGGATGTATGTAAGGACCGCTGCGGGCTCACTGATCGATACCCCAATCTTGTCGTCTACATAAAACTTTTCCCACTGATGCGGGATGGAAATAACCATTGGAAAAACTGTCTCAACGCAGGTGCCCCCAAGATCATGTTATAATTAGATTGGAGATCTACCACCAGAAGTTTACCTTTTCAATCCGAAAATGCGCATAGTCTCCCATTTGCACGTCCAGATTAATGGCCCCCTTGACCTGAATTATGTGGTTCGTGAATCCCTCAAGAGTGCCATTATGCGGTCTCAGACTCGAGTCGCCAAATCCTAGTTCTTTGAAGCAACTGTAGTACAGAATATCTCTGCATGATCCGGTGTCGATCATCACCCTATTAACACGAAATCGGTTTGTTATCACCGAAATGCTTAAGCATGAATCCTCCATATTTGTTGCAGTCATGAATTCACTGCGAGTAAAAGAGAGCAGCCGTGCACTTCCACGTAGGACGGTGGGTTTCTCAACATGCTTGTTGATGGAGCCGATTCTATGCTTGATCTGATTGTTGCTGGGAGGACTCTCCGTGATTATTCGTATCTCTTTGTCGTATTGAGGGGCCTGTCGATCAGTTCTATTTACTTCCCCGCCATCTCTCCTGTAATGGTTGTGTCGACCCCGAGCTAACATCTTATCGAACTCTCTTTTTAGTTGAATACAGTCCTCTGTGTCATGGCCCCTATCCTCATGGAAAGCATAATATTTGGACTGATCCCGTCGTCTATCCGGTTTTATGGGGAGAGGGTCAGTTAACTCATCTCTTACCTCATGCATCATCTATATGTATGAGACTTTGATAGGAGTCCAGTTCTCTTCTTTGAATTTCTCGGGCTTCCTGATGTCCCGATCCCTGTTTCTGCGTGTCTCCCTGGGCGGGCTGCGCTCAGCCCTCTGCTTGCCCCTGTGTAACGTTGAGGATCCCTCATTCCCCGCCGTTGTAATGTATTTTCTTGCTGAGCTCATCATTTCTTGGAGGTTGGGTGGCGGGTTGAGAGTGAAGTAGGATTTGAGATAACCCAGACTTAATCCCATTTCAAAGTTGTTCATTACCACATTGTATGCCAAACCCATTGTCAGCTCGTAGACTTTATAAAACCGCTCATAATAACTACGGGTAGATTCATTTTCACCCTGCCGGACCTCGTGAAGGTCCACCTACTAACTTAAATTCCTACTGTGAATTTATTCACAAGATCATCCCAAGATAAGATCGAGGTTAGAGCTAGGTTGCGGATCCATGAAGCTGCTCTATCTTGCATGGCCCCTACGAAAGCAATGCACCATGCGTCTTCACTTGGCGTGCATATGCTTATTTTGCTTTGAAAAGATGATAGCCAGCTCAGGGGTGCGTGGAACCGTGATAATTGGTAAAGTTTGGGTAGTTTGTACCTCCTCTGGGAGCCGCTACGAGGACGTCCGGATCTAGGACACTAGTGCCCCGGGTGGGCTTAGATTCCTTAACAACTATGTTCCTTTGTAGCTCCTCAATTTGCTTTTTCATTATTCCCAACTCATCTGCGACTTTCGGGACCACGGGGTGCCGGGCTATACTTTGCTCTTGTTGCGATTCTCCCTGCCCCTCTCTCCGGTTCGGACCTGTTTGGTTCGGTCTACGTTCCCCCGCTCTGGGGCTGCACCACGGACATTATCCGTAGGCCCCAGGTGAGCTAGAGCTGGTTTTCTGCCCTTGCTTGGTTGGGAAGGTGCATGGATGCTTTCCTCCTGGTCTTCACGGTGTGACCTTGTAATCCTTGGCAGATTCATAGTAGGTTGTACCTCAGTTCGGGCTGGTACTGGTGAGACAAACTTACTAACCGACAAAGGAGGAAATCCTTCGGCTATAAGTTGTAGGTTATGTTGTCGCATGTCCTCCAAGTATTCCATGTGAGCTCTCAGCGCTATCACGTGAGAATTTGGGTTCGCGATTGGCTCCAGATCCAAATATGTCCGTTGTTCAAAGTTTTGGCGTGATGCCTCGCCGACAAGTTTCCCACGGCCCTTCCTTATGGCTGCTTCCTCCAATTCTCGGGCTTTCACCTTTTCGTTTAACACATTCCGCATATCAAGGTCAAGAGATTGTTCATCCTTACCATGGATGGAACGCGGCCCTCGACTGCGTCCACTTTGATGTGATGTTTACGTGCCACATGAGGGTTGTTGCCACGTGTTGTGTCCTTATTGGCCCCTCTGGCCGGTGTTTTAGGCTCAACTGACTTTCCTCCAGCCATGATTTGAAAGGTGGCTTGTTGAAAAAGCAAGGTTTAGGCGGTGCCGGTCGGAGCGAATTTGAAACCTAGAATCCAGCAAGGATTCAAGTGTGGCAACACTTAAACAAACCCAACAGTTTGATGTCCTAAGTTTGTATGAACTGCGTTTACCATAAATTCTAATAAACCTGGAAAATGTTGAGGCCTCCGGCATAGCTTTAAAAGTAGTGGTGATGAGGATGCTCCTTGTTGACGTTACTTGAGCAATATTAGCTCAAAGCTTGTCGGAATTGATGATCCAGCTGCCGATTTTGCTTCAGGAATTGTAAAAAAGGTGTTGATTCTTAGGCCATACAACCTAAAAGTCAAAGCTTTTGCTGAAATTAGGACTTGAGAATGCACAGCGGGCCCATCGGGAGACGCCGTAGAAGATGATTTCATGGTGGCGCAAGCTGCCGAAGAAGGCTGATTCTTGATGAATTTCTAGGTAACGGAGCCAACTGATATTGTCGGAAATATCACGGTAGCGGTAACGGTGGAGGTATGTGGATATCTGGCTATTATTAGTTGATTTCTCTGGCTTAAATGGCGTTGTTTATAGTCGTGTTTATGAGAAATATGAAGACTCCGACGACGGGTTCACGATGATATGAATGCTGGTACAAAGTCGACAAATTGGCAGAGCTTGGCCTGCTTATATTAATATGGGAATGAATTATGATTTACACATTGCTCCTATTTATAGACGGTGGACTAATTGTGATTAAGCTTATCTGGACAGAACCTAGTTAAGTACCATTATGCATAATCAGGATAATTTCGGCCCCATCTACGGTGATTAATCTCGAAGCGGGCCATGCTTGATGCAGGTCCACAGGCGGCTTTAGGTCTCTAGTCGATCCGATTTTTGGTCGTGCATGAATTGAGTCTGGCTTGTCTTGATCAAAATGGCATTTAGGCTTACGTGGATGGGACAAGGGCTGTCAAGATTTGATCTTGGCCCGTGAGCCATTTCATATAACTTCGATGGATAAGGCCAACAATTACAAAACTAGTAGCTTATTCCTAACTTGGCAGCAAGCGGGTTAAAGATGTAGTTGTTCAGATGTTGTGATGTGTCCTCTACTTGGGGAAGATCCTGGGTCCATCAAACCGTTTGCGGGTTTGGTATATCACAAGCCATTAAGGCTCGAATCTTTATCATTCAATACGAATATCTGTATATCATAATTATCTCCTAAAATCAAGGGATAATCCCATAATTCTCTCTAACTTGAACAACACGAAAAGAGAGTCCATATTGGACACGGCCCACGCAGTCCTAGGGCACAATTGCCTCCTATATAATCAACCATAAAGAACTACGGCAGACTTGATTCCAAGATACACATTGGATACGTAGGCATCCTGGAGAAATCCCCAGGCTCAGTCTAATCACCTCACAAAACTCCCTCTCATCTTCATATTTTTTCTTAATAATTCATTCTCACCAGTTATCACTAGATTAAAGGGCCCAGAGTTTACACCCGACGAATTTTGTTTCGTCAACTGGTGCTAGAAGAAGGGCCATCTCTACTGATATTTGTTTGCAAAGGATTCGAATTAATCATCATGCCACCAAAACCTAACACACGATCCCAGAAGGCTGATGTTGCGGCCGCGAACGCAGCAAATGCCTAAAACAATCAAAACAACGACCATGATGATGAGGATGTGGATACCAAAATCCAGGTAGAGCAATCAAAAGAAACCTCCTTAAATTCGGAGCAGCAAGCCGTTAAGGAGCAATTGGCGGCCATGGATCCCGCTACTAGACGGGCCATCCTCCAGGCCGTATAATCAGAAGAGGACAATACAGAGCAAGAGACTGGAGAAAAAACTACTCCTAATCAAAAACAATATGAAGCGGCTTCTGTCTCAAATAAGAGAAAGAAACCGTTGAATGCTCAAGTTAGGGAGGTGGACCGCGTGGAGATCAATGCAATAATGGGCAAGAAAATGGATGATTTTTACTTCGCTTCGCCTTTCACAAGGTAGATAGATAAGTATGATCGACCTGCAGGTTTCAAGGTGCCCAAGCTGGACCCCTATGATGGATCCAAGGATTCATCAGATCATTTGTTCCAATATATCCCCCAGATGAGTCTGTTCAACGCTTCAGACGAGATGAAGTGCAAAGTGTTTCCCACGCTCTTTACGGGCAGGGCCCGTGAGTGGTTTCGCAAACTCCATCCAAGGCCAGTTTCCAATTTTGAAGACCTAGGGAGGATGTTTCTTAAGGCCTTTGTTATGGCTAGACCTTTCCAGAGCAATGCAACCCACCTCCATAAATTCAAACAAAAGAAGGAGGAAAATGTCCTTTAGTATTTAAAAACATTCAATGAAGAGGTTGTGCATGTTCAAGGAGTAGACGATTCGCTGTTAATTACTTCGTTTGTGGCCGGACTCCAAGAAGGCCAGCTATATGCAAAGCTAAGCAGTAGACTCCCCAGGACTATGGAAGAATGCATGGACGCTGCCTACAAGTATTGCAAGAGAGAAGAGCCAAATAGGCTGCAATGAGAAGCCGAGAAGGGAGACTCTAAAAAGGAAAAGGAAGAAGAGAAGCCAGACAGAAAGAGGAAGCCGACTTGGGACCGACCTGCCGCATAAACTGCAGATCGGTCAGGGAAGAAAGGTGCTCTACAGGAACAGGATTTCATCTCATTGAACAGATCTTGTGTAAAAGTCTTGGCAATCATGGAAAGGAAAGGGTTGGAAAAAACTCCCCATCCGATGAGGGGACTACCAGAAAGGCGAGATCAGAGTAAGTTTTGTGCCTACCACAAGTATGTAGGTCATGATTCAGAAGATTGCATCTATCTAGATAAGGGATGTCGACGCTGCTATCTGGGATGAAAATCTGGACGAGGTCGTAGACCGATCACAGGACTCCAAACCACGAGGTCGAAGAGAGTTCATGAGGGGAGCATACAGGCAAGCCCTGGATCGACGAGACGAGCCTCCAAGGAGAAGGTGCGGGACCCCAGACGCTAATCGACAAATAGATAATCACCCGATCAACACAATCAACACCATTGTAGGTGGGCCTAGCGTTAGCTTGGAGGGCTTAAATGGACAGGTCGGGAAATCGATGATCTACGGTCCGAAGGACCCCCTCCCCATGATAACTAACAACGAGGGCTTAGTCATTGAAGTTGTGGTAATCTTGTGAAACGCATATGTGTGGACACTAGAAGTGCCTTTAATGTTCTGTACCACTCCGTCTTCCAGTCTATGAATTTAAAAGATTCTGAACTTACTCCCGTGTCGGCACCTCTCTTTGGTTTTGCAAGACCCCAAGTTCATCGTCTGGGAATGATCAAGCTGGCAACCACATTTGGAAGGGAGCCAAAGTGCAAAACACTAATGATAAACTATGTGGTAGTAAAGGCTCCCTCGGCATACAACATCATTATAGGAAGACCAGCACTGATCGAGATCCGAGCTGTTATCTCACCGGCACACATCAGCCTAAAGTTTCCCACTGCAGATGGATCGGTAGAGATAAAAAGATATGTTGAAACGGCTATGAGCTGCTACACGGAAATGATCAATAGGAAAGGGGTCGAGCTGACACAGCCTGAGACAACCTACAAGCATTACTAGTTGCTACTTGTATTTCCGTCTTAAATACGTTGTTCTTTCATTTTACTATTTTTGGATGTTTTGATATGGCACTTGATGGGTGCTTTTCTTTATGCAATTTATATTTTGTCTTATTGATGATGCATGGTTGTATAAATAAAGTTTGCAGGAAACGTACCAACGAATGTCCGCAGGTCGGACTCGCTGAGTTCCGCAGGTCGGACTCAGTGTAATTGCTATCTATGTCCACAGGACGGACCCGCTGAGTTCTGCAGGTCAGACTCAGTGTAATTTCTATCTATGTCTGCAAGACGGACCCGCTGAGTTCCACAGGTCGGACTCAGTGTAATTGCTATATATGTCCGCAGGACGGACCCGCTGAGTTCTACAGGTCAGACTCAGTGTAATTGCTATTATTGTCCGCAGGTCGGACCCGCTGAGTTCGGCAGGTCGGACTCAGTGTAATGTTTATCTAAGTCTACAGGTCGGACATACAGTGTTCTGCAGGGCAGACTCACTGCGACTCAATCCAAGGGATGTATCCAAACGATAACCTTATAAGTGTGCCATTCGAAGGACATAAACTATAAAAAGGCACACTGGGGGGACAAGTATTGATTGGAAGATACAAAAAAAGAGAATTCATTCATAAAATCAGAAGGCGTTATATAAACAACCATAAAGAACTACAGCAGACTTGATTCCACGATACACATTGGATACGTAGGTATCCTGTAGAAATCCCCAGGCTCAGTCTAAATAACCCCCACAAAACTCCCTCTCATCTTCATATTTTTTTCTTAATTATTCATCCTCACCAGTTATCACTAGATTAAAGGGCCCAGATTTTACCCCCGACGAATTTTGTTTCGTCATTCATCTAAACAAAGAATTCCAAATACTCAATAGTACAAAGCATGCTACGGCCTGGCATGAGGGCCTAGAGAAACTTGGGTAATATGACTAGCCCACATCCCACATGACATGTAAGATTACAATATTCTTGTAATACATTGAGTTATAACAGGGGTAATCCAATTATTGCTCATACATCCAATACGATTTTTAGATCGAAATATTCTTGATATACATAGCGTTTAACAAGTGTACCTCGCCAAGACTATTTGGAAATACGGAAACACGTAGGAAGACATAAGAGCACAAAGGTTCACGTTAAGTCTCATATCTTATATCTCTTAAGAGCCAAGAAGGTGTGTCCACATGTGGCCACGTGGACATCTTCTTGGCTTGACACGTGACGAGTTTTTTTTTTTTTTTCAAACGTGTACCGTTAGTAGTTTGTGCAAAAAAGGGAGAAAAAAAAAAGGAAAGACCGATGGATTTGAAATTCTGATGTGTAGTGTACGATGGAAGATAAGCCAAGTATAGCTATAAAATACAACAAAAATATATGGCCAAACAAATATCCGCGCCATGAAAATAGTCACGGCGCCACGATGACTCTCGTTTTTTTTTATCAAACCTTTGTAGCTCGTTTTTTTTTTTTTGAAATCAACCGTGTGTCATTAGTAGTTTGTGCTGAAAAGGAAAAAAAAAGAAGGAAAGACCGACAGATTTAACGTTGTGCCGTGTAGTGTACGATAGAAGATGAGTCAAGTTTAGCAGTAAAACAAAAAAAGTAGCGGAACAAATATCCACCCTACGAAAATAGTCACGGCGCGACGATTACTCTCGGCACCCTATAAATCATTGGTAGCTCTGACGCGCGTAACGTGATGCCAAAAAAGTTATTTTGTCACGGTGCCACGATTACTCACGGCGCCTTATAAATCACTCTTGACATCACATTAAATGTTTTTATTATTTTGAACAACATAACGTCGGTGGAACCGACGGCCGTTTGCAGTACGAGCGTCACTAAAATTGATGTTGGAATACCAAATCACTTTTTATATTCTTTAGAACGTTTGACACGTGGTTTTTTTTTCACCAAATGAATGAACACGAGATCAATGACATATTCATTAATGATAAGAAAGAGAAATGCCATATAGAAAATGAGTGAAACACATTTTCAAGCATATTAATTATCTGGAAGCTAATGCGTCCCGGGTTATTCGACCGTGTAGTTATGGTCCGCTTATTGTTTTCTATCATATTTCATTACGTAAAGTCGAAGCTAAAGGTATCAACTTATGACATTGTTCTCCGATACATCATATTGTGGTTAATTTTGTAGGTGGGAACTCCTGATAGGGATGGAAGAGAAGTGATTCACAATCTTCACGTCTCTAAGAAAGAGCTACATCTTGTAGAGAATGTGATATGTTTATGTTGCTCTCTTTGTCTTATGCCTTGAATTTGTTACGGTTTAAGCTTACGCGATTTATTTCACGTTGGGGATCTATTCTTTGGTATTATCGTTGGTAAAGATTTATGTTGGGCCCGCCGTGCTTTGCACGGCTCACATTCACTAGTTCTAACATGTGTAATCATGCAAAAGGTCCATAACACTACTACCAAACCTATCTCCACTACTCTCGTAAATGAAGCATAAAGAACATCGTTCATAGAATATTTCCCGAAAACATACAATATCATATAAAAATATGTTTAGGCACAGAACTAACAAATAAATTGAACCCAGAACAGTCAAGAGAACATGCACCACGGTCTCGGTGCGATTGCCAAAACATAAGAGAAAAAGATGCAAAAAAATGTAAAGTCCAGACCAACTAATAGTCGATCGATTCATAGGTTCTACCACTGGCGGATCTACGTTGATGTAAGGGGGTCCACGGACCCCGCTAAAAAATAAAAATACTCTACATTTTACCTATAGAAAATATTTCGGACAACGTGAAAAAAATTATTTAGTATGTTAAATATTTACGGACCCCGCTGAAAAAATATTATGGGTCCGCCACTAGGCTCTACAATAAGACT
Source organism: Gentiana macrophylla (assembly GCA_026214975.1). Lineage (NCBI taxonomy): Eukaryota > Viridiplantae > Streptophyta > Magnoliopsida > Gentianales > Gentianaceae > Gentiana > Gentiana macrophylla. The sequence goes on from CM047814.1 coordinate 22,740,830, forward strand.
ATATAAATTATCATATCCTTATTATATTGAAACTTAATTAAAAATAATAATGCAAACCAATATTTCTAAAATAATGTACCACTCTTATAAAAAGATGAGAGATTTTACAATATTTATCTATATAAAAAATTAATGAGGTAAATATTTTATGTTTACTTATGGCATGTGTGTTACGCAGGAATGTAATAAAATAAAATAAACTCATTCTATTACTACGTTTAGAATATGAAAGAATGAAATGAAACAATTTATATAAAAGATGACACATTGAGCAATGAGTAGGGCAGTGTGGTGGATTAAGGTTATGACGGGGTGAGGTAGATTAGGATATGGTGCATAAGATATGATAGTGTGGAAGAATGTAGATTTTGTATAAGGTGGTGGAAATAAATAAAATTTATAATACTACAAAACTACCTCCCAACCGGCCGATTAGTTGCTAGTAAAGTTGGATAAGAATATCGATCCACAGAAAGTGGATATTGAATCTAGCTTATTAAAAACCTAAACCTAAATGAAACAATTTATAAAGCCGGAAAGATAAAAGCGATAAAAACATAAATAAAACTACATCTACGAAAGCGTAAATCTATCTATTGAACAACCATGAACAAACCATGATCAACCTCTTCCCAACAACCATCATCTCACCGAAGAAATAAGATCAACACATATTCATTCACAAGTTATCTTGGATTATTATCTTATCTAAAGTTTCTCTTCCGATTTATCACGCCATTCATTAGTTTACCTTCCGGTCTTAACTAACATCTATACGGCAAAGATACGGATTAAATCCTAATCTAACAACCTTATCCTCAACTTCCGCTTGTTGGAATAACAATTGCTAATCTCTCTCACGGGTTTATTAACTTCCGTTATCTAGATTAACATACGATCTCAAAACATGAAAGAAAACAAGAACAACGTAATGAAATAAACACATGAAAAATCTTATCTTTCCGTAACGATAATTTCCCTCAATTCAAATCTAGGATAATCTTGCATCGAATTAATTCTAATTGTGGTTCTCTCAGAAACCTAGATATTTAATCTATGAACTTTCGTTATGTATAGATTAAAAACTAATCTTTCCTACGGTGATCTAAACTACACCGACTTTCGTCATACGGTAGCAGAAAGAGACATCAAAAAAGTCATTGGAAAAAAAAACTTCAAAGCGTGTTCATGGTGCCACCTGGTTCAAACACGGAATTAAAATAACACCTAATCTAACTACTCTCCGTCCGGCCAAGCATGGAGCTCACCCCACCACACCACTCTTTCTCACCATACTCAAGGTCGGTTTACGGTTATGGACGCCCGTCCACCTTAAACGCTGCTCATTTCTTAGTCTCAACCACTTCTTGACGCCGGGTTCCTTACCAATCACCCAACACACTCTGACCTTCATATCTTGAGTTGTAGACCTCCGACCCACCCCCTCGGACCTACAATTTTCACTTTCACCACACCCCACCTCCACTACATCTTTACCTTGTAACAATCTCTCCTCGTAAGTCGGAATGAAGTGATTCAAGATCCTCCCTACAACCTTCTCTTGAGGTCGAGAGTCAAATCATTATCCTATCATCCACTTCACTCCATCTTTATCCTCTTCCAAGTCAAAAACATGTATCTACATTGCATCGTCCACAAAACGTAAACCATATCCAAAACCATATAAAACAATCAAATAATCGTATAAATTGATACGCTTTCATATTTAACTCTTAAAAACCTCATTCACTTCATAAACCTCGAATTCTATGAAAATCATACGTATATGGGAAATTGAGGTGAAATATATCCTTAAAAACACTACAATTTGACCCTTAACAGGTACGTAGGGTAAGGTGGGGTGGTGGTGGGATAGCCATTTTATTCCATCTAATTTTGAGGTAATGATAATTTACTGCTCCATTTTATTCCATCTAATTTTGGAGGTAATGATAATTGTCATTTTCATTCCATTGGAATAAAATCTCATTCTATATATTTCATTATCTTATAATCATACATAAAAATTGAAATGTAATGAAAAATCCTTTCTCTTAAAGCTATCACACATTGGGTAATTGCTATTGTATCACTCACCATATTAAGAGATTGATTTCCCTCACTTCACAGTCTAGGTTTTGGGGATGAGGCTCCTCCTCTTATATGAGTTTGAGCCTAGATTTTCTACATGGTATCATAGCCACTCATTTATTTTGCAAGTGTTGGGCCTCTTTGTTGGCCTTATAGTGCCATTTATATGCCTTGTGTGCCATGTGGCTCGGGCTCTTTATAGGCCTACTCTTGAGGGCACGTTAAAGTTATCTCACATTGGGCACTTGCTATTATATCACCCATCATATTAAGAGATAAATTTCCCTCACGTCATAACCTAGGTTTTGGGGATCAATTCCCTCCTCTTATTAGGGTTTGGGGCTAGATTTTCTACAATTTTGATCTATTCCATTACATTCCTGCGTAACACACATGTCATTACCGTTACAATGCGTTAAATGGACCTACACGTAGAAAGTTAATATTTTTTACTCTAAAGTTTTGAAGCAAATATTCTAATCAACACCATTGAAAATCAGTTAAATGAGTTAATCAATACCCAGGGCCGGCCCTCATTTTTATTGGGCTTAAAACCAAGTCCCTGAATTGGGCCTTTTAGTTGAAATTTTTTTTTTAAACATACTTATTGTTAGATATTTTTTCATAAATAAATATTTTGGTTATCGTTTGCATACAAGTTGCCGTACGAATTAATGTTATCGCAACGAAACGGGGTTCATGAAGGGATATGCATTTTCGGATTTTCAGATACATGCATTTTCGGACTGATATGTACTTACCCTTTCGTGTAAGGGTTGCATGGTTTCATCCGGTGAACAATGACAACCCTACCCTTTCGTGCAAGGATTACCTCCATTCGCTTATGAGGTACTTGCAACTTATAAAAACATAAAGTATGCGCAGAGGAAAATTCATAAGTTTGACAACATCATCGAGAAAAATTTTGAGTGTCTCGGTTTGATTCAAACAAGTCACTTGCTTGAATCAACACATTGATCCTCAAAGTGATTTTCAATCAACAAATCGTTGGGACATCCATCTCTTAAAGTGATTATTAAGCGTCATGGAGTTTCATCCCTTCATCAAATCCAAATCGTACATTTTTTCAAAACTTATCTTTTAAAAACAATGCGTTAATAAACTTGTTTGTATGTCTATTTTTTTGGGTTTTTTATTGGGCACAATTAGAAGAAAACATTTTTTATCAAAAGGACTTATCGCGTATTATAAGGTTGGATCGGATTAAATCTAAAAATTTAATAAACTTGTTTGTATGTCTTTTTTTTGGGTAAGACCGGGTCTCGGGCCTTAGCATAGGTCGCCATGTCAATACCATTGTTTAGACGGTATTCCAGCCGGCTTCCGGCTGGTGGTTTTGTACTTTCGGTTTCTCAATAATAAGAAGTTAAAGTTGGGAACAGTACACGTATTTTTTGATTGGTTCGGATTTTAAATCGTTCATCACCCGAAGCCTTTTTTTTTTTTAAATGTTCATCGGCCCACTCCAGTTTTTATTTATTAAAATTGTCGTTATGTTAAATAATTGACATCATAATTTGATGTATAATATCAATGCCGGCTAAATTTCGTCATTTATATTGTGTTGTACTTAAAATGTGTGGAGTGATATTTTAGTTGAAATGTATTTTATATTTAATAGTTTTTGACATTATGGTAAACATCTAGCTTTTTTTACTGTTCATCGGCCCAGTCCAGATTTCTTTTTTTGTTGAGAAGAAGGGTTTGAGTTAAATTGTTCCATTTTTGAGGACTCAATTGTATCACCTTTTAATGCGCGAATATATGTTGCAAATGTATGACTATAATTGTCGTTATGTTAAATAATTGACATCATAATTTGTTGTATAATATCAATGCCGGCTAAATTTCGTCATTTATATTGTGTTGTACTTAAAATGTGTAGAGTGATATTTTAGTTAAAATGTATTTTATATTTAATAGTTTTTGACATTACGGTAAAAATCTAGCATGGGCACGCCGTGCTTTGCACGGCATTCAAAAGTTTTGAGTTAAATTGTTCCATTTTGGAGGACTCAATTGTATCACCTTTTAATGTGCGAATATATGTAGCATATGTTTAACTATAATTGTCGTTATGTTAAATAATTGACATCATAATTTGTTGTATAATATCAATGTCGGCTAAATTTCGTCATTTATATTGTGTTGTACTTAAAATGTGTGGAGTGATATTTTAATTAAAATGTATTTTATATTTAATAGTTTTGACATTACGATAAAAGCTTTTTGCCGTTCAATCTTAGTAGTGTTTTAATAAAAACTTTCGTCTTCTTGAAGAAAACTATAAAAAATAAAAATAAAAATAAAAAAAATAGTACAAATGAGCTAATCAGTTGATGGACGAATTATACTTTTTAACGTTGGATTTGGTGACTAGTGAACTAATATGGACAAATTTGCATGGAAAACGTTATATATAAATATATATACTAAAATAGAGAACCTTCGTTGCTCTTTCCTCGATTAATCTTTCTTTTTGAGAGTATATCCGTCTGATAGCAACAGCAAAACTATCAAACAGATGGAGTCAAAGTTATCACGGTGTATATTCACACCTAAAGTAGCAGAGATGGGGTTTGAGCGGTTGGTGATTCGTCAGTGACGTGATTCGTGAAATTATCTACATCACACGGTTTAAATTTACTTTAAAAACAAACGGTCTCAATTGTGTCACGTAAATCACTGTTAACGGTGACATCTTGGGTGGTATGTAAAATTTGGAAAAATTAATGTTTAGAAAAACTGAAATTTAGTTAATATGACTAAGAAATTTTTCGAATGTTTCCAAAGAGGAGGGAAGAGACACATTAGTCGGCATCTTGATGATTAATAATTTTTTTATGACTAATTTAATGCTATCGCAACTTGATATAATGATAATTATTCACACAAATATTTGACATAAATGAAAATTACTAATTTAACCCTTATAAAGGTTTTAAATTTTAGATCTCATCACGGTTGCTAGCATTTTAAACATTGTTGAGACTGCATAGTATATAGAGGGGCATATGTACATCGGGGCAGGTGACGGCCTCTCAAATTTTCTATGAAACTGTTATAGTACATGACATTAATTGTTGTCGTCGGTCTCATACAAATGAGACTAATAGGACTTCATATAGAATAATGAAGGCCATCTCAGCATAAAAGCCGACATGGGCTCACAACTCAATAAAGATGGCTACATCAACAACATGATGTCGGTCGTCCTTGTTACATTCAACCGGCATGACACGGTCGTCATTTGTCACTCATAGCCAACATGACACATGTCGTCTTTTGTCCCTCATAGACGGCATGTCGTAGATCGTCTACGGTCATTTACAACCGATGCGGTGTAGGTCGCCCTCGGTCTTAGACAAGAGTTATACTCCATTAACGAGCACTCCGGACATTACGTACATGTTACTGCACAACTGTAATTGGTCCAATAATGGCTTTGAGATTCCGCTCTATTACCTTAACGTGCGGTAACGTCTTTTCCCACTACTTTAATACTTGATAATGCAACATCTCACGATGGAACACTATATAAATGAGTCATCCTCCTCATTTTAACGGATACGTGATATATACACACATTTTACATTCCCAGCTCACATTTTATAGAAATTCACCTATCATTATACTAATTTGAGAGTTGAGTGTCCCCCAAAGGCAAGCTCCACGACCTCTCACGCCTTGTTTGTTTTGAAAGGCCATTACAAAAGCTTTTTAGATCATCATCTGAAAGTCCAATTATCCAATTCAACACTTAATTTACACTCGAATGATGTCCGGTATCATCATTTGGTGCCTGAAGGAGGCCCTTTCTTTATTCTTGTGGTTATTCACATCAAAACCATGGGTCCCAGAAGTGAAAGTCATAAAACAATTGCAAAGAGAACTAGTCAATGACCTTATGCTCATGTCGTAGAGGGAGGAAATGATCAGAGCAACGATGCACCAATCGTGCCAGCCATAAACGGAAACAATACTCAAAGAATGGATGCACCATTTGTGCAGGACACAGTGAGGGCATCTAGGATCATGTAGAATAATGAACGACACCAAGATCGCTTCTTACAGTCAGATCAGGAAAAGGAAATAATTAGATAGCACGTATTATCTTAACTATTGTTGGCGGGCCCAATTTGTCATCTACTCCATTTGTGAGATCAGGCTGAACCCCACATGAGTCCCACCGGACAAAGACAAAGTTGATATGAGAGGTTACGTATAAACCAGAAGATCTGCTTCCCCTCTTGCCTAACAATGAGGACCTTATCATTGAAGCCATCATACACAAATATTTAGTTAAATGTATCTGCGTGGATACTAGGAGCGTGGTCAACGTAGCCCACTTTAATGTTTTCCGATTCTTGCAACTCACTGACAATGATCTCACACCAGTGCATACACCCTAATTCGGATTTACAGGACCACCCGTACAACCCTTGGTATGGGTTGTCTAAATATGACTTTTGGAAGGGTATCAAAGAGCAGGACTTTATTGTTGAACTATGAGGTGGTCGGAAAATCGTCGACCTATAACATTATTGTTAGAAATCAGATCTGCTCTTTCACGCCTGAACCATCAAGTCTAAAGTTCTCTCGTCTAACGCTGCTACTCTTCAAAGCTGACTTGTTTTCACATATGCACTGCCTCTTCGCATCTCACTTGTTTTGTTTCGCATATGTTTGTTTGTAATAATGTTACCGTTAGTTATCTTACCGAATGATAACCTGCCATTTCTTGTAATAGCTGTTGGGTTTTCCTCATTTATAGTTTCCGATAATCATTTGTAAAGCTTGAGTGAATTTTATTAATGAAATTATTTTCATTTTAATTCAATTTGAATTCTTACATGGTATTAAAGAGCTAAACTCAATTCTTCAAAGGTTCACTTCAAATTTTATTCATACTCATCGAATATGTCGGATTCCACCAGTACGAGCACCAAATGGGAATCCACCTCTCTTGATGATTCCACCATTTTAGGAGACTTGCAGCAAATTCAAGCTGCATATCGACTAAATGGAAAGAATTATTTGAAATGGTGTCAATTCGTTAGAATTTTCCTCGAAGAAAGGGAAAATTGAGCCATTTAATGGGTACTGGCCCTTTTGTTGATGATCCTAAGTATTCTACTTGAGTTGAACATGATTCTATGGTTATGTCCTGGCTATAGATTTTGATGATTCTAGAAATCAGTGATACATGTATGTTTATGGGATATGCTAAGGAAATTTGGGAAGTTGTTAGAGAAACTTACTAAAAAATCAATGATGCTGCCCAGATTTATAAGATAAAGACCAAAATTGCTGCCATTAAATAAGGGTCCAAGAGCATCACTGGATAATCTAGGCTTCTATAAAGTCTTTGGCAATAACTTGATCACTATCAGTGCATCAAGCTAAAGGACAATAAGGATACCCTCATTGTAAAGAGGATCTTTGAGCATGATGGGATCTATACCTTTTCCTTGCTGGCTTCACCCCAAAATTTGATGTTGTAAGGATTCAAATTCTAGGAAGAGAATATTTTCCTTCTACAAATAATACTATTTCTATGGCCAGATCTGAAGAAAGTAGGCGTGGAGTCATGCTAGGAAGCTCTACTGATCAAAAAGCAACTGAGAGAAAGTCTCCAACTTGAAATTACTGTAAAAGAAAAGGGAACACAAAAGATAAATGCTGGAAGCTTTATGGGAAGCCAGGAACTAGGAAAACTAAAATTGTTGTTGTCCATCTTGCCAACAAGGATAATGAGAATCCAAACTCTCAGGCAGCTGGACTTGGAGCATATGGAATTGAAAGGCTGAAAAAGTTCATGGCCAGCCTTGAACAATCCAACCGCTCTACGGCACTTACAATTTCAATCATCAAAACCTTAAAAAGAATGAAGAATGGGTGATTGATTCTGGTGCTACCGATCATATGATATTTGATACGTCCAGATTTGATACATATGTTCCAAACCCAATAATAAGAAAATTCATGTGGTTGAGGGATCTATGATCACAGTTTTAGGTATAGGGAATATTGTTTTGACACATGATATTACTCTCAAGAATGTCTTACATGTTCCCAAAATTACTTCTTACTTGATTTTCATTCAGAAGATTACAATTGATTCAAATTGCAATGTTATTTTCTCTACTGACTCTTGTATGATACATGAGAAATAAATAAGGAAGAAGATTGGAGTTCTTGGCCGACTAAAGAATGGTGTAATGCCCAAAATTACTTCTCTTGACCCCGGACTAGTTCAAATTGCAATGTTAAATACTCTTGTATGATCAGGAAGAAGATTGCTTAGAGTAAAGAATGGTGTAATTCCTCGCACTTTGGTCTAAAAGCTGGTCTAACCCGAACCCGAGTTGACAAGATCTTTATGTGTCACACTTATATGGTGGTGATGCGCTTCTCCCACTTCCAATGTGGGATATCACATTCTCCCCCCATATAAAGGACTGGCGTCCATGATGGCTAATACTTGTCACAGTTCGACCCTACCATAGGCCCACCGCCTCTCACGGTGTAGCACTTAGTTCCGTATGATAGTCGGCTCTGAATACCATTATGTAATGCCACCAGACCCCGGGTATGGTTGTGCTAAATGATTCATAAATGGTCCGTTCAGCTGCTTAGACAACCGTTCTCGCTTAGTCTAAAAGGGCTAACCCGAGTTGACAAGATCTTTATGTCTCACACTTATATGGTAGTGATGCGCTTCCCCCACTTCCAATGTGGGATATCACAAATGGGTTCTATTTTTTTGGATGGACAGAAGAGTAAAATATGTCTTTTATCTTATTACAGATCTCATAGTGATAATATTTGGTCGTATCATTGAAGATTAGGACATCGGGCACATAGTAATATGCAAAAATTGCATCATGATCTTTTCAAAAGAATAATTGAATCTTTTTTTCGCCATTAATGTGAGTGAGCCAAACACAAAAGAACCCTTTTACAAACATCGGTGAAAGATGTAAAACTCCCTTCACTTTGACTCACAATGATATTTGGGGTGCATCTAGTTATCAAACATCACTGGAGCAAAGTTGTTTGTATCTTTTATTGATGATTCTACTAGGACAACTTGAGTGTATTTACTTAGAAATAAATATGATGTTGCTAATGTTTTCCAACAAAATTTTAAAATGGTGAAAACTCGGTTTGATACAAGGATTAAAATGTTAAGGACTAATAATGCTAGAGACTACTTCAATCATTTCCTTTGCCTTTTCTCCATAAAAAAGGGATTATTTATGAGTTTTTCTTGTATTCACGCTCCACAACAAAATGGAGTAATTGAACACAATAGTAGACACCTGATAGAGGTGACTAGAGCCCTAATATTCCAAATGAAAGTTCCTAAGTTTTATTGAGGGGAAGCAGTTCTGACTGCAACTAATCTAATTAATAGAATGCCTTCTAAGTATTTGGGAAATCAGGCCCCTAGACAACTCTTATCGACATGTATCAAAGCTTTCCAAGTGGAGAAAATTGGAGCTGAAAATATTGGTTGTGTTGCTTATGTTCACTTCATGCTCCTAATAGAGGAAAATTAGACCCTATAGTTGTTAAATACATTTTTACTGGTTACTCAAATACCCAGAAAGGGTATAAATGTTATCATCCCACTTCTAAACATTTCTTTGTCTCCAGGGATGTTACTTTTAATGAAGTTGAATCCGTTATGGAACTTCACATATCAGGTTACTTACATTCCGAGTTGTCGTACTTAGGTTATAGATTTTAAGTTCATTAATATTTCACACACACACCTACACCACCATTAAATTGGCTTGATTGACTTTTACGCCAATGGAAAGGACACCTCTAATGCATCTATCAACCTCACCGTACACACCCCTAGAAGTTCACATATGTTCGGGACCATATCACCGTATATATGCTCCTCAATAGCACAATATGTACCCACACGCACCCAAAAATAGTCATGCCTTGCCAAGGGCACAACCAATGCACACACACACTCATACATGCAACCCCGTACTGCTTTGTCCTCTATTATAGACTTTATAGCCTTCACAACGCACACACAACCTGCCATCATGTCCCTTTTTTCATGAACACATATGGGCACACACACACCCATGATTATCATGTCTTTTCTTTCATGAACACATATAATCACCATGCACCTGAATTTAATGGGCACATATGACCACTCACATTCCTAGATCACCATGCCCCCCTTTTTCATCGGCACATATGATCTCGATCATCATTCCCCCTTTTTCATGAGCACTTATGACTGTACTCATATTACCGTATCTCTTATTTCATGAACACATGTAGTTTCCATCAATTTATTATTTATCTCAATAATTACTTCCATGTATTCACGGATGGTTCTATTACTTTCGTTTCATTTTTCAACAGAATTCTAACTACACATCAACGTGTATCATTAATTAAACACATAATCCGGAAATATCCACCGACAAAATTCAATAAAGCTCTATCTTTAGCATGGTATCCACATATTTCACAGATTCAACTTAAACAAACTACTATCACATAGTTCACAAAGTCAACAATTATGGGTTAGTCAAACAACAATTGCTCCAAGAAACATAGATCCACATAGCATGACAAAAAGAACCGAAAACATTATACAATCAACAAAATCTTCCTCACCCTAAAACCGTCGTCGTATTGTGAATCTACACGAAAATGGTGTTCGGAGCTACCATTTTTCTTCTCTTCTTTCTTTCGCTACTCCCGGCAGCTCTATTTTTTTTTTTTTCTTGTTTCACGTTTATTCCCCCTCCCCAATTCCCATTTTATGAAAGATTTTATGGTATAACGTTTGTCTGAAAGTTGTAACAAGTGACATAAATTAGAGCATCTCGTTTTTACTCTCTTTCATATAATACACCTTTATTGTGTCTGAGAGATTAGAAATGAAATTGTGTAATGTATGCCACTTGGTAGAACCTTCATACAATAATATAATGGTTGTATTGTAAAATTTGTCCCATTTTATAGCTATAAGGTAATATACAATGTTTGTATTGTAAAATTTGTCCCATTTTACGGCTATAAGGTGACATTGTTGTTGATATACCTAACCTGCAACAGGACACTGTTCCAATGGATTGGGCCAGTCAACCCGGCCCAATATAAATATCATGGGCCTCGCCACCGTAGCGCCCCCATTTATAGCAAGTGGCGGCGGCTAGGTCTGCCGTCTTTACATCCGCCACTTCCAAACCGGACGTATCTCCCTCCATCATATGGTTTCCTCTCTCTTACAATCAAGGCAAGATCGTACCCAGCGCTCGCCATCACCACGCTATCGTGCCGCCAGGACGGTGCATCTGGCGCGCTGGCATGACTATTTACTTGATTCGATTGCATGCGAGATATTTATTTAAGATACTTATGACATTTGTATAAGTTACTTCTTATTATATCATTAGCTGTCTAATCAAGAGCAGTAGACCGACTTACTTGTCTATAAATAGAGGATCATATGTAACGAAGAAGGAGAGCTGAGAATTAGTACACACAACTAAACTCTGCCCTTTTGCCGCTAACCACCGGCCCAATCTGCTGTTATTTACTTTATGCTTATTCCACCACCTTGTTCTAAATAACCGCCGTACCCTCTCCGGAGGAATCACTTATAACAACCTTATATCCTCAAGATTGACATCATTACAAGAAAGCGATATTCCACGCAACATCGAGTTGGCTCCGTTACCGGAAAAGCATCAATATCATTCTCGTCAAGATCATTTGCTCCACCGCAAGAGTGATCTCACGGCGGCGCACAAGGTTGGATAAGCGATCGGATCGTCACAACCGGAAGGAACTCCTTCATCATCATCATCACATGCAAACTCGCTTTCGAGTCCATCTATAAACGTAAAGGTTGGTTAAATCTCTAGCTCGAGTTTCTTAATCATCAAAGATTCAAAAGAACAAGAGCCCTTAAACTATCGCTTTACTCCCAAACATACCAACTCAGAAAATCATCAAAACTACTAGCCAAATATCCCCATTTCGCACATACCCACAAAACTCTTCTAAAAATGGTTGGAGGAAAAGCTATAAACCCTACCACCCCAAATAAGCAAATTCACAGAACCCCCATGAAGAAGGGAGGAGAAAACCGAAAGGTGATTTCTTACGGGGGTGGTCTTTGAGGAGGATGTCACGCCCGGACATGAGGATTTCATCTGAGGAAAAAACTTCGTGCCCGCCAATTGCGTGAGGAGAATTTAGCGGGAACTTCGTTTGAATGCTACGATGGCGATATAAGGCATCCGTACCGCCAAATTGAATAGATTAGCCTTGCGAGGCACATATGGAGTATGTAGAAGAAATGCGGTTGGGAAATGAGCTTTTAATCGGCGGGCTTCCACCTCGGCTATCCGAAAATTCAAATCTCCCCAACCCGCACCACTCGAAAATCAATCGGCAGCGGCTCCCAAAAAACTCAAGCTCGACAAATGAAACACAGGGGAGCGGGTCATGCGACGTCGCGGAAGAGATCGACTTTGTTCGATGGGGCCCATGGGCGACGCATGGTGCGACTCCCGAACACAAAGAAATAAATCGATTTACACTCGCATGGAGGCGGGGGATTCTCGGATAAAAGGGGGTTATCACGGGGAACATACCCATCCCGAGAATAAGGAAGAGTTGGGGGTAATGAAAAAAAAGCGAGATAGAGGAATTACAACGCGGGGCCAAAGGAGCAAAGGTCGTTCCCCTTGGGAACAAGTGTGCTTCACCACGATATTTTGAAAGAAGCGCCATGAGGGGAACGCATTATCCCAACTTTACCAATTATCATGGAATAACAGATCCGTTGGATGGCTATCCGCCTTTCAAAGCGAGATCGGTTGTATGCGCTAGCGAGGATGCATGGTGCATTGCTTTTGTGGGGTCTATGCGGGGATAGAGCCGCGTAATGGATTCGAGGTCTACCTCCGGCCTCGGTTACATCGTGGGACGACCTCATTAACAAGTTCATAGCGGAGTTCCGATCGGTGGGGACCAAAGAAAACACACATCGATCTATCTGAGGTCCGTCGAGGCGAGCGAGGAACTCGCGGCTAATACGGCGATTCTATAAAGTTTATGAGCTAACGAGAGGCTGGCGGATAACGTCGTGATGAGCGGCCGAAGCGAGATTGAGTCCGGGTACCTGAAATCATTCTTCGCGCTAACCCCACCAACGAACTTGCGAGGAGATGTTGAGCTCGACGAGGAAGTGCGTCGCGACAAATGGGTAATGAGGAGCATCTTCCTCGAGTAAAAATAAACAGAGGTGGCGCGATCCGCGAAAGATACCAGCAGAGGTAATGAACGGGACATCAAGAAACCGGTAAGTTCAAAGAGGAGCATTTACCCCCATCAACATCTCCTACACTCAAATGCTAAGCGAGGTTCGAGATGAAGTACCCGAGCCTTATCCCATGGTCGCAGATTCACGTCGCGACGCTAGCAAATCTGTGGGTACCACCAGGATAAAGGTCACACGACCGAGGAGTGCATCTGATTTAAGCGTCGCGGTGGAGAAGTTACTTGCTCGCGGCGGCCACGACGAGATACAAGCAAAACGGCTGGGGGTCAGATAGGCGGAATCAACAGACCCGCCAATTTGATCGGAGTATAAGGATGATAACCGAGACTCCGCCCGGCAACAATCAAATTAAAGTCGCATTGGCTCGATCAACAAACATGTGGAAAACCGATTGCTTTATGAAAAACGAGAGCCACTTTGGCTTTTACTCGAAGTGAGTTGGTGACTTCGACCAATCTTTGAGACATGTGTTTGTGTGTGTCGGCGGTTATCAACCGTGCATGCGTAAAGCGGGTGATGATCGACACGGAGCTTGCCGTGACATTCTATACTCTGATTGCTTGAGAGTTGGGATTTGGCGACTCGGTTTGAGGCCGCTGCGGCACCCTTGAGGGTTTACAAATCACAAAGTAAGTGTCAAGGGGCCATCGATTTAGACGCGTGCAAATGGGCGATTATCGCCTTTTAGAAACGAGAAAAGGTTGCTTTCTTGGTGGTCGACCTCACAATCCAACTACAATATGATCTTAGGGATACCGGCTCTACGTCAATTTCGGATGGTAACCTCCATCCTCATCGGGCAAAAGTTTTATGTTGGTGATCGATTGGAACGTCCATCGGCCCGAGCCATGCGCAGTCCTCAATTATATCGAGAAATGAGGATCCGAGGCTAAGAGACCACGGATTGGGGTACCGGAAGTTGAAGGAATGGTAAGCATGATCGGGAATGTGAGCGAGCAAGCGCCCGGTGAGTTGGAATGTGAAACGCTACAAGTCGTGGATGAGCCCGATTTCAACTGCTTTGAAGATGAACTAGTAGAGATAGTCATCAACGAGGGTACCACCCGAGCAAAAGATTAAATTTGGGGCTAGGTTAAGCTCTGCTTTGAGAGAAGAAGAGTGGTAAAGATGCTAAAGGAAAACACGAGTGCCTTTGCATGGGTTGTCACAGATATCACGAGGGTCCAGGCCGAAAGTCGCCTCCATCATCTCGAAAGGGATTCAACCGTCAAACCGGTACAACAAATGAGCACGCCGGTTTTCATACGAAAAAGAGGCATTTGTAAAGATAGAGGTACGAAAGCTTCTTGAAGCGGGTATCATAAAGGAGCTTGCTTATCCTACCGGCTTGCAAATGTGGTAATGGTCAAGAAGCATAACGGCAAGTGGAGGATGTGCGTGGACTTCACCGATCTCAACAAAGCTTGTCCCAAAGATCCTTATCAACTCCTCGAATAGATAGATTGGTGGATTCGATTTACGGCTTTGAGGTGTTGAGTTTTTGGATGCATACTCGAGGGTATCATCAGTCACGAATGGCTGAATCCGACAAGGAGATGACCGCCTTCGTGAGTCGCTTTGGGGCCTTTACTACTATGAGATGATGCCGTTTGGGTTGAAAAATGCGGGTTCGACGTATCAGCGGATGGTCAACCAAGTTTTCACTCGCAAATCGGAAGGAATATGGAGGCTTATATAGATGACATGGTGGTGAAGTCGACGGAGGATGAGCCACGTTGGCGATCTTCGAGAAACTCTCAACAATGTTAAAAAGCACTCTATGAAACTCAATCCACCAAAATGTACATTTGGGGTTCGGCGGGCAAGTTTACGGGTTTTATGGTTAGCCGTCGCGGCATCGAGGCAAACCGGAAAAGATACAAGCTCTCCTCGATATGAAGGAGCCCACAACGATCAAGGAAGTTCAAAGGCTAAACGGCGCGATTATCGCACTTGGTCGCTTATAAAGTCATCCGAAAAGTGTCTTCCTTCTTTAAAAATTACGAAAGGAGATAAGACATTTTAGTAGAAGTGGAATGTTCGCAAGCTTTTCAAGCTCTGAAAGAGTATCTGGGCAAGCCACCTCTCTTAGTCATCCGGCGGTAGGGGATGTGCTATTTTTGTATCTAGCGGCTTGAGTTGAAATTGCGCGCCGCCGTTCTTGTAAAAGAGGCCGGAACCTCCGAATCCCGTGTTTTATGTAAGTAAAGCTCTCATCCGGTGAGAGCCGCTATTTTAACATTGAAAAATTAGCTTACTCTCTTGTTATTCTTTGCCCGCAAACTCGGGGCTACTTCACATCCCATACAATAATTGTTTTAACAGACAATCCGATCGACAAATTTTGCACAAACCGGACCTTTCAGGTCGCCTCCTCCGGGTGGGCAATCGAAATTACCGAGTTTGATATCGGTATCAACCTAGAACGCAATCAAGGGGCAAACCTTGCCGACTTCATCGTAGAAACAAGTTTTAACTCGCCACGACCAAACTTCGCTTTATGCCAATCGGACCCGCAGAGGTCGAGGAGCGAGACGAGCAATGTTGGGTCATTGTGCGTCGGCGGGGCATCGAGTCGGAATGGTTGTGGAGCGCGAGTCATTTTAATGGAGCCGGAACTACTGAGAGGAGATCGAAAAGGCTTTAAGGTTTGAGTTTGCCGCCACGAATAATCGGGCCGAGTATGAAGCGATCATAGCGGGGCTCAAACTTGCAAAGGAGTTAAACGTAGAGAATGTGGAGGTTTATTGTGACTCTCGACTTATCGTCAAACAAATCTCGGGGATTATGACACGCGTTGTGATATTCTCGAAAAATACGGTAAGGTTGTCCGAAAGCTAACAACGGGTTTTCAATATTGCGAATTTATCGAGAATCAAAGAGAGGACAACGAGCGGCGGACTACTTATCAAAACTCTCTGCGGAGGAGGAGCTCGCGGACCCTTCCATCATAATTGAATATTTAGCGGCGCCTCAATCGAGGCGGCAGAGATTATGGATATAGATACATCACCTGTGGTCGCATGTTGGATAGATGAGATACAAGCATACATCGAAACGGGCATTTTGCCCGATGAGGCGGATAAATCACGCACCCTCAGAAGAAGAGCTGCGAAGTATGTCATCATGAGCGGAGTTCTTTATAGAAGGTCGGCTACAAAGCCCGCTTTTACGGTGTGTTCGACAAGAGGAAAGCTTGGTGATTCTAAACGAGATTCACCAAGGCGTGTCGCGGAGGACATCCGACAAGCCGCTCTACGGCACAAAAGGTTTTAACCGCCGGGTATTCTTGGCCTAGTATTCTTAAGGACTCGAGAAGCTAGTCGGGGAATGTCCTAAATGTCGAAGCATCACGGATATCCCGATTACCATCATCGAAGCGAGCATTGTGGTCGCACCTTGGCCTTTCGACATGTGGGGACTCGATCTAATCGGACCATTTCCACCAGGAAGAGGCGGATGCAAAGTTATCATAGTAGCCGTCGATTATTTTACAAAAGCGGATTGAGGCCAAACCTATGGTTAAGATAACCGCAAAAGCGGCGGGTTACTTTTGCACGATCAAATTTTCTCGTTTTGGCGTTCGCGGCGGTGGTGTCGGACCACGGTCCACAATTTCGTCTGGATTTTTCAAACCTTTGCGCGAAATTCAAGGTAAAGCATTGGCAATCATCTGTAGCATATCCACGGGGTAACGGTCAAGGCGAGGCCGGCAATAAGCAAGTAATTAAGATGCTAAAGAAAAGTGTGGATGATAAAGCAAAAGCAGGAGGATAGGTAGACGAGTTGCCCGCCATCTTATGGTCTCTCCGCACCACCATCAAAACACCAACAGGTGAAACTCCTTTTGCTTTAACTTATGGAGCGGAGGCAATGAGTCCGGTCGAGATGGCCTGCCAAGCATCAGTTCGCTCTTTACGACCCCAAGGATAATGCGTTGAATAAACAAATCAATCTCGATCTGGTAGAAGAAAAAAGAGTAATGACCTATCAGCGGTTGTTAAACTACAAGCAGATAGCGAAGAGAGAGCATGATAAACGTATCCGCGACCACTCGTTCAAAGTGGGGATTTTCGTTCTTCGCAATAGGAAAGCAACGGGCATGGAACTGACAAGGGTAAACTTACAATGAATCAGGAAGGACCTTGCTCGGTGGCAAAGGAGATCAAAAAAGGAACCTATGTCTTGAAGAACCACAGAAGGTTCTGAGCTCAACAGGCCTTGGCATGCGGATAATCTTAAGAGATACTATATGTAATAATCGGATAGGGTTATGGCCATCCTCTTGTCAACGATAAAGAGCGTCTAGGCTTTCTTTGTAAATTTTATCATCTAGCGGGGTGATCAAAATTTTATAAATCAATTTTACATCCCTTCTCACAAAGACATTTTACTCGAGCGAGAGAAATTTTTAAGCAAAGGTCTCGGTTTCCCTTAACCTTTGTCAAAAGTGGGGGCAATATGAGGAGTTTTTTTTTCAAGAAACCCCACGCCGCCAAATCTCATATCAAACAGAAGGCCACCCCCCGGAAATTTAATTTCAAAAAGCAGTATCTTTGACATTAGATTTAGCGAGAGCGAATAGCGACTAAACAATTGGCTTAGATAAGATTCAAGGAGGCACCAATTGAAATACAACGGCTTTGGAATCTTATCTAACCCAAGGGGATTGATCGGACTCAATTACAATAACGAGAGGCAAACAAGCAAATATGGCGAACAGAAAGCAAACCTCAATATACAAATTGCAAATGGAAAAGTAAGGAGTTATGCGGAAAAGTAAAAATAAGTTGCAAATTACAAATCAAGTAAAGGCAAAGTCAAAACAGAATTTACAAGCGGATCGGGACAAAAGCAAAGCTAAGCTTCATCCAAGGTAATTTGTCTTCGTTTTGAATATTGGCGAGTGAAGGAGGGGTGGAGTAGCTTGTCGACTTCGACTCGGAGGAAGCAGCGAATGCGCTTGCCAATGATCGATCTTGATTCGCTCGTGAGTTTCCTCACCATCTCCACCTTCGTCGACCGGTTCGAGCTCGCGACGAACTAATTCCCTCAGATTATTTTCTACAACAAAGAGAGTGACCCAATCGAGAGCAAGCTTTGGAGCATAGGCCTCGAGCTCCTTATCCGAATAAGGAATCCGCGCATGGAAAGCCCTTAGTTCCTCATCGAAAGGGTGTGTGAGAATCCGGTCTCGCAAAGTTTCAACATCCGGATCCTCACTACCCCGGCCCATAAACAATGAGCAAGGTGATAGCCGCCCTGGTGAAAGCCCATAACAAAGCGTAAATCGACCTCGGCGCTCTTATCGGCCATCTTCGATTCATAACGGCGAGTGCACGATGAGCATCGTCGCGTTTAGCTTGAAGTCGCTCCATCAAATCGAGATAACTCTTGAGCTTTGGCCATACGCTCGCATGCAAGCTCCTCGATCGGGCGGCGTCTCGCTCGGCCTCTATCCGCACTTTGTCGGCTTCCGCCCGAAGTCTGGCCGGCTTCTACCCGCGATTTATCGACCACATCGCGCCTTATCGGCCGCTACCAGCGCGCTGCGCTCTTGAGCAGCGCCCACTCCAGGTAACTTTCTTCTCTGCGATCAATTTGCTTCACTTTGTCCTTCTCAGACTCCAACTCGCCGTGAAGCTGCGCCATTGTGTCATGGGACTTTTCCAATGCTTTCTTGGACTCGTCCGCCGCTTTAGCACTATCAGCACTCAGGGATATGGTCTCGATATGGTCGTTTATAAAGCGGGCCAACCCGATGCCAAAGCGAAAGGAAAGAGATATCGCGAGTCGAGATCAACTTTGAAAAATAAAGCAAAGACAAATATGGTAAAACAAAGGAAACTTTACCGTGCTCATAACGGTGCGAGCAGACCCGCGGATCTTGGCGTTGGGGACAAAGGTGCGGCGAGGTGTGATGCAGTCCGCCAGGGCGACCACTATCCGCGATCCCGCGACCGATCTCAAGTTAATGTTTGAGGCGGGCCCCACTTCAAGTGCTTTAGGGAGGAACATCTGCGATCCCTTCCGAAATTGCTTTCGCCTTGAAATATTGAGGGGTTGGCTCATAAACCCCTCATCCAACCAGACACTGAGGAAGCCCGCCGCCCAGCGAACGCGTTTTTGGGCGGCGTGGTCGATTCGGTGCCAGCGACTGCGGACACCTCGGCAAGAACCTTCTTGCCTTTATCGGCGGCGGATGTCGAGCCCGCGATAACCTCGGCAACCCTCACCTCTGCCTCTCTATCCGCGGCGGCTTTTTCTTGGTTTCATCTTTTGGATTTTTGTGGGGGGAGCATCACGATCGCCGCCCGATGTCATCAATCGCGGACGACCTCTTGAGATCGACCCTTTTCTTTTGACCGGTAGGTGGCGGCCGAGAGAGTTATGCGCTTCATTGCCTTGTTCGCCCCAATTTGTAGCCACGATGGATTGCACCGATGGCACGGCCGTCTTTTTCACTGCGAGCTTGAGGTGCCCGCCGCCGCCCATCAGAATGACCGACCTTGGAAGATCGATGCACTTTCACCAATTTGCTCTCATTCACCTCCCGGTCGTCTTCGCCGGAATGAGAGAGTTCTTGGCCCAGTCAATCTATCCATGGTACACGGAAAGCACGAAGCGTGTTAACGAGATAAATATATGGGGAAACAAGAAAGATGCGAGATGCAAAAGTAACAAGTAAGAATCCTACTCGGTGCTCGCTTAGAGAATTCGCCTCCACAGGTGGTACATTGGGATGGTAGGCATATAGCATGATGACATTCCCGTACCGGTCGGGGTGGGTTGGCAACGGATCGGCAGTGCAAGGGCGCCAACCCCGCGGCGAAGCCCCGCTAACCCAATACGGTTCGCTAATATCGAGAAGCACTCTCTCAGGTTATGCGCGGGCTTGATCCTCATTCCTACGAGTATAGCCTAGATCATCTTTTATTTCGGCTATGAACCCATCGTCGTCATCCTGGGTTTTGATATCTTTGAGGTGTTCGGTTGTCACGAGTTTGCCGGCAGTTTTGCAAAAGGCCATCCCACCCGTGACTCCACCTTCATGCATCTCTTATCCCAGTCCGCTACTTTATCTGGGAGGTCGAATAACAAGCGGGGCCGACCACTACTCGGCGACTACGTGGTTGAATCGGCGGCGCCGCCTTCCCGCGAAAAGTAGAAAATATAGCAAAGCGCCCATAGAGGTTCGCGCCACTTTCAATCGGTGATTATAATAAAGGATGTCACGACGCGAACAACTCCCAAACTAAGGTCGCAGGGCATCACCCTCAGCTCCTCCATAAACTTCACGAAGAATGGGTCGAAGGGAGGCCTGAGTCCGGCAACGAAGTGGTCGAAGTGGAGCCATATGTAATCTTCGGTTTATGACGCAAATCCTTGACACATTGTCCGCTCCCATGCTCGCGAATCGATAATCGAGAGGAATGTCATATATAACCCGGCGACGGCGTGTAATCTGTAAGGCTCCTCATTCCTCCACCGCGAGATATGAGCTCGCGGTCGACACTCTTTTGCGCATTCGATTTCGGCGGTAACTTCCGCGGACTGATCTTGTGCAGACCTTTTACTGCTTTCGCGGTCGGCGTCCCAGAATCTAGAAGAACTCGCGGCCCTCCTACCCAACGAACTCAAAGCACCACCACATCCTCATCCTCGTAAATCGCCTACTTCCTCAATCTCACCACCGGTAGCGCCACTTTGCCAATAAGAGCGATTTCATCCTCCGGCTCTGCTCTCTTGCTCTCATCAAGTCGAGTCATCGACCA